>JAIXHY010000043.1:340037-689638 GCA_020449905.1 Globodera pallida
GATAATTTTAAAGCTAAAATGGTTATGTTAGAAAACTAAGTCACAGCTTAGTTTTTCCTTTCAGAATGCCAGAGGCGTTGAAAAAAATTAAATTTTTTTTTCTTCCTCAAAGATAATTTTAAAGCTAAAATGGTTATGCTTAGAAAACTAAGTCACAGCTTAGTTTTTCTTTCAGAATGCCAGAGGCGTTTGAAAAAATAAATTTTTTTTTCTTCTCAAAAAGATAATTTTAAAGCTAAAATGGTTATGTTAGAAAACTAAGTCACAGCTTAGTTTTTCTTTCAGAATGCCAGAGGCGTTAAAAAATTAAATTTTTTTCTTCTTCAAAGATAATTTTCAAGCTGAAAAATGGCTTATGTTAGAAAAACTAAGTCACAGCTTAGTTTTTCTTTCAGAATGCCAGAGGCGTTGAAAAAATTAAATTATTTTTTCTTCTTCAAAAGATAATTTTAAAGCTAAAATGGTTATGTTAGAAAACTAACTTATAGCTTAGTTTTGCTTTCAGAATGCCAGATGCGTTCAAAAAATTAAATTTTTTTATTCTTCAAAGATAATTTTCAAGCTAAAAAATGGGAGATCTTTTTTCCAGTTAGAAAACTAACTTATAGCTTAGTTTTTCATTCCAGAATGCCTGAGGCGTTGAAAAATTAAATTTTTTTTCTTCCTCAAAAGATAATTTTAAAGCTAAAATGGTTATGTTAGAAAAACTAACTTCACTAGCTTAGTTTTTCTTTCAGAATGCCAGAGGCGTTGAAAAAATTAAATTTTTTTTCTTCCTCAAAAGATAATTTTAAAGCGTAAATGGTTATGTTAAGAAAACTAACTTCACAGCTTAGTTTTTCATTCAGAATGCCAGAGGCGTTGAAAAAAAATTAAATTTATTTTTCTTCCTAAAAGATAATTTTAAAGCTAAAATGGTTATGTTAGAAAACTAACGTCATAGCTTAGTTTTTCTTTCAGAATGCCAGAGGCGTTTGAAAAATAAATTTTTTTTTCTTCCTCAAAAGATAATTTTCAAGCTAAAAATGGTTTATGTTAGAAAACTAAGTCACAGCTTAGTTTTTCATTCAGAATGCCAGAGGCGTTGAAAAAAATTAATTTTTTTTTCTTCCTCAAAAAGATAATTTTAAAGCTAAAATGGTTATGTTAGAAAAACTAGACTTATAGCTTAGTTTTGCTTTCAGAATGCCAGAGGCGTTCAAAAAAAATTAAATTTTTTTATTCTTCAAAAGATAATTTTCAAGCTAAAAAATGGAGATCTTTTTCCAGTTGAAAACTAAGTCACAGCTTAGTTTTTCATTCAGAATGCCAGAGGCGTTGAAAAAATTAAATTTTTTTCTTCCTCAAAAAGATAATTTTTAAAGCTAAAAATGGTTAGGTTAGAAAAACTAAGTCACAGCTTAGTTTTTTCTTTCAGAATGCCAGAGCGTTGAAAAAATTAAATTTTTTTTCTTCTTCAAAAGATAAATTTTAAGCTAAAATGGTTATGTTAGAAAACTAAGTCACAGCTTAGTTTTTCATTCAGAATGCCAGAGGCGTTAAAAAAATTAAATTTTTTTCTTCCTTAAAAAGATAATTTTAAAGCTAAAATGGTTATGTTAGAAAACTAACTTATAGCTTAGTTTTTCATTCAGAATGCCAGAGGCGTTGAAAAAATTAAATTATTTTCTTCTTCAAAAGATAATTTTAAAGCTAAAATGGTATGTTAGAAAACTAACTTATAGCTTAGTTTTTCTTTCAGAATGCCAGATGCGTTCAAAAAATTAAATTTTTTTTATTCTTCAAAAGATAATTTTCAAGCTAAAAATGGAGATCTTTTTCCAGTTAGAAAACTAACTTATAGCTTAGTTTTTCTTTCAGAATGCCTAGAGGCGTTAAAAAATTAAATTTTTTTTCTTCTTCAAAAGATAATTTTAAAGCTAAAAAATGGTTTATGTTAGAAAACTAACTTATAGCTTAGTTTTTCTTTCAGAATGCCAGAGGCGTTGAAAAAATTAAATTTTTTTTCTTCCTCAAAAGATAATTTTCAAGCTAAAATGGTTATGTTAGAAAACTAAGTCACAGCTTAGTTTTTCTTTCAGAATGCCAGAGGCGTTAAAAAATTAAATTTTTTTCTTCCTCAAAAGATAATTTTAAAGCTAAAAATGAGTTATGTTAGAAAACTAAGTCACTAGCTTAGTTTTTCTTTCAGAATGCCAGAGGCGTTGAAAAAATTAAATTTTTTTTTCTTCTTCAAAAGATAATTTTAAAGCTAAAAATGGTTATGTTAGAAAACTAAGTCACAGCTTAGTTTTTCTTTCAGAATGCCAGAGGCGTTAAAAAATTAAATTTTTTTTCTTCTCAAAAGATAATTTTCAAGCTAAAAATGGTTATGTTAGAAAACTAAGTCACAGCTTAGTTTTTCTTTCAGAATGCCAGAGGCGTTGAAAAAATTAAATTTTTTTTCTTCCTCAAAAGATAATTTTAAAGCTAAAATGGTTATGTTAGAAAACTAAGTCACAGCTTAGTTTTTCTTTCAGAATGCCAGAGGCGTTAAAAAAATTAAATTTTTTTTCTTCTTCAAAAGATAATTTTAAAGCTAAAATGGTTTATGTTAGAAAACTAAGTCACAGCTTAGTTTTTCTTTCAGAATGCCAGAGGCGTTGAAAAAATTAAATTTTTTTTCTTCTTCAAAAGATAATTTTCAAGCTAAAATGGTTATGTTAGAAAACTAAGTCACAGCTTAGTTTTTCTTTCAGAATGCCAGAGGCGTTGAAAAAATTAAATTTTTTTTCTTCCTCAAAAGATAATTTTCAAGCTAAAATGGTTATGTTAGAAAACTAAGTCACAGCTTAGTTTTCTTTCAGAATGCCAGAGGCGTTGAAAAAATTAAATTTTTTTTCTTCTTCAAAAGATAATTTTAAAGCTAAAATGGTTATGTTAGAAAACTAAGTCACAGCTTAGTTTTTCTTTCAGAATGCCAGAGGCGTTGAAAAAATTAAATTTTTTTTCTTCTTCAAAAGATAATTTTCAAGCTAAAATGGTTATGTTAGAAAACTAAGTCACAGCTTAGTTTTTCTTTCAGAATGCCAGAGGCGTTGAAAAAATTAAATTTTTTTTTCTTCCTCAAAAGATAATTTTAAAGCTAAAATGGTTATGTTAGAAAACTAAGTCACAGCTTAGTTTTTCTTTCAGAATGCCAGAGGCGTTGAAAAAATTAAATTTTTTTTCTTCTTCAAAAGATAATTTTCAAGCTAAAAATGGTTATGTTAGAAAACTAAGTCACAGCTTAGTTTTCTTTCAGAATGCCAGAGGCGTTGAAAAAATTAAATTTTTTTTATTCTTCAAAAGATAATTTTCAAGCTAAAAATGGAGATCTTTTTCCAGTTAGAAAACTAACTTATAGCTTAGTTTTTCTTTCAGAATGCCAGAGGCGTTGAAAAAATTAAATTTTTTTTCTTCCTCAAAAGATAATTTTAAAGCTAAAATGGTTATGTTAGAAAACTAAGTCACAGCTTAGTTTTTCTTTCAGAATGCCAGAGGCGTTGAAAAAATTAAATTTTTTTTCTTCCTCAAAAGATAATTTTAAAGCTAAAATGGTTATGTTAGAAAACTAAGTCACAGCTTAGTTTTTCTTTCAGAATGCCAGAGGCGTTGAAAAAATTAAATTTTTTTTCTTCTTCAAAAGATAATTTTAAAGCTAAAATGGTTATGTTAGAAAACTAAGTCACAGCTTAGTTTTTCTTTCAGAATGCCAGAGGCGTTGAAAAAATTAAATTTTTTTTCTTCCTCAAAAGATAATTTTAAAGCTAAAAATGGTTATGTTAGAAAACTAAGTCACAGCTTAGTTTTTCTTTCAGAATGCCAGAGGCGTTGAAAAAATTAAATTTTTTTTCTTCCTCAAAAGATAATTTTAAAGCTAAAATGGTTATGTTAGAAAACTAAGTCACAGCTTAGTTTTTCTTTCAGAATGCCAGAGGCGTTGAAAAAATTAAATTTTTTTTCTTCCTTCAAAAGATAATTTTAAAGCTAAAATGGTTATGTTAGAAAACTAAGTCACAGCTTAGTTTTTCTTTCAGAATGCCAGAGGCGTTGAAAAAATTAAATTTTTTTTCTTCTTCAAAAGATAATTTTAAAGCTAAAATGGTTATGTTAGAAAACTAAGTCACAGCTTAGTTTTTCTTTCAGAATGCCAGAGGCGTTGAAAAAATTAAATTTTTTTTCTTCCTCAAAAGATAATTTTAAAGCTAAAATGGTTATGTTAGAAAACTAAGTCACAGCTTAGTTTTTCTTTCAGAATGCCAGAGGCGTTGAAAAAATTAAATTTTTTTTTCTTCCTCAAAAGATAATTTTAAAGCTAAAATGGTTATGTTAGAAAACTAAGTCACAGCTTAGTTTTTCTTTCAGAATGCCAGAGGCGTTGAAAAAATTAAATTTTTTTTCTTCCTCAAAAGATAATTTTAAAGCTAAAATGGTTATGTTAGAAAACTAAGTCACAGCTTAGTTTTTCTTTCAGAATGCCAGAGGCGTTGAAAAAATTAAATTTTTTTTTCTTCCTCAAAAGATAATTTTAAAGCTAAAATGGTTATGTTAGAAAACTAAGTCACAGCTTAGTTTTTCATTTCAGAATGCCAGAGGCGTTGAAAAAATTAAATTTTTTTTCTTCTTCAAAAGATAATTTTAAAGCTAAAATGGTTATGTTAGAAAACTAAGTCACAGCTTAGTTTTTCTTTCAGAATGCCAGAGGCGTTAAAAAAATTAAATTTTTTTTCTTCTTCAAAAGATAATTTTCAAGCTAAAAATGGACTTATTCCAGTTAGAAAACTAACTTATAGCTTAGTTTTCTTTCAGAATGCCAGATGCGTTCAAAAAATTAAATTTTTTTTATTCTTCAAAAGATAATTTTCAAGCTAAAAAATGGAGATCTTTTTCCAGTTAGAAAACTAACTTATAGCTTAGTTTTTCTTTCAGAATGCCAGAGGCGTTGAAAAAATTAAATTTTTTTTCTTCCTCAAAAGATAATTTTAAAGCTAAAATGGTTATGTTAGAAAACTAAGTCACAGCTTAGTTTTTCTTTCAGAATGCCAGAGGCGTTGAAAAAATTAAATTTTTTTTTCTTCCTCAAAAGATAATTTTAAAGCTAAAATGGTTATGTTAGAAAACTAAGTCACAGCTTAGTTTTTCTTTCAGAATGCCAGAGGCGTTGAAAAAATTAAATTTTTTTTCTTCTTCAAAAGATAATTTTAAAGCTAAAATGGTTATGTTAGAAAACTAAGTCACAGCTTAGTTTTTCTTTCAGAATGCCAGAGGCGTTGAAAAAATTAAATTTTTTTTCTTCCTCAAAAGATAATTTTAAAGCTAAAATGGTTATGTTAGAAAACTAAGTCACAGCTTAGTTTTTCTTTCAGAATGCCAGAGGCGTTGAAAAAATTAATTTTTTTTTCTTCTCAAAAGATAATTTTAAAGCTAAAATGGTTATGTTAGAAAACTAAGTCACTAGCTTAGTTTTTCTTTCAGAATGCCAGAGGCGTTGAAAAAATTAAATTTTTTTTATTCTTCAAAAGATAATTTTCAAGCTAAAAATGGTTATGTTAGAAAACTAACTTATAGCTTAGTTTTTCTTTCAGAATGCCATGAGGCGTTGAAAAAATTAAATTTTTTTTCTTCCTCAAAAGATAATTTTAAAGCTAAAATGGTTATGTTAGAAAACTAAGTCACAGCTTAGTTTTTCTTTCAGAATGCCAGAGGCGTTGAAAAAATTAAATTTTTTTTCTTCCTCAAAAGATAATTTTAAAGCTAAAATGGTTATGTTAGAAAACTAAGTCACAGCTTAGTTTTTCTTTCAGAATGCCAGAGGCGTTGAAAAAATTAAATTTTTTTTCTTCCTCAAAAGATAATTTTAAAGCTAAAAATGGTTATGTTAGAAAACTAACGTCATAGCTTAGTTTTTCTTTCAGAATGCCAGAGGCGTTGAAAAAATTAAATTTTTTTTCTTCCTCAAAAGATAATTTTAAAGCTAAAATGGTTATGTTAGAAAACTAACTTATAGCTTAGTTTTTCTTTCAGAATGCCAGAGGCGTTGAAAAAATTAAATTTTTTTCTTCCTCAAAAGATAATTTTAAAGCTAAAATGGTTATGTTAGAAAACTAAGTCACAGCTTAGTTTTTCTTTCAGAATGCCAGAGGCGTTGAAAAAATTAAATTTTTTTTCTTCCTCAAAAGATAATTTTAAAGCTAAAATGGTTATGTTAGAAAACTAAGTCACAGCTTAGTTTTTCTTTCAGAATGCCAGAGGCGTTGAAAAAAATTAAATTTTTTTTCTTCTTCAAAAGATAATTTTCAAGCTAAAAATGGTTATGTTAGAAAACTAAGTCTACAGCTTAGTTTTTCTTTCAGAATGCCAGAGGCGTTGAAAAAATTAAATTTTTTTTCTTCTTCAAAAGATAATTTTAAAGCTAAAATGGTTATGTTAGAAAACTAAGTCACAGCTTAGTTTTTCTTTCAGAATGCCAGAGGCGTTGAAAAAATTAAATTTTTTTTCTTCCTCAAAAGATAATTTTAAAGCTAAAATGGTTATGTTAGAAAACTAAGTCACAGCTTAGTTTTTCTTTCAGAATGCCAGAGGCGTTGAAAAAATTAAATTTTTTTTCTTCCTCAAAAGATAATTTTAAAGCTAAAATGGTTATGTTAGAAAACTAAGTCACAGCTTAGTTTTTCTTTCAGAATGCCAGAGGCGTTGAAAAAAATTAAATTTTTTTTCTTCTTCAAAAGATAATTTTAAAGCTAAAATGGTTATGTTAGAAAACTAAGTCACAGCTTAGTTTTTCTTTCAGAATGCCAGAGGCGTTGAAAAAATTAAATTTTTTTTTCTTCCTCAAAAGATAATTTTCAAGCTAAAAATGGTTATGTTAGAAAACTAACTTCACAGCTTAGTTTTTCTTTCAGAATGCCAGAGGCGTTGAAAAAATTAAATTTTTTTTCTTCTTCAAAAGATAATTTTAAAGCTAAAATGGTTATGTTAGAAAACTAAGTCACAGCTTAGTTTTTCTTTCAGAATGCCAGAGGCGTTAAAAAATTAAATTTTTTTTCTTCTTCAAAAGATAATTTTCAAGCTAAAAATGGTTATCTTTTTCCAGTTAGAAAACTAACTTATAGCTTAGTTTTTCTTTCAGAATGCCAGAGGCGTTGAAAAAATTAAATTTTTTTTTCTTCCTCAAAAGATAATTTTAAAGCTAAAATGGTTATGTTAGAAAACTAAGTCACAGCTTAGTTTTTCTTTCAGAATGCCAGAGGCGTTAAAAAATTAAATTTTTTTTCTTCCTCAAAAGATAATTTTAAAGCTAAAATGGTTATGTTAGAAAACTAAGTCACAGCTTAGTTTTTCTTTCAGAATGCCAGAGGCGTTGAAAAAATTAAATTTTTTTTCTTCCTCAAAAGATAATTTTAAAGCTAAAATGGTTATGTTAGAAAACTAAGTCACAGCTTAGTTTTTCATTTCAGAATGCCAGAGGCGTTGAAAAAATTAAATTATTTTTCTTCCTCAAAAGATAATTTTAAAGCTAAAATGGTTATGTTAGAAAACTAACTTATAGCTTAGTTTTTCTTTCAGAATGCCAGAGGCGTTGAAAAAATTAAATTTTTTTTCTTCCTTCAAAAGATAATTTTAAAGCTAAAATGGTTATGTTAGAAAACTAAGTCACAGCTTAGTTTTTCTTTCAGAATGCCAGAGGCGTTGAAAAAATTAATTTTTTTTTCTTCCTCAAAAGATAATTTTAAAGCTAAAATGGTTATGTTAGAAAACTAAGTCACAGCTTAGTTTTTCTTTCAGAATGCCAGAGGCGTTGAAAAAATTAAATTTTTTTTCTTCCTTCAAAAGATAATTTTAAAGCTAAAATGGTTATGTTAGAAAACTAAGTCACTAGCTTAGTTTTTCTTTCAGAATGCCAGAGGCGTTGAAAAAATTAAATTTTTTTTCTTCCTCAAAAGATAATTTTAAAGCTAAAATGGTTATGTTAGAAAACTAAGTCACAGCTTAGTTTTTCTTTCAGAATGCCAGAGGCGTTGAAAAAATTAAATTTTTTTTCTTCCTCAAAAGATAATTTTAAAGCTAAAATGGTTATGTTAGAAAACTAAGTCACAGCTTAGTTTTTCTTTCAGAATGCCAGAGGCGTTGAAAAAATTAAATTTTTTTTTCTTCCTCAAAAGATAATTTTAAAGCTAAAATGGTTATGTTAGAAAACTAAGTCACAGCTTAGTTTTTCTTTCAGAATGCCAGAGGCGTTGAAAAAATTAAATTTTTTTTCTTCCTCAAAAGATAATTTTAAAGCTAAAATGGTTATGTTAGAAAACTAAGTCACAGCTTAGTTTTTCTTTCAGAATGCCAGAGGCGTTGAAAAAATTAAATTTTTTTTCTTCTTCAAAAGATAATTTTAAAGCTAAAATGGTTATGTTAGAAAACTAAGTCACAGCTTAGTTTTTCTTTCAGAATGCCAGAGGCGTTGAAAAAATTAAATTTTTTTTCTTCTTCAAAAGATAATTTTCAAGCTAAAAATGGTTATGTTAGAAAACTAACTTATAGCTTAGTTTTTCTTTCAGAATGCCAGAGGCGTTGAAAAAATTAAATTTTTTTTTCTTCCTCAAAAGATAATTTTAAAGCTAAAATGGTTATGTTAGAAAACTAAGTCACAGCTTAGTTTTTCTTTCAGAATGCCAGAGGCGTTGAAAAAATTAAATTTTTTTTTCTTCCTCAAAAGATAATTTTAAAGCTAAAATGGTTATGTTAGAAAACTAAGTCACAGCTTAGTTTTTCTTTCAGAATGCCAGAGGCGTTGAAAAAATTAAATTTTTTTTTCTTCTCAAAAGATAATTTTAAAGCTAAAATGGTTATGTTAGAAAACTAAGTCACAGCTTAGTTTTTCTTTCAGAATGCCAGAGGCGTTGAAAAAATTAAATTTTTTTTCTTCCTCAAAAGATAATTTTAAAGCTAAAATGGTTATGTTAGAAAACTAAGTCACAGCTTAGTTTTTCTTTCAGAATGCCAGAGGCGTTGAAAAAATTAAATTTTTTTTCTTCCTCAAAAGATAATTTTAAAGCTAAAATGGTTATGTTAGAAAACTAAGTCACAGCTTAGTTTTTCTTTCAGAATGCCAGAGGCGTTGAAAAAATTAAATTTTTTTTCTTCCTCAAAAGATAATTTTAAAGCTAAAATGGTTATGTTAGAAAACTAAGTCACAGCTTAGTTTTTCTTTCAGAATGCCAGAGGCGTTGAAAAAATTAAATTTTTTTTCTTCCTCAAAAGATAATTTTAAAGCTAAAATGGTTATGTTAGAAAACTAAGTCACAGCTTAGTTTTTCTTTCAGAATGCCAGAGGCGTTGAAAAAATTAAATTTTTTTTTCTTCCTCAAAAGATAATTTTAAAGCTAAAATGGTTATGTTAGAAAACTAAGTCACAGCTTAGTTTTTCTTTCAGAATGCCAGAGGCGTTGAAAAAATTAAATTTTTTTTTCTTCCTCAAAAGATAATTTTAAAGCTAAAATGGTTATGTTAGAAAACTAAGTCACAGCTTAGTTTTTCTTTCAGAATGCCAGAGGCGTTGAAAAAATTAAATTTTTTTTCTTCTCAAAAGATAATTTTAAAGCTAAAATGGTTATGTTAGAAAACTAAGTCACAGCTTAGTTTTTCTTTCAGAATGCCAGAGGCGTTGAAAAAATTAAATTTTTTTTTCTTCCTCAAAAGATAATTTTAAAGCTAAAATGGTTATGTTAGAAAACTAAGTCACAGCTTAGTTTTTCTTTCAGAATGCCAGAGGCGTTGAAAAAATTAAATTTTTTTTCTTCCTCAAAAGATAATTTTAAAGCTAAAATGGTTATGTTAGAAAACTAAGTCACAGCTTAGTTTTTCTTTCAGAATGCCAGAGGCGTTGAAAAAATTAAATTTTTTTTCTTCCTTCAAAAGATAATTTTAAAGCTAAAATGGTTATGTTAGAAAACTAAGTCACAGCTTAGTTTTTCTTTCAGAATGCCAGAGGCGTTGAAAAAATTAAATTTTTTTTCTTCCTCAAAAGATAATTTTAAAGCTAAAATGGTTATGTTAGAAAACTAAGTCACAGCTTAGTTTTTCTTTCAGAATGCCAGAGGCGTTGAAAAAATTAAATTTTTTTTCTTCTTCAAAAGATAATTTTAAAGCTAAAATGGTTATGTTAGAAAACTAACTTATAGCTTAGTTTTTCTTTCAGAATGCCAGAGGCGTTGAAAAAATTAAATTTTTTTTCTTCTCAAAAGATAATTTTAAAGCTAAAATGGTTATGTTAGAAAACTAAGTCACAGCTTAGTTTTTCTTTCAGAATGCCAGAGGCGTTGAAAAAATTAAATTTTTTTTTCTTCCTCAAAAGATAATTTTAAAGCTAAAATGGTTATGTTAGAAAACTAAGTCACAGCTTAGTTTTTCTTTCAGAATGCCAGAGGCGTTGAAAAAATTAAATTTTTTTTCTTCCTCAAAAGATAATTTTAAAGCTAAAATGGTTATGTTAGAAAACTAAGTCACAGCTTAGTTTTTCTTTCAGAATGCCAGAGGCGTTGAAAAAATTAAATTTTTTTTCTTCTCAAAAGATAATTTTAAAGCTAAAATGGTTATGTTAGAAAACTAAGTCACAGCTTAGTTTTTCTTTCAGAATGCCAGAGGCGTTGAAAAAATTAAATTTTTTTTCTTCCTCAAAAGATAATTTTAAAGCTAAAATGGTTATGTTAGAAAACTAAGTCACTAGCTTAGTTTTTCTTTCAGAATGCCAGAGGCGTTGAAAAAATTAAATTTTTTTTCTTCCTCAAAAGATAATTTTAAAGCTAAAATGGTTATGTTAGAAAACTAAGTCACAGCTTAGTTTTTCTTTCAGAATGCCAGAGGCGTTGAAAAAATTAAATTTTTTTTCTTCCTCAAAAGATAATTTTAAAGCTAAAATGGTTATGTTAGAAAACTAAGTCACAGCTTAGTTTTTCTTTCAGAATGCCAGAGGCGTTGAAAAAATTAAATTTTTTTTTCTTCCTCAAAAGATAATTTTAAAGCTAAAATGGTTATGTTAGAAAACTAAGTCACAGCTTAGTTTTTCTTTCAGAATGCCAGAGGCGTTGAAAAAATTAAATTTTTTTTCTTCCTCAAAAGATAATTTTAAAGCTAAAATGGTTATGTTAGAAAACTAAGTCACAGCTTAGTTTTTCTTTCAGAATGCCAGAGGCGTTGAAAAAATTAAATTTTTTTTCTTCCTCAAAAGATAATTTTAAAGCTAAAATGGTTATGTTAGAAAACTAAGTCACAGCTTAGTTTTTCTTTCAGAATGCCAGAGGCGTTGAAAAAATTAAATTTTTTTTCTTCCTCAAAAGATAATTTTAAAGCTAAAATGGTTATGTTAGAAAACTAAGTCACAGCTTAGTTTTTCTTTCAGAATGCCAGAGGCGTTGAAAAAATTAAATTTTTTTTCTTCTTCAAAAGATAATTTTAAAGCTAAAATGGTTATGTTAGAAAACTAAGTCACAGCTTAGTTTTTCTTTCAGAATGCCAGAGGCGTTGAAAAAATTAAATTTTTTTTCTTCTCAAAAGATAATTTTAAAGCTAAAATGGTTATGTTAGAAAACTAAGTCACAGCTTAGTTTTTCTTTCAGAATGCCAGAGGCGTTGAAAAAATTAAATTTTTTTTCTTCTCAAAAGATAATTTTAAAGCTAAAATGGTTATGTTAGAAAACTAAGTCACAGCTTAGTTTTTCTTTCAGAATGCCAGAGGCGTTGAAAAAATTAAATTTTTTTTCTTCCTCAAAAGATAATTTTAAAGCTAAAATGGTTATGTTAGAAAACTAAGTCACAGCTTAGTTTTTCTTTCAGAATGCCAGAGGCGTTGAAAAAATTAAATTTTTTTTCTTCCTCAAAAGATAATTTTAAAGCTAAAATGGTTATGTTAGAAAACTAAGTCACAGCTTAGTTTTTCTTTCAGAATGCCAGAGGCGTTGAAAAAATTAAATTTTTTTTCTTCCTCAAAAGATAATTTTAAAGCTAAAATGGTTATGTTAGAAAACTAACGTCACAGCTTAGTTTTTCTTTCAGAATGCCAGAGGCGTTGAAAAAATTAAATTTTTTTTCTTCCTCAAAAGATAATTTTAAAGCTAAAATGGTTATGTTAGAAAACTAAGTCACAGCTTAGTTTTTCTTTCAGAATGCCAGAGGCGTTGAAAAAATTAAATTTTTTTTTCTTCCTCAAAAGATAATTTTAAAGCTAAAATGGTTATGTTAGAAAACTAAGTCACAGCTTAGTTTTTCTTTCAGAATGCCAGAGGCGTTGAAAAAATTAAATTTTTTTTCTTCCTCAAAAGATAATTTTAAAGCTAAAATGGTTATGTTAGAAAACTAAGTCACAGCTTAGTTTTTCTTTCAGAATGCCAGAGGCGTTGAAAAAATTAAATTTTTTTTCTTCCTCAAAAGATAATTTTAAAGCTAAAATGGTTATGTTAGAAAACTAAGTCACAGCTTAGTTTTTCTTTCAGAATGCCAGAGGCGTTGAAAAAATTAAATTTTTTTTCTTCCTCAAAAGATAATTTTAAAGCTAAAATGGTTATGTTAGAAAACTAAGTCACAGCTTAGTTTTTCTTTCAGAATGCCAGAGGCGTTGAAAAAATTAAATTTTTTTTCTTCCTCAAAAGATAATTTTAAAGCTAAAATGGTTATGTTAGAAAACTAAGTCACAGCTTAGTTTTTCTTTCAGAATGCCAGAGGCGTTGAAAAAATTAAATTTTTTTTCTTCTTCAAAAGATAATTTTAAAGCTAAAATGGTTATGTTAGAAAACTAACGTCATAGCTTAGTTTTTCTTTCAGAATGCCAGAGGCGTTGAAAAAATTAAATTTTTTTTCTTCTTCAAAAGATAATTTTAAAGCTAAAATGGTTATGTTAGAAAACTAAGTCACAGCTTAGTTTTTCTTTCAGAATGCCAGAGGCGTTGAAAAAATTAAATTTTTTTTCTTCCTCAAAAGATAATTTTAAAGCTAAAATGGTTATGTTAGAAAACTAAGTCACAGCTTAGTTTTTCTTTCAGAATGCCAGAGGCGTTGAAAAAATTAAATTTTTTTTCTTCCTCAAAAGATAATTTTAAAGCTAAAATGGTTATGTTAGAAAACTAAGTCACAGCTTAGTTTTTCTTTCAGAATGCCAGAGGCGTTGAAAAAATTAAATTATTTTTCTTCTCAAAAGATAATTTTAAAGCTAAAATGGTTATGTTAGAAAACTAAGTCACAGCTTAGTTTTTCTTTCAGAATGCCAGAGGCGTTGAAAAAATTAATTTTTTTTTCTTCCTCAAAAGATAATTTTAAAGCTAAAATGGTTATGTTAGAAAACTAAGTCACAGCTTAGTTTTTCATTCAGAATGCCAGAGGCGTTGAAAAAATTAAATTATTTTTTCTTCTTCAAAAGATAATTTTAAAGCTAAAATGGTTATGTTAGAAAACTAAGTCACAGCTTAGTTTTTCTTTCAGAATGCCAGAGGCGTTGAAAAAATTAAATTTTTTTTCTTCCTCAAAAGATAATTTTAAAGCTAAAATGGTTATGTTAGAAAACTAACTTATAGCTTAGTTTTTCTTTCAGAATGCCATGAGGCGTTGAAAAAATTAAATTTTTTTTCTTCCTCAAAAGATAATTTTAAAGCTAAAATGGTTATGTTAGAAAACTAAGTCACAGCTTAGTTTTTCTTTCAGAATGCCAGAGGCGTTGAAAAAATAAAGTTTTTTTTCTTCCTCAAAAGATAATTTTAAAGCTAAAATGGTTATGTTAGAAAACTAAGTCACAGCTTAGTTTTTCTTTCAGAATGCCAGAGGCGTTGAAAAAATTAAATTTTTTTTCTTCCTCAAAAGATAATTTTAAAGCTAAAATGGTTATGTTAGAAAACTAAGTCACAGCTTAGTTTTTCTTTCAGAATGCCAGAGGCGTTAAAAAAATTAAATTTTTTTTCTTCTTCAAAAGATAATTTTCAAGCTGAAAAATGGTTATGTTAGAAAACTAAGTCACAGCTTAGTTTTTCTTTCAGAATGCCAGAGGCGTTGAAAAAATTAAATTATTTTTCTTCTCAAAAGATAATTTTAAAGCTAAAATGGTTATGTTAGAAAACTAAGTCACAGCTTAGTTTTTCTTTCAGAATGCCAGAGGCGTTGAAAAAATTAATTTTTTTTTCTTCCTCAAAAGATAATTTTAAAGCTAAAATGGTTATGTTAGAAAACTAAGTCACAGCTTAGTTTTTCATTCAGAATGCCAGAGGCGTTGAAAAAATTAAATTATTTTTCTTCTTCAAAAGATAATTTTAAAGCTAAAATGGTTATGTTAGAAAACTAAGTCACAGCTTAGTTTTTCTTTCAGAATGCCAGAGGCGTTGAAAAAATTAAATTTTTTTTCTTCCTCAAAAGATAATTTTAAAGCTAAAATGGTTATGTTAGAAAACTAAGTCACAGCTTAGTTTTTCTTTCAGAATGCCAGAGGCGTTGAAAAAATTAAATTTTTTTTCTTCTTCAAAAGATAATTTTAAAGCTAAAATGGTTATGTTAGAAAACTAACTTATAGCTTAGTTTTTCTTTCAGAATGCCTGAGGCGTTGAAAAAATTAAATTTTTTTTCTTCCTCAAAAGATAATTTTAAAGCTAAAATGGTTATGTTAGAAAACTAAGTCACAGCTTAGTTTTTCTTTCAGAATGCCAGAGGCGTTAAAAAATTAATTTTTTTTTCTTCCTCAAAAGATAATTTTAAAGCTAAAATGGTTATGTTAGAAAACTAAGTCACAGCTTAGTTTTTCATTCAGAATGCCAGAGGCGTTGAAAAAATTAAATTATTTTTCTTCTTCAAAAGATAATTTTAAAGCTAAAATGGTTATGTTAGAAAACTAACTTATAGCTTAGTTTTGCTTTCAGAATGCCAGATGCGTTCAAAAAATTAAATTTTTTTATTCTTCAAAAGATAATTTTCAAGCTAAAAAATGGAGATCTTTTTCCAGTTAGAAAACTAACTTATAGCTTAGTTTCTTTCAGAATGCCAGATGCGTTGAAAAAATTAAATTATTTTTCTTCTTCAAAGATAATTTTAAAGCTAAAATGCTTATGTTAGAAAACTAAGTCACAGCTTAGTTTTTCTTTCAGAATGCCAGAGGCGTTGAAAAAATCAATTTAATTTTTTGAACGCATCTGGCATTCTGAAAGCAAAACTAAGCTATAAGTTAGTTTTCTAACATAACCATTTTAGCTTTAAAATTATCTTTTGAAGAAGAAAAATAATTTAATTTTTTCAACGCCTCTGGCATTCTGAAAGAAAAACTAAGCTGTGACTTAGTTTTCTAACATAACCATTTTAGCTTTAAAATTATCTTTTGAGGAAGAAAAAAAACTTGAATTTTTTCAACGCCTCTGGCATTCTGAAAGAAAAACTAAGCTGTGACTTAGTTTTCTAACATAAGCCATTTTAGCTTTAAAATTATCTTTTGAAGAAGAAAAATAATTTAATTTTTTCAACGCCTCAGGCATTCTGAAAGAAAAACTAAGCTATAAGTTAGTTTTCTAACTGGAAAAAGATCCCCATTTTTCAGCTTGAAAATTATCTTTTGAAGAATAAAAAAAATTTAATTTTTTTAACTCCTTTGGCATTCTGAAAGAAAAACTAAGGTGTGACTTAGTTTTCTAACATAACCATTTTAGCTTTAAAATTATCTTTTGAGGAAGAAAAAAAACTTGATTTTTTCAACGCCTCTGGCATTCTGAAAGAAAAACTAAGCTGTGACTTAGTTTTCTAACATAACCATTTTAGCTTTAAAATTATCTTTTGAGGAAGAAAAAAAATTTAATTTTTTCAACGCCTCAGGCATTCTGAAAGAAAAACTAAGCTATAAGTTAGTTTTCTAACATAAGCATTTTAGCTTTAAAATTATCTTTTGAGGAAGAAAAAAATTTAATTTTTTCAACGCCTCAGGCATTCTGAAAGAAAAACTAAGCTATAAGTTAGTTTTCTAACTGGAAAAAGATCTCCATTTTTTAGCTTGAAAATTATCTTTTGAAGAATAAAAAAAATTTAATTTTTTCAACGCCTCAGGCATTCTGAAAGAAAAACTAAGCTATAAGTTAGTTTTCTAACATAAGCATTTTAGCTTTAAAATTATCTTTTGAGGAAGAAAAAAATTTAATTTTTTCAACGCCTCAGGCATTCTGAAAGAAAAACTAAGCTATAAGTTAGTTTTCTAACTGGAAAAAGATCTCCATTTTTTAGCTTGAAAATTATCTTTTGAAGAATAAAAAAAATTTAATTTTTTTAACGCCTCTGGCATTCTGAAAGAAAAACTAAGCTGTGACTTAGTTTTCTAACATAACCATTTTAGCTTTAAAATTATCTATTGAGGAAGAAAAATAATTTAATTTTTTCAACGCCTCTGGCATTCTGAATGAAAAACTAAGCTGTGACTTAGTTTTCTAACATAACCATTTTAGCTTTAAAATTATCTTTTGAGGAAGAAAAAAAACTTGATTTTTTCAACGCCTCTGGCATTCTGAAAGAAAAACTAAGCTGTGACTTAGTTTTCTAACATAAGCATTTTAGCTTTAAAATTATCTTTTGAAGAAGAAAAATAATTTAATTTTTTCAACGCCTCAGGCATTCTGAAAGAAAAACTAAGCTATAAGTTAGTTTTCTAACTGGAAAAAGATCCCCATTTTTCAGCTTGAAAATTATCTTTTGAAGAATAAAAAAAATTTAATTTTTTTAACTCCTTTGGCATTCTGAAAGAAAAACTAAGGTGTGACTTAGTTTTCTAACATAACCATTTTAGCTTTAAAATTATCTTTTGAGGAAGAAAAAAAAATTTAATTTTTTCAACGCCTCTGGCATTCTGAAAGAAAAACTAAGCTGTGACTTAGTTTTCTAACATAACCATTTTAGCTTTAAAATTATCTTTTGAGGAAGAAAAAAAACTTGATTTTTTTAACTCCTTTGGCATTCTGAAAGAAAAACTAAGCTGTGACTTAGTTTTCTAACATAACCATTTTAGCTTTAAAATTATCTTTTGAGGAAGAAAAAAAAATTTAATTTTTTCAACGCCTCAGGCATTCTGAAAGAAAAACTAAGCTATAAGTTAGTTTTCTAACATAAGCATTTTAGCTTTAAAATTATCTTTTAAGAAAAATAATTTAATTTTTTCAACGCCTCAGGCATTCTGAAAGAAAAACTAAGCTGTGACTTAGTTTTCTAACATAACCATTTTTCAGCTTGAAAATTATCTTTTGAGGAAGAAAAAAAAATTTAATTTTTTCAACGCCTCAGGCATTCTGAAAGAAAAACTAAGCTATAAGTTAGTTTTCTAACATAAGCATTTTAGCTTTAAAATTATCTTTTAAGAAAAATAATTTAATTTTTTCAACGCCTCAGGCATTCTGAAAGAAAAACTAAGCTATAAGTTAGTTTTCTAACTGGAAAAAGATCCCCATTTTTCAGCTTGAAAATTATCTTTTGAAGAATAAAAAAAATTTAATTTTTTTAACTCCTTTGGCATTCTGAAAGAAAAACTAAGGCTGTGACTTAGTTTTCTAACATAACCATTTTAGCTTTAAAATTATCTTTTGAGGAAGAAAAAAAAATTTAATTTTTTCAACGCCTCAGGCATTCTGAAAGAAAAACTAAGCTATAAGTTAGTTTTCTAACTGGAAAAAGATCTCCATTTTTTAGCTTGAAAATTATCTTTTGAAGAATAAAAAAAATTTAATTTTTTGAACGCATCTGGCATTCTGAAAGAAAAACTAAGCTGTGACTTAGTTTTCTAACATAACCATTTTAGCTTTAAAATTATCTTTTGAGGAAGAAAAAAAACTTGAATTTTTTAACGCCTCTGGCATTCTGAAAGAAAAACTAAGCTGTGACTTAGTTTTCTAACATAACCATTTTAGCTTTAAAATTATCTTTTGAGGAAGAAAAAAAAATTTAATTTTTTCAACGCCTCAGGCATTCTGAAAGAAAAACTAAGCTATAAGTTAGTTTTCTAACATAAGCATTTTAGCTTTAAAATTATCTTTTAAGAAAAATAATTTAATTTTTTCAACGCCTCAGGCATTCTGAAAGAAAAACTAAGCTGTGACTTAGTTTTCTAACATAACCATTTTTCAGCCTTGAAAATTATCTTTTGAGGAAGAAAAAAAAATTTAATTTTTTCAACGCCTCAGGCATTCTGAAAGAAAAACTAAGCTATAAGTTAGTTTTCTAACATAAGCATTTTAGCTTTAAAATTATCTTTTAGAAGAAAAATAATTTAATTTTTTCAACGCCTCAGGCATTCTGAAAGAAAAACTAAGCTATAAGTTAGTTTTCTAACTGGAAAAAGATCCCCATTTTTCAGCTTGAAAATTATCTTTTGAAGAATAAAAAAAATTTAATTTTTTTAACTCCTTTGGCATTCTGAAAGAAAAACTAAGGCGTGACTTAGTTTTCTAACATAACCATTTTAGCTTTAAAATTATCTTTTGAGGAAGAAAAAAAAATTTAATTTTTTCAACGCCTCAGGCATTCTGAAAGAAAAACTAAGCTATAAGTTAGTTTTCTAACTGGAAAAAGATCTCCATTTTTTAGCTTGAAAATTATCTTTTGAAGAATAAAAAAAATTTAATTTTTTGAACGCATCTGGCATTCTGAAAGCAAAACTAGCTATAAGTTAGTTTTCTAACATAACCATTTTAGCTTTAAAATTATCTATTGAGGAAGAAAAAAAAATTAATTTTTTCAACGCCTCTGGCATTCTGAAAGAAAAACTAAGCTATAAGTTAGTTTTCTAACATAACCATTTTAGCTTTAAAATTATCTTTTGAGGAAGAAAACAAAATTTAATTTTTTCAACGCCTCTGGCATTCTGAAAGAAAAACTAAGCTGTGACTTAGTTTTCTAACATAACCATTTTAAGCTTTAAAATTATCTATTGAGGAAGAAAAAAAAATTAATTTTTAACGCCTCTGGCATTCTAAAAAGAAAAACTAAGCTGTGACTTAGTTTTCTAACATAACCATTTTAGCTTTAAAATTATCTTTTAAGAAAAATAATTTAATTTTTTCAACGCCTCAGGCATTCTGAAAGAAAAACTAAGCTATAAGTTAGTTTTCTAACTGGAAAAAGATCCCAATTTTTCAGCTTGAAAATTATCTTTTGAAGAATAAAAAAAATTTAATTTTTTTAACTCCTTTGGCATTCTGAAAGAAAAACTAAGGTGTGACTTAGTTTTCTAACATAACCATTTTAGCTTTAAAATTATCTTTTGAGGAAGAAAAAAAAATTTAATTTTTTCAACGCCTCTGGCATTCTGAAAGAAAAACTAAGCTGTGACTTAGTTTCTAACATAACCATTTTAGCTTTAAAATTATCTTTTGAAGAAGAAAAATAATTTAAAATTCGGCTTTTATATTATTCAGTTCGACAATGATCAATGCGCCAAAATTATAATTGTGCGTTATATAAGGAGTAAACCCAACTCATCCACCAATCAAGATCGGGGCTTAACTTGCTTCACCCTTAACCGATTCAGAAATTCTTAAAGCCAATCGAAAGATCTCGAAGAGTTGAAGCTAACTTTAAGTTTAAGCTTTGTGATTGGACAAATATCAAAAGTTATGACCTTAACACGATAAATTTTAAAAATTATACATTATTTCAATTTGATACATTTATTTAACCTTCCTCTGAAGAAAAAACATCACTTAATGTGATTGAGAATTTAAGTCGGAAAAAACAGTGGCTCACACTCGTCTTGTTCAACAATGGGAACCACGGTTATAGGATGATCGTTTCAAAGCTTATGCTCGTATTCTTATTATTAACCATGGTCCTGTTAACCTCAATAGATCAGCGACGGGATGGGACTCAATAGATCAGCGACGGGATGGGACTCAAGCGAGAGGGGGAGGGGGTGTACGGAGAATTGCGCACCGACAGTTTCGGAGAATTGCGCACGGAGGAATTGCGCACCACGGGTCAAAATTTGTGAAAAAATATTTTATACAAAATTGACTGAAATTATGTTATTTTATGCGCCGATAGGAACCCCTAAGCTCAGGCTGGCTTAGGCCTAAGTCTAACAAATCCCAAACCAGGGTGGCTTAGGTCTAAGGCTAACGAACCCCACCCCAGTGTGGCTTAAACCACTTTAAATTCTCAATTTTATTTTCTACTGACGAATTCGTAATTAGCGTATCAAATAACATAATTTCAGTCAATTTTGTATAAAATATTTTTTCACAAATTTTGACCCGTGGTGCGCAATCCTCCGGGCGCAATTCTCCGAAAACTGTCGGTGCGCAATTCTCCTAGCGCCGGGGGGGGGAGAGGGGGGGGGGGGGGGAGGGGATTAACTTCTTCAAAAATCGATTTTGGTATCATAAAAGCACAATTACAATGAAAAGGCAATCTGATCGATCGAATTCGTTCTCTGAGTGATTTAAGGCCAAAATTGTTTTTAAAAATACTCTTATTCCCGGACAAAGAAGCGAATAGAAAAGCATAAAAATTTACTCCAACGTCTCACGCTTCGGGAAAACAAAGATTCAATTTGAAATGGAAAAACAACAATTCCAATGTTTGCTCCATTATTTTCACCAACATTCCGTTCGTGCTCCGTTCATTCATTCATTTTCGGGGCCTTCGTCTGCGTTAAAATTTCTTAAAAAAAAAAATGCCGATCGGGTTTCATGCTAAGGGCAATTAATCCCCCCCACCCAGCCGCCTCCGCTTCCCACGCGGCCCATTCGGCCTCGTCGCGCTCAATCGGACAGCGAACCAAGCGCCATTTGTCCACGTCAAGGCGTCTGAACTTCAAACGCTCCCGCGTCAAATTGTTCTCCAATTCAAATGGCTTAATGCCATCAGAACAATTGCAAAGAGTGACAATGAAATTGACCGGACCGGTCGCAGTGGCAAAGCCTAAAATGGAATAAAGTAGGCGGGCGTAGAATCCAAATTTGGCCTCTTTTTTGACCAAATCCGTTTAGAAATTTCCAAAAAATCAATTTTGGCTATCAGAATCATTCAAAAAGAACGAAAGTGCTAATAATGATCAAATTCATTGGCAAATTTGGGTCCGGTGTTAGGAAATACAGGATATCAAGCAGCTCACCCTTATAAGTCCTTCCAATTCCGTCGGACAAAAGTCGCATTGCAACACTTTCGGATGGCCATCCCCGCGGGGCGTGTGCAACCATTCGGTCACTTCTTCCATTTTTTGTTTGGAATTAACCGATTTCCCTTCCCGCACAAAAAATAAGGACAAAATAAGGACGAAGACCTGAACTAAAGACAACTTTAATCTATGATTTTTCATCAAGTACTTAAAAATTATTTTGTTGGAAAATAATTAAAAAGAAAATCAATACGCAGTACTTGATGATCATAAATCAAAATGTTTCGAATCTCAAAAATGCTTTTTCGATCTTTATATTTATTGGGCAAAAAAGGTCGGTTTTATGGGATTGAAGAAAAGTTTATGATTGTGAGCAAATGTGGGGGAAGGGGCGGCCGGCAGCAATTCGACTTTATGGGCGATGTATCGGTGAGGGTAAACACAAAAAGTTCGGCAAATGAGTTCAATCGATAAATCGGGGAAATTTGAAACACTTAGATGTTCGACAATTGCCCACTTATTGAAAAATTAATCGCAATAATTATCATACCCGGCCGGGCAATAATTATTGATCTCCGACAAATGAGAAATTTGGTAACGAAATTGTTGGAACATAGGGGGAGGGGAGGCGGGGGGGGGGGACAGAGTGATGGATGCTGCCAAAAGTTTGAATAATTTAGTTAGCCCCACACTGCTCTAGTTATGATCAGCAGATGGCTAACTAATGTTTGGTCGTGAAATGAGGGCATTGATTGGTATGTAGTTGGTAGAACGAAATAAGTCCTCGGGGCAAAATGGGCGGGCCCCGGGGGACTTAAATAAACATTTTTAAGGGTGGGGGATGATGTGATCAACAAAAATGTCAGCAGTATAACCCCGGGGGGCAAAAAAGAGGGGGGGGGGGGGGGAATGCAAAACAAATGTGTAAATCGGAAAAGAAATGTTGTGCGGGGCTTATGCCCACGGGGCAAAAGTTGAACAAAGGAAAATGGAAATGTAAGACGGGGGGGGGGCAAATGCAAAGTTGATTGAAATGGCCGTGGATGTGCGATATAATCAGAGAATTAAATTTTATTTTCGAATGGCCTAGGCATGCAAAAAAACTTTCGGCGCCGGGTTGGCAGACGAAAATTAATAAATAAATTGCTGAAATCGAAGACCAAATTTTGTAATGCAATCACAGATAATATTATGATATCGGTAATGAAATGAAATGCTAAAATTACAGCACTTAAATATGTGGCTGGTACAATAAAAATTCCGGGATTTTCAAATTTTAACGGTTTCCCGTCATTTTTTCCGTTCCCGTAAAAATCCCGTCGAATTAATCTCTAGGAATCACGAAGGAACGGAAAAGGCAGAAAGCAGATGTAAATTATTTAATTAAATTTTTCTAGGCAGAAAGCAGATGTAAATTATTTAATTAAATTTTTCTCTTAACTTTTTAAGATTAAAAAAAAAAATAATTTTTTAATATGTTTTTTATTCTCATTTTGTGTCGAACATTTTGGTGCCAAAAAGGTGCAATTTTCATATTGGAAAGGAAAAAAGCAATAATTTCAATATTTACTCCATTTTCTCAATTTTAAATTTCCCTCCAAATTCCGTCGTCTTCAGTTCTTTCTCTTTTTGGGTTCACTCGGACCTTCGTTTGCGTCAAGCATTCTGAATTAAGTTTTTTCGAAACAATGATATATGATAGAGGGTGGATTTTTGGAACGAATCAAATAAATTTGAATTAATTTTCGTCTGGACTGAGAAATCAAACATAGGGAGAGAAATGGTTCCAGCAATTAATTTGCCCTTACCCGTCGCCGATGTCCCCGCCATTGAAGCCAATCTCGATGTAATTCCACAACTTCCATTCAACCACTTCTTTTTCCCATTTTGCCCATTTGTCTTCGTCGCGCTCAATTGGACAACGAACCAACAGCCAAAAGTCTTCATCAAAGTGTCTCAACTCCAATCGTTCCCCCGTTAAATTGTTTTGCAGTTTAAATGGCACAATTTTATCAGAATGATAAAGATAGATGATGAAATTGACCGCGTCGGTCGAATTGACAAATCCCTTAGAAGGAAAAAGTAATTAAAATCGGGAAATGCAGTAAATTAAAAATTACCATTTTTAGTCCTTCCACTTCTTCCAAACAAAATACGCACCGCAACACCTTCGGTATACCATCCCCGCGGGGCGTGTGCAACCATTTGGCCAAAGCTTGGCGGGAAGAAGCGCCGGCACTGTCATCGGTCGGGAACTCGGGAAAACGGGAATAGATCATACGAAGCTTTGGGCAATCGCCGAGAATGGTCGGAGAGAATCGGCGCAAACGGTCGAGTATGGAGGAAAGCAACATAAATCCGCAAATGTTGTCTTTTAACAAAGGCCAAATCTTCTCGCGAATTATTTCCCAACTGCGGTTTTGGTCAACTCTCGGGTGAATTAAAAGAATGGTCCCTTTGGAATCAAAAAGTCGGCGATTGTTTTCGAGAAAATTGATGACACTTCGATCGATGTAACTAAAAGTTTAATAAAAATCCAACTAATTTAGAAGGCTGGAAATGACCTTAATTTAAGGCTTTGGAAGCCGATCACTTTGTCAGGAAGCGGCTCTTCCGGAATTGAAAGCCGACGCTCGACTTCTTCGCCAAGGCGTTTGACAATTTCAGCGCCATTTCCATTAATTGCGCGAAGAATTTCCAAATTGCCCAACGACCATTCCTTCGATTTGAAATGCGCGTCCACCAAAAGGTCAAATCGATCGCTGAGAAGCGCCACTTTCAGCCCAAGCACAAAAGGGCCACAGAATTTGAAGACTTCGAACAAAACGTCGGCACAAACGAAACTGAAAAACGATTTATATTCCCGTAAACAAGCCAAAGTCTTTGTTACATTCAAAAACTGTCAGTTTTTGTTTATAAACTTTTTTTTGCTCTTCAATTTCACATTTTTTGTGGCAGCATGAGCCAGATGCCACGAGAACAAAAATTAAGAAATGGGTTTAAAAATGATTGGGCAAAAGCTCGTGAAGAAAACAAAAGTCATTCACATTGATTACGAAATAAAAACTCACATTTCCTTCTGCCGTTTCTCGACTTTCTTTGGATTGTCCGACATTTGTTTTTTTGTTGACAAATAATTTGATTTTTATGTTTCCAATGAGCTAAAAACTGAAAAATTAATAATAATTATGCCTGGACAAAAAATGTGTGAATTTCATGAAATTTTAACTAACATTAGTAAAAGCTATTCGCGTCCTTTATTTTATTGATTGTACAAATATGCTAATAGTTTTCTCTTCTCTGTCTCATCAGGCGAGCAATTAAATGTTATCGATTTTTGTGTCTACTCTCAACGATCCATCACCCATAAATTTAAAGTTTTTGCTCTCACTCCCCCAAAAATTCAGATTCGAATTCTACGCGCCCGAAAATTAAACATTTTAAATTTTTTTGAGTTCGAAATTCTTAAAGCCACTCGAATAATCTCATTAGCTAAAGTTTTGATATGATTTCTCTCACTACCGAACCAAAGCCCTTTCACGAAACGAATAGTCCAAATTAGGGTTGTCACCCCGACCCCGTCCCCGACCCCGACCCCGCAAATTTAGGCCATTTTTCGGGGTTTTCCCCGACCCCGACCCCGACACTTCTAACCCCGAAAAACCCCGACCCCGAACCCCAACCCCGACTCGGGGTCGGGGTTAGCATACACCCCTAAAGATGGCATCATTGAGTGACAAAATTCATTTTTTCCGAGGGCTTGGCTGTGGTCTTGCATACTTTTTGACAAAAAATTTATCGAACTTTTACAAAAATGCATGATATAAAATTGGTGTCTTGGTGGTATGTCTGTCCGGCGGGTAAAGTGTTCGTTTGGGTTCGAACCCGTTTGAATGCAAGCACTTATTTACGTTTATTTGGCCTTATTTTGCCCCAATAATGGAACTTTTTTAATAAATTTCCAAATATTTTTAAATAAAATGTGTTGCGAAAGATGAATTTTTTCTAATTCATCACTAGGGATGGGATTTTTAGGTTTTTGCCTATTTTTTTAAGCACGAAAAACATGTTTTTAGTCGGAAATTTTGACGTTTTAACGAGTCTATTCATACCTAGGAAAACCTAATTTGGGGTTTCGCGTCTAAAATAGGCACTCGAGAGTATTTTAAGATTTTTTCGAGCCTATTTTGGCGACTTTTTTGAACTTTTGTGCCTATTTCAAGCTTTTTTCGAAAATTTCTTAAGAAAAATGAAATAAAATTCGAATTTAGCTTGCCAAGATCACTTCAATTTTTTTTGTCAGGATTCTTAATAGAATTTCGTGCTTATTTAGACGCGTATTTTGCAGATTTCTTGCCTAAAAGTACACAAGGCTTCAAAAAATTACGCAAATCCCTTAACAAATTAGTCGAAAATTCAAAATGTTTCTCGGCAGCGCCTATCGGCACCGCCGACCCCCCCCCCCCCCCCCACCCCCACCCAAAAGTTTTAAGCCTAAGAAGGGCCACTGAAGCAAAAAATGACGATTTATCAAACAATTTTTATTATAATAAATTTTTAATAAAATAATTTTTTAATCATATAAAAAAAAGTTTCGATTATGATTTTCGATTTCGAACTTTTCAGTTTCGATTTTCGATTTCGACTTTCTTTTTAGTTTTGACCTAGCCCTGCATCCCTTATCTTTAAAATAAGAACAAATTTAAAAATTATTGGCTCTAATGTCAATAAATTTTAAAAATTATTCAAAAAAACAAAAATTTGACCTTTAAAATTTTGAGGAAAAATTTAAAAAAACCCCGCAACCCCGACCCCGACCCCGACCGATTTGGGTAACCCCGACCCCGACCCCGACAGTCCCGCCCCCGAAAAACCCCGACCCCGCAATTCTCAACCCCGCACGCGGGGTGACAACCCTAGTCCAAATGAAAATGCGATTAATGTTATTAAAGGTAAAGTAAGGAAGAAACTATTTGAACGATTGCGAGCAAATGTGGGCGAAGGGAGCAAAAACATTCAATTTATGGGCGATAAATCGACAAAAACGATGAGACAGAGAAGCGAACAATTATTTGGTACATTTTGTGCAGTCATTAACATAATGTAAATAAAGGCGGTCGTGTCAAGCGAGGAGGTGCCAAATTTTGCGAAAAAGCACAGTCAGTGAAGGTCAAAACAAACTTTATCAAAGTTCTAAAATTGCTTTACTTAAAAGTCGTTTTTTCCTTAATTTTTAAAAAATTTTAAACCGATTCAAAACCCGCTTTAAATTTTCTATCGACAAATTTGTAATGAGAGCAACTTTTTAGTCAATATTTGGCTTTTTTGGGAATAAATCAAAATTTCGCCATTTTTTCATAATAAATCAATATTTTGGCCTTTTTTTGAGAAAAAAAAAATGCAATTTTTAGGCATTTTAAAAATGCAATTTTTAGACATACGCTTACCATTTGCATTTTAATTTCTTATTTACAAATATCGCTAAGGATTTTTTTAAGAACACTTTTTCATGATGAAAAAACACTGACAAAGTCACATAGCGCCCGTGACGGGCTGCTATTAAAATTCAAATTTTATTGCAGTTTTCTTTGTACTCCAAGAGGCTTCGGCAAGTGATTATGGGCTTCATTAGAGGGTAGAATCTGGCCGTTGGTGTAATCATTGCACCCAGTCACCGCCTTAACTGCACAACCGTTCTTTCTCGATAATTCACATCTCCAATATACTCGGGCACCCGCCTTCTTGTTGAACAAAAAACGAAAACCTTAAGAACCCTTTAAAATGAATGCCAAAACCCTTTAAAATGAATGCCAAAACCCTTTAAAATGAATGCCAGCACTTCACTAACCTTCATGCCAGAGTACCGCGCCTCCTTTACATGAACAACCGATCTCAAACTGAACACGTTGTTGATTTTCAACGGATTGTGTATTTTGTACACCGCCGATTTCATTTTTGTTCAAATGTTGTTGCGTATCTGCGATGTGTTGGAGCCCTAAAATTCTTTTGTAACACAATAAATAATCAAATATTTGAATTTTTATATCTTTTATTTAATGGGCCAAAAAATATCACCAACGATTAAAAGAATTCAAATCAGGACCTTTTGGACTTGAGGTTGAAAGGTATTGCAACCAAACTGAAGACTCCAAAGGAACTTGTAGAAGCCTCCATTGTTGTCCACGTCATTGTTTTGCTTCTTAACATTCAATTTGCATTATTAAATTTAATTAGTCGTAATTTAATTATTGTTCAAAATTGCTTTTGTGATCATTAAACATACTGGTTCCATCGCTTCAGTAGCGGCTGGCCCCTTATTTGCCCGAATGTTCGAATATCTCCAAATTTTGACAGCGGCAATTAAGATTACTGTAATGGCGCCAACAAAAGTCACAACGCCAATGAAAGTCATAACAATGTTTAAATAGTGGGCAGTTTTTGAGATATTTTCCATTTTGCCTTGAAAATGAACTGGTAAAGGGAATTCAATTCAAAAGGTACAAATTAATTAAATGTCAGGAATGGCCAGTCAAGTCACGTTTTCATAATGATTTGGGTTTAGCGATCTTGAGCGGAGGGGGAGGGGAATTTTGGATTTGGCAAGGAGTCCAAGAAGGGTTGAAAAATTGGAGTTCTTTTTGACGAATTATCACACCGCATTATGAAACTTTTGAATTTATTTGATGTTTTGCCTGCTGATTAAATTCTCTTAATAGAATGTTGGAAAATGCTCAAAAAAGCTAAAAAATAACTAACTAAAAGCACGCATAACTTTCAATAATTTGGATTATTTGAGTCGAATTATGTAATATAAATGAAAAATTTTTGTGGGAATTATTAAATTTTTTTGAAGCAGTAAGACTAAAGGGAGGGGAGGTTTTATGAGTTTGCTGATAATTAAATCATCTATTCCGATAATCCAATCTTTGATCAGTTAAAGAACGGTCTTCCCATTTTTTGTGCAAAATCAAAAAGTATACTTCCAAACCATGGCTAAATAAAATTCAGGGTTTGCAGCAGGGCTGGGAAAAATTTCGGGTTTTGGAAATTTTGGAGTTTTTGGCGTTTCGGATTTCAAAATTTGAGTAAAATTCCGATTTTAAACCCCTAGGAATGGGATTTTTGAGAAAGATTTTTCCAATTTTCTTAACATTAAAATTTTCAAATTGTTGGAAGGCTTTTTCTTGCCCATTTTTGATTTCTCAGTTCAGATTTAATTTCTCTGAACATTTACGATGGTTGTTAAACAATTCTCAAAATCTTGTACATTTTCCCCGTTTAAAAAAACTTTAGATGCTAATTCATGTTTTTCATTACATTTTTTGATTGGACGAAATAAAAAAATGAATTGAAATTTTGATGGTATTTTGGACAGTATGGCCGAGATGGAGCAGTTCGGGGAGGACGCCAACGACAAGAAAAAAGTCGATTGGATTGATGGCGTAAGTGGGTGTGTGCTCACATCGATCTCGTTGATGTTCATTTTGAGTGATAACATGTGGTTCGCTCAAACGGATTGTGAGTATTTATTCAAAATTGGTGAAAAATGGACAAAACTTTCTTGAGCTTCCCGGAAAGCACAAAATTGTTTTTGAAAACGAAACTCAAAAATTTGGAGTATATAATTGACAAAACCGATAGGAAAACGCGGATATTCAGCGTCACGGATCTTCTTCTGCATCAGCGAGACGATGTTGCCCTTCTAATCGAAGAACGGGGAGCCCAGCGTTGCCATCTGTTGCGGGGGAACCGAAGATTATTTTTTGTTGAAGTTTTTCCGGTAATTTTTTGGATTTCCAAACTGAAAAGGTCAGTCAGTAATGCCCTAACCGATCACTGATCAGAGTTTGGTGACATTCACTCACCTCATAAAGATCAATTGCTTCTCCGCATTGTTCGGCTTCAATGTTACGGCAGTTGGTTGGTGTTGATTGATTCTCGAGTTCCGTTGGTGTTGATTGATTCTCGAGTTCCGTTGGTGTTGATTGATTCTCGAGTTCCGTTGGTGTTGATTGATTCTCGAGTTCCGTTGGTGTTGAATGATTGTCGAGTTCCTTCCCTCACTCTTCTGCTGTTGTTGTCAAAAGGACATTTTTCAAAAAAGGATTGGTTAATTGGACAAAACACGGGACTCGAATCATTTTGGACCGCTTTCCGGAAGAATTAAATCCGGATTCCGTTAGACCACAAAATGATAACAAAAAATGCCATTTCGTTTTGATCTCGCCCAACCGATGGACAGCGTCGCTGTTGGTGTTCCCGCTTTTAAAAATCGTTATTTAATATTCCGTCAAGTTGTGAGTGCACTAATTTTATTTGAAAAATGTAGTTAAAGTTTTAATATTCGCACTGAATTTAACTTTGTTAAATTAAGTCTACAATCGGAAGTTGTCTTATACCAAAATAAAATTGTTTATGCCCAATTCTCTTTCATGCCTAATTAGCACAGAATAAAAGTAAATTACGTGTAAAGCAGAATTTTCATTTAATTTTATATTTATAAAAATCATCGTTCTTTGATGTGGCTGACCCAACCGACCACTTCTTTCTCAACCAAATATCAGCAGAAGCACAACTAATATATGAGAAAAAAATTGTGATAATTCGGTCAGTATCTAATCATATCTACTGATCATCGTCAGATACTGACCGATTAAGCAAGTCGTACCGATGGTAGCAAGTGTGGGCGATGGAACAGCAAAGCCCCCATTACGAACTCCGTTCTGACCCGGCTCCGTGTGGCCCGGTTCTGTCTGGCCCGGCTCCTTCTGGCCTGGCGCTGCGTTGCACCAATTCCCGTCGCACAATTTACGCGATATTGTTCCATTCAGCGCTTTGCAAGCAGTTTGCCCAAATTCGTCGAAGGGCAATTCCATCTCCCAAAGTTTTAACAGTGTAAGACAGCCTTTGCTTTGGAACAGCAGCGAATTTTCTGCCCCAACGCAAAGCAACGAATAGCAACTTGCATCTTCGCACCTAAACAAAACTTTTAAGCAAATCAATCTCAAAAAGTCCGGTCCCTAAGCCTAAATAAAAATGTTGACTTTAAAGGGTCGATTTATTTGCAATCTAAAAATGTCACACTTAAGCTCAGTAAACGCTTGTTTATCATCGTTCACTGTCCCATTCCAGCACCACACAATCTCTTAACAGAATTATTATTATTTATAAAATGAATTATCCAAAGGCTTCAGAACCGGGAAATGGTCAACCCCGTTTCAGCCCCCTTATTTTGGTGTTTAACTTCCGCTTCCGGTTTCGAAAAACGCTTTTTTAAGAAAGGGCCGGCTATTAAAGTGACCTGGTGAAATTTTGTCGTTGCATTTATAACCAGTACAATAAGAACAATCGGCTGCTGGTTTGCCGCCGTCGTTTAAACATCGCTTTTTTAGCCAAGGACAGGTGCTGTTCACGTCAAGGGTACATCCTTTGGACACTTTTGTCCAAGTTTTTTGCTCATTTTCTATAATTTGGAATAATTAAAACAACGGCGGTTTTGCTAATTTTCTCAATATTACCATAAGAGCAGGTAAACTCGACACATTCATTGGCCATCCAACAAAAATCCGTAAAGCCTGGGTCGAAATCCTTTCCATAATATGAAAGGGTGTCATGACAAAGACAAGTTCCACCTTGACACGGATAACCTAAAAAATATATTTAATTCTCAAAAAAACTAAAAATAATTGAGAAAAATACCACAAAACATTGGTCCCGTCATATGCAGCAGTAGAAAAATGATCAAGTTAAAATTAAAAAACAAGTCCATTCTAAATTGTCAACCTCAAAAATGCCCTGACCTTTTTCGAATATTAATTTATTTATAGTATTAATACTAGAGATCGGACTTGGGGATCGATCGAGAATTCGATAAATCTCGAATCTCGAAGATCTCAAAAAAAATTTCTTCGATCGAGAAATCTCGAATAATTAAACGAGATTTTTTCGAAATTTCAATATTTTTTTTATGTGAATTGCCGAAAGAATTATATTCTATATTGCGAGATATTTATCAAATATCGATCTTTAGAGCTGCATTTTTGGTCCAAGAAAAAGTCATTTTATGGGTGCATTTCTGGTTTAAAAATTTTTCTTATTTTTAAGGGTACATTTTTTGTTTTTATTGCATTTTCTTAAGAAATTTTAAAGAAAAGTGCCTAAAATATGGAGTTATTATAGAAAAATGGGGAAATGGACCCCAAATATTTCGAAATAGCATTTTGAACAGGGCTCCCAAATGAAAATTTTCAAAAGCCTCATTTGGCAGGCAAAAAAGCCTCATTTGGGACCAAAAAACCTCATTTTGCTAAAATCATGTTTTTTTTGCGCGCGGTTTTCCCAAATACTTTTTTTAGTGGGGGGGGGGGCGGTCGGCGGTGCCGATAGGCGCCGCCGAGAAAAATTTCGAATTTTTGACTCAATTTGTTAACAGATTTGCAACTAAATTTGCAGAAAATGTGATGCTTTTTTGCATTAAAAAATTGAAAGTGAGGTTTTTTATTAAGAAAATTCCCAATTATTTCAAAACTGAACAAGCTTTTTCATTCAAAATGAAAAAAACAAAGAAAAGTGGATGAACATTACGCCAAATATTCAAAATTTAATATAATTTTTTATTTATCACGAAATTCTCAAAAAGCCTCAAAAAACCTCATCAAACTCCAAAAAACCACAAAATGAGGCTAAACCTCATTTTAAAAATTTAGCCTCATTGGACTATCAAAAAACCACAAAATGAGGCTAAAACCTCAGATTTGGGAGCCCTGATTTTGAATGATTCTTTTTGAAGTTCGAGAAATAAAATTTGATATATTTCTGAATTGTCATCAAAATTATTTTAAAAAATCGGATTTAGAAATTGTTTCCTCGTCATACATGATCATAGGAAGTGGTAAAAAAGTCATTTATACAGTAGGGATCCTATCTCCAACCTAACCACCCGCACTTACTCACCAGCAGTATGGCCCGGATTTTTAGTTCTTAAAAAATAAAGAACGATCGAATATTTTTCGATCGAGAATCTCGATCGGTCCGATCTCTAATTAATATGATAATTCGAGCGCCGTTCTCTCAAATGAGTTAAAACTTATATAGCATTAGATTAAATATAATGAATATTTCATGGTCAGCGGACAAACTCCCAAATTGCATTTATTTTGAATTTTTGGTTGGTACGCGCAAAACATAAGAACCCAAGAATTTTCTAAAAAGAATTGACTAATTTGTATAAATTTACACAATAAATTATAAATACTTTTGACTAAACGTGTAAGTGTGGAACAAAATTGATTCATCGGTCCACAAAACGGACGTTCAATAATGATTCAGCACCGTTGATCAAAATGTGTGATGGTGGTGACGTAATTGTTTGGATTTGCAATGGCGTCCTTAGTTTTGGATATATTTTTAATCGTAATATTAAAATTTTTGCTTAATTAAAATGCGATCTTAGGTTAATTTGTTTACTTTATCCAGTGACCACAATCCGGTAAATGTTTGGCGAAAAGTATGACGTTCCTGTCGACCGGGACGGTAAAAGCCGGGATCGAACCAGTATTTTGAACCAGGAAACCCGGGATTAGGGTTGGACAGTACCGGTTAAACGGTTATTGAAAAAATTGCACTTTTTGGCAGGCAGAATTTTTTTAGCACGAAAAAAGTCCATTGGGGTTTGAAAATTTGGAAAAATGATCTTTAGGGGTGATTTTGTGGTTTGATTGCATTTTTCTTAAGGAATTTTCCGAAAAAGCTCAAAATAGTTTTTTTGGCTAAAAATAAAAAACTATGAAATAGTTGCTAAAAACTCGTGAAAAAATCTTAGCCCTGTTAAGACTAAAGCATTAAACGTTTGATGCCCAATTGTCCGGCACTCAATGGGGGGGGGGTGTACTCATTTTTGTGATATGTCAAAATTTCTTTTGTAAAAATCCAATTTTTGAGTTATAAAATACGCCCATTTCCTTCTATTTTCAGAATGTCTGACGCAAATGAAGCCCCCGAAAATGAATGAACGGGAGGAGGACGACGGAATTTGGATGAAAATATTCAAACTTTGAAATTGTTGCTTTTTCTTTTTCAATATTCATCTTGTTTTCCCGAAGCTTTGAGGATTGGAGTTGCGGTGCATTGACAGATGCAATTGGCTTTTGATTCGTTGTCCAATTGAGCGCGACGAAAAGAAATGGGCTGAGTGGGAAAAGGCGGCGGTTGAATGGGAATGGCGTCATCAGTGGAATCGAATCATTATTGATTTCGACGACAGGGGCATTGGCGGTGGGTAAGTAATCAATAAATTCAAAAATTTTTCAGTTTCTAACGTTTTCTCGTCATTCGCACATAACTCACGTACAAAACGTCTGGTTTTCTATTTTTGAGTTGTAAAAATATATTTTTTTAAATCGGCATTTTCTTCTATTTTCAGAATGTTTGACGCAAACGAAGGTCCGAGTAAGCCCAAAAAGTGAATGAACGGAGGGAGAACGAACGGAATTTGGAGAGAAATTTGAAATGAAAAAATGGACTAAACATTGAAATTGTTGCTTTTTTCCTTTGCAGTATGAATCTTGTTTTTTTTCCCGAATTTTGACTTTGGAGAGAATTTTAATGCTTTTATGGGAAAATATGGATCATATGGCCCAGAGTCAAAACGGAACAATTTATATATCATTCGACTCCTCTCGGTCTGCAATGTAAGAATCCAAAAAAAAAATTTTGCGGCAACCATTCCCTGAAGAGTTACAGACCCGGGACTGAAGTGTCTTTTAACTGGGGACTCAGTTGTCCACTGATTAAAAAATGGGGAAAATCATCCATATAGGCTTTCAAAATTACAAATTCGCCAACAAAAAATCAAAATTGAGAATTAAAAGCGGTTTTTAAACCGGTTTAAAATTTTGAAAATTAAGGAAAAATGACTTTTGTAAACATCAAAGCCGGATAGGGGTCGTGAGAATCAACAGCCCAGTGTCACATTGATCACTCAGATTAATTAGGAAAAATGTTTGAATAAATATAATCAATCCCCGCCCGTCATTCATAATACATTTTTTGTAATTTTAAAACCAAATTATTATGAAGACGTGACCTGACGTGACTGGCCAGCCATTCCTGACATTTAATTAATTTTGAACCTTTTGGTTAGTAATCAATCCCCCTTTTAGCAGTTCAATATCAGTTTTATTGTATTTTACTGAGAATTTAAAATATTATGACGGATCTAGGTGAAGAATCGTTTGACTTGCGTGCATCTTTCAACGACACAAGTAAATAATAAAATTTATTAAAATATTTATTTTTTTTCAATTTTTCGTTTACAGTTTGGCCATTAATTCAAATTGGTGCAAATGATGGTCGTGATCGAATCATTTGGTGGAAAAAATATTGCAGACAGATCATTTTTGCATGCCTTCTGTTGGTGAGGAGTGTTTTCGTAAGTGGTTATTTGCCAACCGGTTAAATAAATATGCCACATATTAAAATTGAATATTTTGTTTTTTAAAATAATTATAGCATTTCCGATTAATTTCGAGGAGTGTTTTCGTAAGTGGTTATTTGCCAACCGGTTAAATAAATATGCCACATATTAAAATTGAATATTTTGTTTTTTAAAATAATTATAGCATTTCCGATTAATTTTCGAGGAGTGTTTTCGTAAGTGGTTATTTGCCACCGGTTAAATAAATATGCCACATATTAAAATTGAATATTTTGTTTTTTTAAATAATTATAGCATTTCCGATTAATTTTCGAGGAGTGTTTTCGTAAGTGGTTATTTGCCACCGGTTAAATAAATATGCCACATATTAAAATTGAATATTTTGTTTTTTTAAATAATTATAGCATTTCCGATTAATTTCGAGGAGTGTTTTCGTAAGTGGTTATTTGCCACCGGTTAAATAAATATGCCACATATTAAAATTGAATATTTTGTTTTTTAAAATAATTATAGCATTTCCGATTAATTTCGAGGAGTGTTTTCGTAAGTGGTTATTTGCCACCGGTTAAATAAATATGCCACATATTAAAATTGAATATTTTGTTTTTTTAAATAATTATAGCATTTCCGATTAATTTCGAGGAGTGTTTTCGTAAGTGGTTATTTGCCACCGGTTAAATAAATATGCCACATATTAAAATTGAATATTTTGTTTTTTAAAATAATTATAGCATTTCCGATTAATTTCGAGGAGTGTTTTCGTAAGTGGTTATTTGCCACCGGTTAAATAAATATGCCACATATTAAAATTGAATATTTTGTTTTTTTAAATAATTATAGCATTTCCGATTAATTTCGAGGAGTGTTTTCGTAAGTGGTTATTTGCCACCGGTTAAATAAATATGCCACATATTAAAATTGAATATTTTGTTTTTTAAAATAATTATAGCATTTCCGATTAATTTTCGAGGAGTGTTTTCGTAAGTGGTTATTTGCCACCGGTTAAATAAATATGCCACATATTAAAATTGAATATTTTGTTTTTTAAAATAATTATAGCATTTCCGATTAATTTTCGAGGAGTGTTTTCGTAAGTGGTTATTTGCCAACCGGTTAAATAAATATGCCACATATTAAAATTGAATATTTTGTTTTTTAAAATAATTATAGCATTTCCGATTAATTTTCGAGGAGTGTTTTCGTAAGTGGTTATTTGCCAACCGGTTAAATAAATATGCCACATATCAAAATTTAATATAATATTTTGTTATTTTTTAATAATTACAGCATTTCAGTTTTATTTCCATCATTTCTCACTTAATATTCTTATTTACTCAATTTTAAGATTTGAAGTCATCGGTGCCAAAGTTGGCCTCAATCAAAGTGCCATTGCCGCGCAAAGAAACAAATGGGAAGAGAAAATCAGTGGAACAGGAAGAAGAGAGATCGAAAATGTGATCATCTGAAAAAAAGATATTATGAATGAAAAAAATAATAAATAAAAATTTAATTTATTTTTACTCACCCAAACGTTTTCCATTTACTGTGAAAAACACTTTGCGATTGGCCAAATTAATTGTCGCCGGTCGAGCCTTTGACCCCTCCCCACCCACCCAAATACAAATTAACAAACTTCTGCACTCAAAACCCATCCGACTCGTCCCTGCAGCAATTCTTTTCATTAGAAACCCTTGGGATTGAAGCCGACGAACCCCCCTCCACTGACACAATTGTCCATGAACAATTTCTGGCCGACATTGAATACATAAATAACCGGTACCAGGTCACTTTCCCGTGGAAGTCAAACCCGTCCTCCCAGCCTCTCCCATCAAATTTTGGCCTCTGCATGGGGCGCCTTCGTTCCACTCTGTCCTCGTTGTCCAAATCCCCACACCTTCTCACCAAATAGGCCCAAATTTTTGGCGAACAATTGCAATTGGGGATAATTGAAGTGGTCGAAAACCCGCACAACTTTTCAGTCCCCTTGCATTATTTGCCCCATCACCCGGTTGTGAACGAAACAAAGGGAAAGGTACGGATCGTATACGACGGATCTGCGAAAATCGGCAAGGAAATGTCGACGAATAGTGTCTCAATGCTGGACCAATGCTTTTACAAGACTTGTTGGGCATTCTTTTCCGGTTCAGCCTCCCAAAAATTGCCAACGTATGTGACATCGCCAAGGCATTCCTACAAATCGCCATCCATCCCGATGACCGGGATTGTACCAGATTTTGTGGGTCAAAAACCCGACCGCCCCCCGCACCCAAATAACATTCAAATCTTTCGTTTTGCGCGAGTCCCGTTCGGCCTTATCTGTTCCCCATTTCTTTTGTCCGCCACAGTACGGCACCATTTGTCCCTCCACCCTTCCCCGTTGGCCACAGAAATCGAACAAAGCATTTATTGTGACAACATTCTCCTCACCGCTCAGAATCCCAGCGAAGGCAGTGAAAAGTGCAGCACAGCAATTCAACTTTTCGCTAAAGCATCGATGAAAATCTACGAATTCGTCAGCAATGAACCGGCAGCATTGTCGAGTTGGACGATGAACAAAAGCTCAGCGGCACTGACCAAAAATTCCTGGGCGTCCAATGGTCAACAAGCAGTGACCACCTGGCAATACAAGTCCAGCCCCCTCCCCCCGAATTTGCCCTATCCAAACGGAACATTTTGTCATTCATTGCCTCACATTACGACCCCATCGGCATAATCTCCCCCGTTTGTGCCCTTAAAAATGTTTATTCAATCCCTTTGGCAGGATGAAGTCAAATGGGACGATCCCCTGCCCCCGACTCCGTTGGAAAATGGTGAAACCTAATTAAAAAGTGGCCAGCAAACTCCCTGATCACCATCCCACGCCCAGTCTCAAATTTTCCCACCAATGACCGATGCTATCAACTTCACTGCTTCTCCGATGCTTCAATGCTGGCTATGTGCGCCGTGGTGTACTTGCGCATTTCCCACCCCGCGCACCCACTTTGCGACATAGCATTTCTATTCAGCAAATGCAAAGTTAAACCCATCCCCGAGAAATCAGCCAATTTAACGATCCCCCGGTTGGAATTGATCGCAGCCCTCATGGGCGCGCGCGCCCTTCGCTTCGTCCATTCCCACCTAACGGCCGTCCCAATTGACCCAATCATCAACTTATGGATTGATTTAGCGATTGTGTTGTCCTGGCTCAATTCCAAATCCCCGACCAACGAAATTTTTGTACGGAACCGCATAAAATCCATCAATTCCGTCCCAAATTTGGTGATACGACATACCCCCGAGGCGCAAAACCCTGCCGATATCGGTTCGAGGGGGGTACCGAGCGGCAACACCCTCATGGCATCAAAATTGTGGTCGAAAGGACCAGATTGGCTCACCCAGTCCAGCGAAAATTGGCCCCCACACAACTCCGAAATTAAATCATTCTCCACCAGCGATGCAATGGAACAACCAAACCTCCTCAGCCCTCCCCACCCCATCTCAACAGTTAACAAAATTTTGTTAAGAAATTTCATCAAAATTTTAGCAAAATTAAGTATTTTGCTTTGTTAGGAAAATTATTCAAAAAAAATTAAATAAGAGTGGAAGATGTCCGGCGACCGACAGGCGCCGCCGGGGAAATTTTTTGAACATTTTAATGATATTTGTTAAGAAATTGAATCAGGAAGATATGATGAATTTATTTCAAAAATTCTTGTTTTGTCGCATTTTAATTAAAAAATATTTAAAAACTATTAAAATATTTTTATTATTGAGGGGAGATTATTTAAGTAGAGAAAAAACAATAAATAATTGCTTGCAATGAAGCGGGCTCGAACCAGACACACAACATTTTGCCGAAAGACAAACCACTAAGACAAGACGGCCGTTAGGTGGGAATGGACGAAGCGAAGGGCGCGCGCGCCCATGAGGGCTGCGATCAATTCCAACCGGGGGATCGTTAAATTGGCTGATTTCTCGGGGATGGGTTTAACTTTGCATTTGCTGAATAGAAATGCTATGTCGCAAAGTGGGTGCGCGGGGTGGGAAATGCGCAAGTACACCACGGCGCACATAGCCAGCATTGAAGCATCGGAGAAGCAGTGAAGTTGATAGCATCGGTCATTGGTGGGAAAATTTGAGACTGGGCGTGGGATGGTGATCAGGGAGTTTGCTGGCCACTTTTTAATTAGGTTTCACCATTTTCCAACGGAGTCGGGGGCAGGGGATCGTCCCATTTGACTTCATCCTGCCAAAGGGATTGAATAAACATTTTTAAGGGCACAAACGGGGGAGATTATGCCGATGGGGTCGTAATGTGAGGCAATGAATGACAAAATGTTCCGTTTGGATAGGGCAAATTCGGGGGGAGGGGGCTGGACTTGTATTGCCAGGTGGTCACTGCTTGTTGACCATTGGACGCCCAGGAATTTTTGGTCAGTGCCGCTGAGCTTTTGTTCATCGTCCAACTCGACAATGCTGCCGGTTCATTGCTGACGAATTCGTAGATTTTCATCGATGCTTTAGCGAAAAGTTGAATTGCTGTGCTGCACTTTTCACTGCCTTCGCTGGGATTCTGAGCGGTGAGGAGAATGTTGTCACAATAAATGCTTTGTTCGATTTCTGTGGCCAACGGGGAAGGGTGGAGGGACAAATGGTGCCGTACTGTGGCGGACAAAAGAAATGGGGAACAGATAAGGCCGAACGGGACTCGCGCAAAACGAAAGATTTGAATGTTATTTGGGTGCGGGGGGCGGTCGGGTTTTTAACCCACAAAAATCTGGTACAATCCCGGTCATCGGGATGGATGGCGATTTGTAGGAATGCCTTGGCGATGTCACATACGTTGGCAATTTTTGGGAGGCTGAACCGGAAAAGAATGCCCAACAAGTCTTGTAAAAGCATTGGTCCAGCATTGAGACACTATTCGTCGACATTTCCTTGCCGATTTTCGCAGATCCGTCGTATACGATCCGTACCTTTCCCTTTATTTCGTTCACAACCGGGTGATGGGGCAAATAATGCAAGGGGACTGAAAAGTTGTGCGGGTTTTCGACCACTTCAATTATCCCCAATTGCAATTGTTCGCCAAAAAAATTTGGGCATATTTGATGAGAAGGTGGGGGGATTTGGACAACGAGGACAGAGTGGAACGAAGGTGCCCCATGCAGAGGCCAAAATTTGATGGGAGGGGCTGGGAGGACGGGTTTGACTTCCACGGGAAAGTGACCTGGTAACGGTTATTTATGTATTCAATGTCGGCCAGAAATTGTTCATGGACAATTGTGTCAGTGGAGGGGGGTTCGTCGGCTTCAATCCCAAGGGTTTCTAATGAAAAGAATTGCTGCAGGGACGGTTCGGATGGGTTTTGAGTGCAGAAGTTTGTTAATTTGTATTTGGGTGGGTGGGGAGGGGTCAAAGGCTCGACTGGCGACAATTAATTTGGCCAATCGCAAAGTGTTTTTCACAGTAAATGGAAAACGTTTGGGTGAGTAAAAATAAATTAAATTTTTATTTATTATTTTTTTCATTCATAATATCTTTTTTTCAGATGATCACATTTTCGATCTCTCTTCTTCCTGTTCCACTGATTTTCTCTTCCCATTTGTCTCTTTGCGCGGCAATGGCACTTTGATTGAGGCCAACTTTGGCACCGATGACTTCAAATCTTAAAATTGAGTAAATAAGAATATTAAGTGGGAAATGATGGAAATAAAACTGAAATGCTGTAATTATTAAAAAATAACAAAATATTATATTAAATTTTGATATGTGGCATATTTATTTAACCGGTGGCAAATAACCACTTACGAAAACACTCCTCGAAATTAATCGGAAATGCTATAATTATTTAAAAAAACAAAATATTCAATTTTAATATGTGGCATATTTATTTAACCGGTGGCAAATAACCACTTACGAAAACACTCCTCGAAATTAATCGGAAATGCTGTAATTATTAAAAAATAACAAAATATTATATTAAATTTTGATATGTGGCATATTTATTTAACCGGTGGCAAATAACCACTTACGAAAACACTCCTCGAAATTAATCGGAAATGCTATAATTATTTAAAAAAACAAAATATTCAATTTTAATATGTGGCATATTTATTTAACCGGTGGCAAATAACCACTTACGAAAACACTCCTCGAAATTAATCGGAAATGCTATAATTATTTAAAAAAACAAAATATTCAATTTTAATATGTGGCATATTTATTTAACCGGTGGCAAATAACCACTTACGAAAACACTCCTCGAAATTAATCGGAAATGCTATAATTATTTAAAAAAACAAAATATTCAATTTTAATATGTGGCATATTTATTTAACCGGTGGCAAATAACCACTTACGAAAACACTCCTCGAAATTAATCGGAAATGCTATAATTATTTAAAAAAACAAAATATTCAATTTTAATATGTGGCATATTTATTTAACCGGTGGCAAATAACCACTTACGAAAACACTCCTCGAAATTAATCGGAAATGCTATAATTATTTAAAAAAACAAAATATTCAATTTTAATATGTGGCATATTTATTTAACCGGTGGCAAATAACCACTTACGAAAACACTCCTCGAAATTAATCGGAAATGCTATAATTATTTAAAAAAACAAAATATTCAATTTTAATATGTGGCATATTTATTTAACCGGTGGCAAATAACCACTTACGAAAACACTCCTCGAAATTAATCGGAAATGCTATAATTATTTAAAAAAACAAAATATTCAATTTTAATATGTGGCATATTTATTTAACCGGTGGCAAATAACCACTTACGAAAACACTCCTCGAAATTAATCGGAAATGCTATAATTATTTAAAAAAACAAAATATTCAATTTTAATATGTGGCATATTTATTTAACCGGTGGCAAATAACCACTTACGAAAACACTCTCTGTCGAAATGGACACTGACGTAAATGTAATATTTGCGCAATTATTAAAATATTGCCAATCAATTTATTGACTTTATTCGCATATAAAATTGTATAAATAAATGTGCATCGAATAGAAAAATATTGGCGCTATTTGCAAAGTTAGCAAATAAAGTGGCTCATTATTTTAATACCAATCACATTAATGTGGCTCATTTTTATTTTTTATTTTAATTCTCGTTTTGACAACATTAGATCGAGATTGTCAAGATTTTTGGAGACGAGGCGAGAATCTCGTCTTGATTCTTGTCTCGAAGCCCAAGTCCGGTCTCTAATTGTAACAAAAATTCTGTAATTAGCCCCATAAAAGTGTCTAAAATCAATTAAAAATTTTATTTTGAAAAAAATTAAAAATTTGTGTCACTTTGCAAATAGCGCCAACATATTTAACTACATTTTTTGCTTATTTAAGAATAATTTCACATTTTCTGGTATTATTTACGGGATAAAATTTTAGCGCGACAACTAATCACACACCTCAACTCGTCACCTCAGCGAAACTCCCACATTTTGTCACCCCACTGAAACAATGGCCAAGATCGTGAACTTGGTATTAATTTTTCGATTGTTTGCCCCTTATTTGTGCATAATTATGTCAAACTTTCTTTTAAAGGTCAGCTTTTTTGGCCTGGTTCTTTTATGGCCAAAAGCATTAGCAATCGGTCGGTTTCTAAGCGCATTTTTCCTATTATTTACACAAATTTATTATCATTAAGACCCTGGGAATGTGAAGGAAATGGCAGATCAATTTTCGTCGCTAACGGCCTCAACATACGACATCGTTGCAAAATTGAAAATTGTAAGTGAGAACGCCTTGAATTTCGTTCGCATCGCAAGTCCAGTGGGCGCCTTTATTGCGACAGCAGCCAAAATCGCATTTGAAGTAAAAATGTTTGCAAATTTTATTTATTTACTCCTTATTTCATTTGCATATATTTAAATTTTAAGCCGGAATCAGAAGAGCAAAAATCCATTAAAACATTGCATGAGTTTGTAAAAACCCAACTTGATGCGATCTCACAAGAAATACGAAAAGAAACATCATCAATAAAATTTTATTTAGTTGATCAGGAATTTGAAGAGGTATTGTAAACGTTAAAAAATAAAGCTACTTTCTTTAATTAGGTTGACTGTATTTTCATATTTTTATTTATTTTCAGAAAATCAAAATACCGTTGATGAACATTGAGCGATTATACATTGAAATAACGAATCCGCTCAGAGATAGGTCTCAATATCAAAAAAAATTCATTGCTGACTGTGAAAGGCCTATAACGTCTCCGAGTGGTGTTCTGATTGTGAGTAATCAGGATTTTTTGTTGAAGATTTTGGAGGTGCTAGATCGTTTCCTAAAATCCGCCATTTTTATTTTTTTTCATGGATTGGTCTGTATCTCTACAGGCAATGTCTATAGGTGAAAACTATTTTCAGTATTTGATTCCTCACTTATTGCAAAGTGTATAATAGTTCCCGGAAAAATCAAAAAATTTGGATTCGGGAAACAAATAATTTAATCCAATTGATATTGAATGAATATGAATTTTCTATGCCACATTACCCCACATTTTTTTTGGTTTTGAAACTTACTGTGCCAACGGGGGGGGGGGGGTAAATTTTTTTCGATACGTCATACATTTGATCCGGGTGGGTTAAGTCGGACCATTAAAGGTAATGGCGTGGTAAGTACCGCCAAATGCGTACCACTATAAGCAGATCATTTCTTTTTGTTCAAAACGAGAAATTTAGATAAATTTGGTATGTATTTAGTCTAGTTGACCGCAGGTATAAAGTATTTTTTGAATTTGGATACGCAAAGGCTAGGCCGCAAATGTCGGGACATGGCTTTTGATGGATAACCTGATATTTATTAAAACATAAAATAATATTATTTTACAGCAATTACAAGAAAGCCTAATGACCAATTGCAATTTGAAATCAAACGAAGAGACGGAACGTTATGTAGCTGTTATCGAGCTTTTTCAAAAGATCGAACAGCAACATCTTCAAAACTTGACCATGCCGATGGAAGAATACGAATTTATAAAAAGCTGTAAAAATATTAAAATAAAAATATTATTAACAAAAAAATTTAACAATTTTCTTTCGTGTATTTTTAGCACTATTGGCTAAAGCATCGTGGCCAGACATGCAAAATGAATTAAAAAAAAGTAAATTTTACTAAAAAACATTAAAAATTTAGATATAATAATAATCCAATATTTACAAAGGAGGGATCGGCAAGTGAAAAAATTTTATTGGCACGTCATAACTTGGCACACAAGTTCATTCCGCAAAATTCTTTGAAATTTTACAATAAAGCCCTGGGGTGATATACCCACCCACCAAATTTCATTTGGAAATTTCACCTTCACTTGCCGACTTAAATAGTGCAAATAATATATTCAAAAATGTAACTAACTCAATTTAAACACATTTTGTTTTAGTTCTACGTACCGGAAACTGTACAGTGGTCGGAGAAGCCCTAAGAAAATTGCACTCGAATTTACAAAAAACGGGAAAATCGTCTAACAGGTATGTACATGGATTGCTTTCACTATAAGTGCACCGTAGTATTGTTATTTTTATTAAAAAACAATTTAATTAATAATCGGTAAAAATCAATACTAATTGCTGTGCTTCATTTGTTGTTGATTTTTTGGTCCCATTTTGTGTGCGTTTCCGTAAACTCTTAAAAAATTAAATATTCAGATGCTGGTTAAAAACAATTGCTGAGGGGAACAGTTGGTTAAGAGATCCACTGTTGCACTTTGCTGAAATAATCCGCTTGGAATTAATGAGAGCTGTACGTTTTTAGAAGTGATTAAAAAAATATTTTTCGTTTTTATTGCATTTTTCGTAAGAAATTTTGGGCAAAAATGCCAAAATAGGGTCTAAAAACGCAAAAACGGCGAAATAGGGATTTATTCTCAAAAAGGGCGAAATAGGGATTTTTAGGGACTAAAAAGTCGCTCTAATTCAAAATTTTTTCGAAATGAATGCTATTTCTGGGCTTCTCTCGTCAAACCCTATCCGCAAAAAAAATAGGTTAAACCCTAAAAATCCGGGCTCTATTAATAATTGGAGGGTGGCGTATTATTTTATTGGAAAGTGTCCACAATAAAAAGAGGATATGCGGTAATTTGTTATTGTGCTCAATCGGATTAAATTTTTTTGTTGAATATTTGCTCGTAAAAAATTATTTTTTCAGAAAATAAATCAATATTTGGTCAATTTTTCGGGTTATTGGTCAATATTTTGGGGGTTTTTAGTCAATATTATAAGTCAATATTTCGCCTTTTTTCGTCAATATTTCTAACAGCCCTAATAATCAGGTTTAAAAAACTCATATTGTTATTTTGTCAATTTAGGTTTTAATCGCGGCACATTGTAACGAATTTTCTTATACTGGCGAAACAATTGAAATAGAAAACAGAAAAATTGGATTGTTATTGAAAGAAACTGCCGCACATGTGGCTAACTGGATAAGCACAAGACTGGTAAGTTAAGCAAATGCAAAGGAATGCCATGTCTTTTTGTAATTGCTTAAAAAAATACAGAATTTTTACAATTTTATTTAAAATTTAGTCTTGCCAATCTTTCTATAAATAACAGTTTAGATTTCCCTTTTTCAAATTTTCTTTTTTATTGGTCGTTTTTTAGGGATTTTAATCATTATTTTCGGATTTTTTTTTTTCAATATTATAAGATTATATTTTGTCTTTTTTAGTCAATATTTCTGCCAACCCTAGAACACATTTATTCGAAAAGTTTTGATTTAGAGCGACTTATTAGTCAATAATCAATATTTTGATGTTTTCGGGAATAAATCAATATATCGCTATTTTTCCTCCAAAAATCCATATGTTGGCAAATTTTTTGGCTCAAAAGTATTTTTTGGCGTTACATTCAAACTTTTTCTGTTGGCGCAACACTTAAAAATGTTTTAATTGGTTATTGTGCTCAATTAAATTGATTTTTGCTGATCATTTGCTCATAAAAATGTTTAATAAAAAATAAATCAATATTGATCATTTTTTAGGGATTTTAATCATTATTTTCGGATTTTTTATTCAATATTATAAGTCATTATTTCGTTTTTTAGGCAATATTTCTGCCAACCCTAGTTATGATTTTTGCTTTAGAATTATCTGGGATGAAGTAATACAGGGTTCCGATCGGGCAAAAACAGTTCCCAAGGACAGACATGTTGATTTCCAAGGACATAAGAGAAAAATTTGGCGAAATCCAAGGACGCTCAAAATTAACATTTTTCAAAACAAAAACGCTTTATTCCTGTTCAAATGGCTTATATTTCTCGCCCGAATGAATCTTTTCCAACAATTTCTTGTTTTCGCTCAATAATCGGTGCTCTTTATATCTATTTTTTTGCGCGTGATTTTTCAAAAATTTTTGGGAAAAGGTGGAGGGGGGGGGGGGTCGGCGGTGCCGATAGGCGCCGCCGAGAAAATTTTGAATTTTTGACTCAATTTGTTAAGGGAATTGCAACCAATTTTATGAGAGTACGGCGCCGCCATGAAAATTTTTTTGGAAATTTTAACAATGTTTGTTAAGAAAATTGATGGAAAATATACCTAGTAAATTGGCCATTTCCCCTTCTACTATGCTTGACAAAATTGTATTGTTTTTCCCATTCGGGATTGAATACACTTTTACGCTTTACTGAAGACATGCTAAAAATAGAAACGATCAATAATCAACAGGGCTAGGATTTTTAGGTTTTTACCTATTTTTTCTGCAGCTTTGTTTTGGCGAGTTATGCACGAAAAACATGTTTTTAGTCGGATTTTAACTCACCTATTTGAACCTAAAAAAACCTATTTTGGGGGTCTCCACCTAAAATAGGGGCAAAAACCTATTTCAAGTACAAATGACTTTTTGCCCCTATTTTTGCCACTATTCGGGCGTTTTTTTAAATTTTTTTATAAAAAAAAAATGCAAAAATTCGAATTTTCTTGCTAAAATCACTAATTTTTTGAAAAATTTTCATAAAAAATACAATGAAATTCGAATTTTTTTTCTTTCATAGAATTTCGTGCTTTTTAGGCGCCCATTTTGCAATTTTTCTTTAGCATCCCTATGATTGATAATTTTGCATGTAAAAAATAAGATTTTAAGCCATTATTATTATTTTTTACGCACCTTTTTTTCACACCTATTTTTGCTTATGAACCCGTTTTTTAGTACCTATTTTGGCACTTTTTCTCACCTATTTTAGGTACCTATTTTGAGATTTTTCCAACCTAAAATAGCCCTGATAATCAACTCTTTTGAGAGCGCGGGCGCATTTTTGATAAAATGACCATTTTCTATTGAAAATTTTGAATATTCACAATGCCAAAACATGCATATTTCCATTAAAATCCCAATATTTTCAACACTCACGCCAAACCATCATTTTCAAGGACAATCTTGAAAATAAGGACATTTTAAATTTTTAAGATCGAAGGTCCATTTTCAAGGACTGTCCTTGCCATTCAAGGACGAATCGGAACCCTGAAGTAATACCCTTGGGTCACTAGCACCTTTCGCCATCGCTTTGGGAGCTTTCGGATGCCTCTTTTGAAAAAATCGGACCCCATTTTGGCTTATTATTTTTGCTTTAGAATTCTCTGGGAAGTTCATTTATTTTTGTTAAATCTGTTTAATTCAGGCAATGACTTGGCCAACAATTTCAAGCGCTTATGCAAAAACAATAGCAAAAGGTAAATCACCAATCATCGAGAGCAAAGAAGAGTATGAAAGGGTAGCGAAAGCTTTAAAGCTTGTTCTCGACGAAATGGGCGAAGCAAAGTAAGTTAAATGGGAGGAAATGGCATATAACCATATATATATAACCTCTTTTTATCTTCCACCCTATGAAAAAAAATTTAAAAATAATATTTTCATAAGACAGTTTGTTCCTTTTGTTTTATCCTTTGTACGATAAGCATTTACAAAAATTCAGGTATAAACACACGGTCATTGTTTTTCCTCATTGGACAGACAAACGGCAGGTGGCTACCATTTGTCCTTCAACTTTCTGCTTCACTTTGTACGATTTAAATGAAATCAATGTGATCGTTGTCCGTTACGAATACAACCAACACGACAGGGCACAACGCGCTTGGCAGTGGTTCACCCCAATGATGAAATCAGATATGCATAGAATCATAATGTAAGAAGCTTTGAATTCCTTTGATAATTAGTCATTTTTTGGTTTGTGCCTCAGCATGTTTAAAAACACCCCAAAAATTGCTTTTATGTTTAAAATTTTATTTTCATCCTTTAAATTTTTGTGGGTATATAGTTTTTGAACATTTTCCAAAACCCACTAGATAGATGTTCACTATTTTACCTAAATATATGTATCTTAAAATTCTACTATTTTCTGTTAAGCAAATGGTGGGCACACAATAAGTCAAAACCGCTCATTGGACTCGCATTGGAAATGAAAAAATGGTTTAAGGGACTATGTGACCCTGAACTTTATGCTCATTTGGTTTTGATACGAAATTGGACGTGGCGCGAAGTCAACGCCATAATTACTTTGGGTGCAAAAAACAATTTAATTTACATTTTTAAATTTAATTTTAATTTTGACAGGTGTTACTGAAACAGACATCTATTCGGTCAAAACCCAACAGGGTTTCGATGTTAAAATGGACCCACTGTTTGCGGATGCAGAAATTTTTCATGTGCACATGCTTCTTTGAGATGCGTGTCACACTGGACAAGACACGGATTTATTTTTAATTAAATTATCATCATTTTTTCCTTTTTTATACTGAAATATATACCACTATTATTTATGCTTTGAATTAGGGTTGGGCCCCCGCGTGCGGGGTTGGGAATTGCGGGGTCGGGGTTTTGCGGGGGCAGGACTGTTGGGGTCGGGGTCGGGGTTACCCAAATCGGTCGGGGTCGGGGTCGGGGTTGCGGGGTTTTTAAAAATTTTCTTCATTTTTTTTACATTGAAAATAATGGGTACCTAACTGAATAATCTATTGACCTGATAATTTTTAAAATTTCTTATTATAGAAAAGAAGCGAAGCATCATGATGTAACCGGATGCCAAAAAATGTCCGGAAAACCGGAATTCCTGACCCAAAAATGTCCGAAAAATTTCAATTTTGAAAATAATTCTAACCAATAATAATTAATTCGGGACCGGAGTCAGGCCGGATTCGTTCCGGGTCCTGAATCCGTCCGGGTCCGAAATCCGTGTTTATTGCCCAGGATTTTTTCCGGATACGGATTTATCCGGAAAAATCCCTCCGGTAAATTTTTAAAATTGAATTTCACCCACCTTTAAAAAATATGAAATTCAGAAAGATGTATTCAATTTAATTTTTTGCGCACATTTTATCAAAAAATATTTTCCTTATTCTATGTAAACCAAGCTGCAGAAAAAATAGGCAAAAACCTAAAAATTCCATCCTTAGTGACGAATTATTCAAAAATTCATCTTGCATTTTAATTAAAAATATTTGAAAATTTATTAAAAAAGTTCCATTATTTGGGGGAAAATAAGGCAAAATAAACATAAATAAGTGCTTGCATTCAAGCGGGATCGAACCCAAACGAACAGTTTACTCGCCGGAAAGACGTACCACCAAGCCACCAGTTTTATACAGGCATTTTTGTAAAGTTCAATAAATTTTTTGTCAAAAAGTCCGCAAGACCACAGCCAAGCCATCGGAAGAAATGAATTTTGTCACTCAATGATGCCATCTTTAGGGGTGTATGTTAACCCCGACCCCGACTCGGGGTTAGGGTTCGGGGATCGGGGTTTGCGGGGTTGGAGGTGTCGGGGACGGGGTCGGGGAAAACCCCGAAAAATGGCCTAAATTTGCGGGGTCGGGGACGGGGTCGGGGTCGGGGGCCCAACCCTACTTTGAATGTTACACAATGCAAAAGATAAATTCTACATTAAAATTCCAAAATGCTGATTAGTTTCCTGCTAAAGCTTATTTCAAAGAACAAAATGAACCCAGCGTTTGCTGGTGCAGAAATTTTTTTTGTGTGCACATGCCGAAAAGACACGGATTTATTTTCAATTTTCACTTTTTTTTTCTTTGCGCTAAAATTCATTTTGTTTTTCCATTTTTTTTCTACACCATTCGTCGAAAATTAATTAAATATCCAATTCTTTTTTTTTTGGTATTTCTACTTATAAGTCCAGCTCTGAATATGAACGATCAAAGTTGAACAAAATTACACCATCAGCCAAAATTAGGCTGCCTGTTTTATGCTTAGGCTCTAGGCTTAGGTCTACGCTTAAGCTTAGGCTGCCTATCTTAGGCTTAAGCTTAAACTTAGGCCTAAGCTTAAGCTTAGGCTGCAAGCCTTAGACTTATGTTCTATAGGCTGCCTGTCTTAAGTGTGGTACTGAATTGTTTTTTGAAGTGGGACTCAATTTCTCCTAACCTAATCAATTGGATTTGACTCGTTGAGAGCTATCGATTGGTACCAAATTCGTTCAAAAATAGGAATTATACAGGCAGTCTAATCCTAAGCATTGAGAAGCTTAAACCTAATGACAGGTAGTCTAAGTCTAAGCCTAAGCTTATAGCCTAAGCCTAGAGCCTAAGCACTAAGCCTTGAGCCTAAGCCAACACAGGCACGGAGCAGATCGTTTGAGCGCTCACGGTTGAGCGCCAGCTCAGTTGAGCACCGCTCGTTTGAGCGCCCAGGGATTAAAAAATCTAAATTGAAAAGTTGTTGCTTTATTTTTAATTAAAAAAAAAATAGAAATTTGTTGGAATCACTTTTATAGTTTTAATGCCAAAAATAAATTAAAATAATTTTTTATTAATAGTTCGTTGCATTATTAATCTTGCTTTTATGCCGACAAAAGTTTGACAAGCAACACCGGTACCAGTGCTGAAATGCAATAAAAGAATTAAAATTTAAATATTGTTAAGGGAATTGCAACCAATTTTATGAGAGTACGGCGCCGCCATGAAAAATTTTTTGGAAATTTTAACAATGTTTGTTAAGAAAATTGATGGAAAATATACCTAGTAAATTGGCCATTTCCCCTTCTACTATGCTTGACAAAATTGTATTGTTTTTCCCATTCGGGATTGAATACACTTTTACGCTTTACTGAAGACATGCTAAAAATAGAAACGATCAATAATCAACAGGGCTAGGATTTTTAGGTTTTTACCTATTTTTTCTGCAGCTTTGTTTTGGCGAGTTATGCACGAAAAACATGTTTTTAGTCGGATTTTAACTCACCTATTTGAACCTAAAAAAACCTATTTTGGGGGTCTCCACCTAAAATAGGGGCAAAAACCTATTTCAAGTACAAATGACTTTTTGCCCCTATTTTTGCCACTATTCGGGCGTTTTTTTAAATTTTTTTATAAAAAAAAAATGCAAAAATTCGAATTTTCTTGCTAAAATCACTAATTTTTTGAAAAATTTTCATAAAAAATACAATGAAATTCGAATTTTTTTTCTTTCATAGAATTTCGTGCTTTTTAGGCGCCCATTTTGCAATTTTTCTTTAGCATCCCTATGATTGATAATTTTGCATGTAAAAAATAAGATTTTAAGCCATTATTATTATTTTTTACGCACCTTTTTTTCACACCTATTTTTGCTTATGAACCCGTTTTTTAGTACCTATTTTGGCACTTTTTCTCACCTATTTTAGGTACCTATTTTGAGATTTTTCCAACCTAAAATAGCCCTGATAATCAACTCTTTTGAGAGCGCGGGCGCATTTTTGATAAAATGACCATTTTCTATTGAAAATTTTGAATATTCACAATGCCAAAACATGCATATTTCCATTAAAATCCCAATATTTTCAACACTCACGCCAAACCATCATTTTCAAGGACAATCTTGAAAATAAGGACATTTTAAATTTTTAAGATCGAAGGTCCATTTTCAAGGACTGTCCTTGCCATTCAAGGACGAATCGGAACCCTGAAGTAATACCCTTGGGTCACTAGCACCTTTCGCCATCGCTTTGGGAGCTTTCGGATGCCTCTTTTGAAAAAATCGGACCCCATTTTGGCTTATTATTTTTGCTTTAGAATTCTCTGGGAAGTTCATTTATTTTTGTTAAATCTGTTTAATTCAGGCAATGACTTGGCCAACAATTTCAAGCGCTTATGCAAAAACAATAGCAAAAGGTAAATCACCAATCATCGAGAGCAAAGAAGAGTATGAAAGGGTAGCGAAAGCTTTAAAGCTTGTTCTCGACGAAATGGGCGAAGCAAAGTAAGTTAAATGGGAGGAAATGGCATATAACCATATATATATAACCTCTTTTTATCTTCCACCCTATGAAAAAAAATTTAAAAATAATATTTTCATAAGACAGTTTGTTCCTTTTGTTTTATCCTTTGTACGATAAGCATTTACAAAAATTCAGGTATAAACACACGGTCATTGTTTTTCCTCATTGGACAGACAAACGGCAGGTGGCTACCATTTGTCCTTCAACTTTCTGCTTCACTTTGTACGATTTAAATGAAATCAATGTGATCGTTGTCCGTTACGAATACAACCAACACGACAGGGCACAACGCGCTTGGCAGTGGTTCACCCCAATGATGAAATCAGATATGCATAGAATCATAATGTAAGAAGCTTTGAATTCCTTTGATAATTAGTCATTTTTTGGTTTGTGCCTCAGCATGTTTAAAAACACCCCAAAAATTGCTTTTATGTTTAAAATTTTATTTTCATCCTTTAAATTTTTGTGGGTATATAGTTTTTGAACATTTTCCAAAACCCACTAGATAGATGTTCACTATTTTACCTAAATATATGTATCTTAAAATTCTACTATTTTCTGTTAAGCAAATGGTGGGCACACAATAAGTCAAAACCGCTCATTGGACTCGCATTGGAAATGAAAAAATGGTTTAAGGGACTATTTGACCCTGAACTTTATGCTCATTTGGTTTTGATACGAAATTGGACGTGGCGCGAAGTCAACGCCATAATTACTTTGGGTGCAAAAAACAATTTAATTTACATTTTTAAATTTAATTTTAATTTTGACAGGTGTTACTGAAACAGACATCTATTCGGTCAAAACCCAACAGGGTTTCGATGTTAAAATGGACCCACTGTTTGCGGATGCAGAAATTTTTCATGTGCACATGCTTCTTTGAGATGCGTGTCACACTGGACAAGACACGGATTTATTTTTAATTAAATTATCATCATTTTTTCCTTTTTTATACTGAAATATATACCACTATTATTTATGCTTTGAATTAGGGTTGGGCCCCCGCGTGCGGGGTTGGGAATTGCGGGGTCGGGGTTTTGCGGGGGCAGGACTGTTGGGGTCGGGGTCGGGGTTACCCAAATCGGTCGGGGTCGGGGTCGGGGTTGCGGGGTTTTTAAAAATTTTCTTCATTTTTTTTACATTGAAAATAATGGGTACCTAACTGAATAATCTATTGACCTGATAATTTTTAAAATTTCTTATTATAGAAAAGAAGCGAAGCATCATGATGTAACCGGATGCCAAAAAATGTCCGGAAAACCGGAATTCCTGACCCAAAAATGTCCGAAAAATTTCAATTTTGAAAATAATTCTAACCAATAATAATTAATTCGGGACCGGAGTCAGGCCGGATTCGTTCCGGGTCCTGAATCCGTCCGGGTCCGAAATCCGTGTTTATTGCCCAGGATTTTTTCCGGATACGGATTTATCCGGAAAAATCCCTCCGGTAAATTTTTAAAATTGAATTTCACCCACCTTTAAAAAATATGAAATTCAGAAAGATGTATTCAATTTAATTTTTTGCGCACATTTTATCAAAAAATATTTTCCTTATTCTATGTAAACCAAGCTGCAGAAAAAATAGGCAAAAACCTAAAAATTCCATCCTTAGTGACGAATTATTCAAAAATTCATCTTGCATTTTAATTAAAAATATTTGAAAATTTATTAAAAAAGTTCCATTATTTGGGGGAAAATAAGGCAAAATAAACATAAATAAGTGCTTGCATTCAAGCGGGATCGAACCCAAACGAACAGTTTACTCGCCGGAAAGACGTACCACCAAGCCACCAGTTTTATACAGGCATTTTTGTAAAGTTCAATAAATTTTTTGTCAAAAAGTCCGCAAGACCACAGCCAAGCCATCGGAAGAAATGAATTTTGTCACTCAATGATGCCATCTTTAGGGGTGTATGTTAACCCCGACCCCGACTCGGGGTTAGGGTTCGGGGATCGGGGTTTGCGGGGTTGGAGGTGTCGGGGACGGGGTCGGGGAAAACCCCGAAAAATGGCCTAAATTTGCGGGGTCGGGGACGGGGTCGGGGTCGGGGGCCCAACCCTACTTTGAATGTTACACAATGCAAAAGATAAATTCTACATTAAAATTCCAAAATGCTGATTAGTTTCCTGCTAAAGCTTATTTCAAAGAACAAAATGAACCCAGCGTTTGCTGGTGCAGAAATTTTTTTTGTGTGCACATGCCGAAAAGACACGGATTTATTTTCAATTTTCACTTTTTTTTTCTTTGCGCTAAAATTCATTTTGTTTTTCCATTTTTTTTCTACACCATTCGTCGAAAATTAATTAAATATCCAATTCTTTGGTATTTCTACTTATAAGTCCAGCTCTGAATATGAACGATCAAAGTTGAACAAAATTACACCATCAGCCAAAATTAGGCTGCCTGTTTTATGCTTAGGCTCTAGGCTTAGGTCTACGCTTAAGCTTAGGCTGCCTATCTTAGGCTTAAGCTTAAACTTAGGCCTAAGCTTAAGCTTAGGCTGCAAGCCTTAGACTTATGTTCTATAGGCTGCCTGTCTTAAGTGTGGTACTGAATTGTTTTTTGAAGTGGGACTCAATTTCTCCTAACCTAATCAATTGGATTTGACTCGTTGAGAGCTATCGATTGGTACCAAATTCGTTCAAAAATAGGAATTATACAGGCAGTCTAATCCTAAGCATTGAGAAGCTTAAACCTAATGACAGGTAGTCTAAGTCTAAGCCTAAGCTTATAGCCTAAGCCTAGAGCCTAAGCACTAAGCCTTGAGCCTAAGCCAACACAGGCACGGAGCAGATCGTTTGAGCGCTCACGGTTGAGCGCCAGCTCAGTTGAGCACCGCTCGTTTGAGCGCCCAGGGATTAAAAAATCTAAATTGAAAAGTTGTTGCTTTATTTTTAATTAAAAAAAAAATAGAAATTTGTTGGAATCACTTTTATAGTTTTAATGCCAAAAATAAATTAAAATAATTTTTTATTAATAGTTCGTTGCATTATTAATCTTGCTTTTATGCCGACAAAAGTTTGACAAGCAACACCGGTACCAGTGCTGAAATGCAATAAAAGAATTAAAATTTAAATAATTATGTATTTGATAAAGTTTTAATTATATTTAATCAAATGCTTTAAACAAATTTAACTGTTAATAATTTTAAATTTTGAAATAAAACCCGACCTTGGGTACCCGACCGAAAAAAAAATTGAAAAATTACCCGACACGGGTACCCGACCGACCTGTTTTCATTTACCGAAAAAATTACCCGACCGGCCTACCAATTTTCCGATGTCTAATCAGCAGCAGCATGATGGGGACTGAGTGAATGGCTTCAATTTAAAACATTTAAAAAAATTGTTTAAACATTAAAAATTACTATTTCGAGAATATATTAAGTTTAAAACTTTTCAGTTAAATATATTTTATAATTAATAAAATCGAAGTGTGCAATCAACCAAAAAAAATTTGAGCAAAATGATTTTTTATTTATTTTATACATTAATAATGTTTTAATTTGATTGCATTACCAAAAAATAGTAAAAAAACAAATCAATTTACCGATCAATGTTCTCGCTAAGATACAAGAAACTAAACATAAAAAATTAATTATAAAAAAATAAAATTATTAACAGTTAAATTTGTTTAAAGCATTTGATTAAATATAATTAAAACTTTTATCAAATACATAATTATTTAAATTTTAATTCTTTTATTGCATTTCAAGCACTGGTACGGTGTTGCTTGTCAAACTTTTGTCGGCATAAAAGCAAGATTAATAATGCAACGAACTATTAAATAAAAAAATTATTTTAATTTATTTTGAGCATTAAAACTATAAAAGTGATTCCAACAAATTTCTATTTTTTTAAAAATAAAAATTCAAATATTTTATTTTCATGAACATGAAAACAATCATCTTTAACAATAGCTAAAATCAACTTAAAAAAGCTTAGGCTTAGACTTAGACTACCTGTCATTAGGCTTAAGCTTCTCAATGCTTAGGATTAGACTGCCTGTATAATTCCTATTTTTGAACGAATTTGGTACCAATCGATAGCTCTCAACGAGTCAAATCCAATTGATTAGGTTAGGAGAAATTGAGTCCCACTTCAAAAAACAATTCAGTACCACACTTAAGTAGTTACTACCTGAAAAATGTCCGGATTACGGTAGCCAGCCCATACCTATAGGGGGGTGTGGCTGCCAATTGAGCGCCAGCCAGCCAAGTGAGCGCGGGCCATGTGAGGCCCAGCCAAGTGAGTCCTGAAGCCAAAACCTATTGGCAGGCCCCTGCGCGACTTTATGCAAATTTTGGCCTGCGCGACCCTCTCGCGCACCCTGCGCGACTTTATGCAAATTTTGGCCCTGCGCGACCCACTCGCGCACCCTGCGCGACTTTATGCAAATTTGGCCTGCGCACCCCACTCGCGCACCCTGCTGGAACTTATTTATTATTTATATTTTAATTATTTAATTATTTTAATTTATTTCACTGCGCAAGTTACTCGCGCACCCTGCGCGACTTTATGCAAATTTGGCTTGCGCGACCCTCTCGCGCACCCTGCGCGACTTTATGCAAATTTGGCCTGCGCACCCCACTCGCGCACCCTGCTGGAACTTATTTATTATTTATATTTTAATTATTTAATTATTTTAATTTATTTCACTGCGCAAGTTACTCGCGCACCCTGCGCAGCTTTTTTTAATTATTTAAATTTAAATTTTTAGTTTATCACTGCGCGAGATTTTAAATATTCTTAAAATTATTTTTTAATCAAATCAAATCATTTTCATCGCGCGGGATTTGAACTTTTGCACATCGTCGTCGAACCTCGCACACTAACCACTTGGCCACAGCTTCATTGCGAGAAAGAGAATATATTTCTGCTATAAGCCAAAAATTTCCCCCAAAATTCCTTTTAACGCTTTTTTCTCATTTATTTCTTTTAATTAAATATTTTAAAAATAAGAATAATAATTTTAAAAGCCTCAGAGTAAATAATAAAATTTATAAACGTTAAAATAAATCTTTCAAAAATAAAAAATGAAACTTTTGCAAGGTTTAATGACAAGATTAAGTGTTTTGTCCAAATTTTTGAAAGGATTCGTATAGTGCACTTATAAAAAATTGCGCGCCAATTTTATTTGAATCTTTTGCAGCGGATTTCTCGCTTTGATTGATGAGTTTCTATTTTTAGCCCTTAAATTCGAATAAAAAGGGCTCACTTGGGGAGTGATTTGTACAAACTTGCGCTCTTTCCCAGCCCCAATAAACTGGCCTTTACGCTTTTGATTTTTAGATTACCTTATAATTATGGAATCTTTGCCAGCTGACGACCTGCCACCAATTTTGGAGGGCCCGTTCAGCCCTGCAATGGATGCCGAAACCCTGCTGGAAGAGGCGCCGCCGCTGGAAGCTGTACTTGAACGCCTTCAGCATGAGGAGATTGTGGGGCCCTTTAATATATCAAGAAAACATTTTCTAACTGGTTTGGGATTTTTTTTTCAGGTTCCTGCGCAGCCAAAAGCAGCAGCGCGCGCACAACGGAAAGAGCCGGCAGTGAACAAGGAGTTGGACGTCGAGCCGTTCAATGGAGCGCATTGGATGTGCCTGGCAGCGGCACAGGCTAGCAGCGGGCGATTTAAAGGTGTGGAAAAAATGAAATAATACATAATAAGCAACTTTATCGCCTGGATAATGGGGGTTTCACCCCTTCCATAAGCACTCAAGGGGCCCTCGCGCACGGGGCCTTTTTGGGGGCCTGCGCGACTTTATGCAAATTTTTTTCTGCGCGGACCACCTTCCCCTGGGCACTTTTATTGATATTAATATTTTAATTATTTTATTTATTTACTGCGCAAGTTACTTGCGTACCCTGCGCGACTTTTTTAATTATTTAAATTTTAATTTTTGGCTGCGCGAGATTTCAAATATTCTTAAAATTATTTTTTAATCAAATAAATCATTTACATCGCTCGGGGCTTGAACCTTCCCTAATCGTCAGTCGAAACTCGCACACTAACCACTTAGCCACAGTAACATTGAGAGAAAGGGAATATAATTCACCTATAATCCAAAAATTTCTCCAAAAATTCTCTGAACGCTTTTTTTTCATTTATTTATTTTAATTAAATATTTTTAAAGTAAAAATTATTTTTAAAATTACATTTTGTTCAAGCATTTCGTTTTCTCGGCCGTTTTATGCTCAACTTTATTTGGGGCTCTGCATACCCGGAGGACGTTTTGAAGGCGCTCTTCTCCATGGCTTTGGCTTACGCGGTGCAGGGGGCTGAAGCAATGAATATTGTCACTGATCACTTCATCTTCCTACTTTCTGCGCGGCACCTGGACTACGAAATTGCGCTACACTTCAAAAAAATTGACAACACCACGACGGAAACAATTTTGACGCGCTTTGAAATGGTCGACCAAAGCAACAAGTCCAAGGAACGGCCGTCGATTTGTGAAGAATCGTTCGTTATCGACATCACGGCGATTGACAGCGGGGGAAAGCGAAAAAAGCTGGCAGGCAAAGGGAGGCCCAAGGAGTTCACCATCAACTATACCATCCATCAGGGGGCAACGTACGACTTGACAAACAACGACAACTTTTGCCTTTTTCGGGCGTACGAATTTCTGCGCATGAAGTTTGTGCTGCCCCGACAACGGTTTTGCGAATATAAGCGCGCGGCATCATTACAACTCAATGATGTCCGCGTTTTGTGCAGAGCATGCAACATTGACTTGGCACAGCCATTTTATTCTGTTGAGGAATATGGGGAAAGAATACAGGTGCGTTAACTTAATAATAATATTTAGCCAATAATATTTGGATTTTAAGGCATTTTATGATCAGCTACATCCTGGAATGTTTCGGCTTTTCTGCTTCGAGACATCCGGCAAAATGAAGCCTTCTTGGAAATCCGATGCGGGCGACTACCAGCACGAGCTTTGTGTACTGTTTGTGGATGGCGATGATGGCGGCGTTGGGCACTATGACGCCATCAAATCTGTTGGCAAGCTCTTTAACCCAAAGGGCAATTATTGTTTTGGGGTACGCGTATAAGGGAAGACGAATAAGAAAAAGAAACTTTCAGTGCGAGATGCCGTATCTGCAACCAAACCGTCACAACGCAACCTGCAAATGGAAATGCCACAATTGCCAACGGGTGGGAAACTCCTTCAGGGGAAATTGCGACAACAAAAATGGCAATTTCTTTGAAACTTGCTTGGGGTGCAATAAGGTAACGACCCATTTAGAAAACTCAACCTTTTTAAAATTTATTTAAACATTTTTAGACCTTCAAAAGTGAAGAATGTTACGAACATCACGCCAAAATTATCACGCGGCAAATTAAGCGCGGAAAAGAGACGAGGACCACCGAAAACGCCATCTGCAAAAGCTCTAAAAAATGCATTGATTGCGGAGTGATCTACATAGCTCGGGTAACCCCTTTTTTGGAATCATATTTTCAGACTATAATTTTAGGCGCAGGACAAACAAAAAGGGCACAAGTGCGGGCAAAAATTCTGCCGAGTGTGCCTTGGGTTCCACGCCCCGCGTGATTGCTACATCCCATATCGCCCAAAGGCGAAGAAGGAGAAGCGATTCATCTTTTTCGACTTTGAGTGCACTACGCACTTCAAGCCGGACCCGGAGATTCTGCGCTTCAAGCACCAGGTAATTTAGCAAAATCAAAATTTTTAAAAAATGTCAGTTTGAAAATTTTTATTCAACAAACAGGTTAACTTCTGCTACGCCCACGTCACCTGCACGAAGTGCATTGAGAAAGGCGTTTGGGACAAGGAGCTGGAAAAAGCGTGCGCAATTTGTGGGCCCCTGCGCTTTTACTCTTGGGCACCTTTTTACTACGACAACACCGACGTGGATCGGCACTTCAGGGTGGACGACCCGCTGGCGGCGTTCACCAAATGGCTGCTGAACTTCGAATCGGAAACGCTGGGCCTTGAGCCAAATGATCGCCGAAAGCGGAAGCACGCTCCGGCCAAAAACAACGTACAGGCCGAGTGGGACGAGGACACTGAAAGCGACGAAGATGACGACAACAACTTCATGATCTTTGGCGAGAAAGGCGAAAAACCCGTCTCGGTAACGACTTACGCCTACGCGCACGCCGGTGAGATTAAAAAATAAATAAATACAAAATAAAATAAACTGCCAAGTTAAGGCTCACGCTACGATCACGTCCTGATCTACGGCGAAATGCTGAGAATGGGCGTCAAGCCAAATCTTGTGCGCCAGGGCAACCATCTGCTGGAGATGCGCGCCCCTAAAAAGGGCGGCATTACAGCGACAGTATTCAGGGACAGGTAAAATGAATCAATTAAAATTCAAATTTAATTAAAATTTCAGCTATAAATTGATCCCGGTGAAATTGGCAGCGTTTGTCAAGACGTTCGGGCTTGAAATTGATGGCGTGGAGGACAAGAAATATTTCCCCCACAAGTTCAACAAGGTAAGCCTAAAATAAATTGAATAAAATTTATTAAATTGTCCTTTAGGAAGAAAACTATGACAACGCCCTCGACACTCTGCCGCCGCTGGAGATGTACTACCCAGGAGGGCATTTCCCCGAGGAGCGCAAGAAGCTCGAACTCTGGCACAGGGAAAACTTCAACACGCCTTTCCTCCTGCGTGAAGTCATCGCGGATTACTGCAAAACCGGTAAATTTTAAAACAATGAAATTTGAAAACTTTTTTTGAAATTTAGACGTCCAAATTCTCGCGCACGGGGTGATTAAAATGCGCAAGTTGTTCTTCAACGAGACGTTTGATGACATCACCGATTCGGTGACGATTCCGGTGGGTTTTCATTAAGTTTAAAAATAAATAAATAAAATATTCAAAATAATTTAGTCCGCGTGCATGAAGTGCTTTGTGTCAATGGCGCACTACGACAAGCAGAAGATCGCCATCATCCCGCACCTTGGCTACGAGAAGCGGGGGAAGCAAAGCTGCCTTGCGCGAAAATATCTAAAGGTTTGTTAAAGGTCAAAAATAAAATAAGAAAAATAATTTAAGTGGCGCGCGGAAGAAGAGATGCGCGAAAATGGACTCACCCTTCGCCACGTCGAAAGCCCAGGCGGGGAGTACAAATTCGGCAACTACAGCTTGGACGGGATGCTGGAGAGGCCAGGGGAGGGCAACAATCTCGCAATCGAGGTCAACGGGTAAGTGAAATACTTGTTTTTAACCAATATTTTGCCACAAAACAGTTGCTTCTGGCACGCTTGTCCGCACTGTTTTCCTGACGACGCGGCAATTGTCGCTGGAGGGGAGACTGCGGGGGCAATTCGCGCAAGGGACGCGAAACGGATCACCCACATTGCGCGGGAGTTCGAGGTTGAGATCATTTGGGAGTGCCATCTCAATCGGCTGCTGGAGGACGACCCTGCGATGAAGGCGTTCTTCGACAACACCCCAGACTCTGGACCCATCGACTTTCATGACGCCTTCTTTGGAGGTAATTTAAAAAGGGTTTGAAAAATTTAAAAATAAATTAAAGGACGAACGGGCCCGGAGTGGTTAGGGGCGTCAGCCATCAACGCTGAAACTGGTGAACGCCTTGGCAAGACGATCAAAATAAAGGACTTCAACAGCCTTTACCCATCTCGGTAAGTTCCTGCCAATATTTGCGCTTTAAATTGTTCAAAATTCAGAAACATGTTCACCAACTACCCGGTCGGCCACCCAACCCTCGTCCACTTTGACAAGGACGTCCATTGGTGCAAGCCTGCCGACATGGTCGGGGAGGACGGCGACATACTCGAGGGCATCATCAAGTGCTTCGTCGTGCCCCCTCGTCACGTCCATTGCGGCATTCCGGTCTTGCCGCTGCGGATGAACAAGCGGACCCTCTTTCCTTTGTGCCGAAAGTGCTCGGAGATGTTCCCCAACGGCGCGGTGGACAGGGAGTACAGCTGCCCTCACTTTGAGGACGAAGAAAGAGGTAAAATATTTTTATAAAATAATTTGAATTTGAATTTTTAGGTTTTTCGGTCACGATCCCGCACATTGAGTTAGCGGAAGCCCTCAAGGCGGGGTACAGAGTGACGCGCGTCTACAGGGCGTACATCTGGCCGTTGGCGAGCGACTGGAGCCCGTTTTTGTTCCACACCTACTTGGAGAAGTTTCTGAAGATGAAGTTTGAGGGTAATATTTTATTTGCCTTAGTTTTGCAATTAATAATTTTAATTTAGCCAGCGGATATCCGGCAAATTGCTCAGAAGAGGGGCTCAGCGAGGAGGAGGCGGCAGCGCGCAAGAAGGCCTACATCGACAAGGCCTGGAGCGTGTGCCAGGTCCGCTTAAACCCGGCCCGCATCAAGTACAACGCGGGTATGCGGTACGTCTCCAAACTCTGCTTGAACTCCCTTTGGGGCCGTTTCGCGCTAAGGTAAAATTTACAAGAAAAAATAAAACAGTTCAAAAAATTCAAATTGCAGGAATCGGCTGACCAAAACGGAGATCATCGACAATCACTCCGACTTGGCCAAGCTGCTCAACGACGACAAGATCGAGATCAGCAGCATCGACCAGCTGACGGAGAAGTTTTGGATGGTTTGCTATAAAGCAAAGGACGAACACGTGGTCGAGCACGACACGAGCAATGTAAAGATTTGAGGGTGGGAAATAATTAAATCTCAAGCTGTTCAGGTTGCATTGGCCCTTTGGACGACCTCAGCGGCCAGGATCCACCTCCTCGACTCGCTGCAGAAGGTCTTTTGCGCTGCAGACGGTACCGCCCGCAAGGACACGCGCGTCCTTTATATGGTATTCGAATTAAAAAAGTAAATTAATTTTAAAATCCCACTTTAAGGACACGGACTCCATCTTCTACGAGTTCGAGACGGCCCTGGGGGACCCGCTGCCTGGCGGGGAGCAACTTGGTGATTTTTCAACTTAAAAATAAAATAAAAGTTAACCTTTTTAGGTGAATTGACGGATGAGTATCCGTCGCACACAATCGTGGAGTTCGTCTGCGGTAAGTTTTGGGGAAAAATAAAATAATAAAATAAAATAAACTTTATAGCGGGGCCCAAGGCCTACGCCCTCTGGCTGAGGGACAACAACACCGGCGAAGATCAATTCAAAATGAAGTTGCGCGGCATCACCCTCGACTCGGACGCGTGCCAGCACATCAACTACGCCAAAATGAAGGAGATGGTGATGGAGAAGTGGGGCGCAGTGGACAACTACTGCAGCTTCAACTACCCGACACGAAACTTCCGCATCACCAAAAAAGGGGACATCTTCACCGTCCCTTTGACAAAGAGGTTCAACCCGACGGTCAATAAGGGAGTGATCAGGGATGAGGGCCTGCGGGTGGTCCCCTTTGGCTATACCGACAGGGAGTACTGCCAACTGAACAACCCCCATTGTTGCGAGTGCCAAGTTTTTGTGCCAGAGCCCGAATATAACTTTAACATTGCCGATCTTGATCCCGAATCCGATTAAATTGTATTTTTTATTCAATTTATTGTTCAACAAGTTTGTTAATTTTAATGTTTAGCGATTTTTGACAAAATATTTTATAAGTTTTTTGGTAAAGTATTGAAAATTTAACTTTATTTATAACTTTCCTCAAACTATCGGGAGCAAAATTACGAAGCGGCAAAATAAGCAAAGTTATAAAGGTTTTAGTGCGGCGTATTGAAATTATTTTTTTAAATAGAAATCCGATTTAAATACAATAAAAATCTGTTTGGTGGTTTTTTTGCTTTATGTTTCAAATTCTCTTTTTGTTGCGGATTTATGCAGAACGCCCGCAATCAGTCAACCAAGCAATCAATCAGCAACCCTTTGGCCTCTTTCCCCCTTACATTCTCCCGCCTTCCTTTTTGTGCAATGCTTTCCTTGACTTCTTGCTCTCTTTCTCTCTCCTTCTTACCTCTCTCTCTTTTTTTCTCTGCCCTTACTTCTCTTTTTGAACTCCACCTTTATTTCCCCTCTCTCTCTCTCTCTCTCTCTCTCTCTCTCTCCCTCTCCCTCTCTCCCTTAATTCTCTCTCTTTCTCTATCTCTATTTCTCTCTCTCTCCCTGCCCATCCCCCTTTCATTTTTTTCTTGAGGGGCTGCGGGCCTCTCACTTTCTCTTCCTCTCCCTTTTCTTTCATCTTTTTGCATAAAGCTCCGCAAAATCTCAATTTGGGTACTTTTTCTTGCACATGAAGGCGCCATTGATCAGTTATGTGCGACGTATACTGGGGCGGGGGCCAATTTTGCAGCACCCTAGCCTAACTTGGGTGGGGCGATCTGCGAGGAGCTATTGAGGATTTCGCTGAAGAGGCCCAAGTGAAAGCCCGATGAAAAACCTTTGCGACCACATTAATTAACGATTTTTGCTTCTTTTTTTGTAAATAAAATAAAAAAAGGGAAAGTTTTTATACTAGCCTTATTGAAAACATTCTTTCTATATGATTGGGGGTGCGGGCCTTAAAGATTTGCAGAAGATATTTTCAAGAGGGAGGGGGTATCCGGATGTTTGAAATTATCTATCCCGGAGGCGATCGCTTAAATTCTTGGCGGAGAGTAAAAGTTAGCCACCTTTTAACGTCTTGAAGGGGCAGTTAATTTTTTCCAGCGGGCCCAAAAGGGCCAAAATTTGTGTAGCAGCCCTTTCGGGGAGGCCCCAATGAACGTTTTCGCACAACCAATTTACCGGATGTAAATGCACAAAGGGCGTAGCCGCCGCCAAATCAACCGAAATTTGGCGGGATCTCGTTTAAGGCCCCTGTTTCTGCTTATAGCGAAGTAGTTTTGTCATACACTTTGTTTTCAAACATAGCCTCTGCGATATTTCGTTTATTATAGGCGGATGCCCAGACAACGCCGGGGGATAATTTTGGTCGAGGCTTTTGCCAAGCATTAGGCCCATGTACGGCTTCAACTATTTGATAAGGTCGCGCTTCCGCAGGCTTAATATTGCCCTCGCCATTGCTGTCTCTTTTTTGGGCTTTCGCTCATTCATTGCGCAATGTCTTTCTTGACGCGGCTTGGGAGACGGCCAAAACACCTGAACATCTGATGGCTAAGCCTAAAAGGCCGCAGCGCGTGACAGGCATCGCACAGAATTCGCCGTATGTTGTTTTCGAGCGGCGGAATTAAGAAGCGTATACGCGGCACTCTCCTTCAAAAGCGCCAAACTCCGTCCTCTTTACACTAGCCGCTTGAAAACAACATACGGCGAATTCTGTGCGATGCCTGTCACGCGCTGCGGCCTTTTAGGCTTAGCCATCAGATGTTCAGGTGTTTTGGCCGTCTCCCCAGCCGCGTCAAGAAAGACATTGCGCAATGAATGAGCGAAAGCCCAAAAAAGAGACAGCAATGGCGAGGGCAATATTAAGCCTGCGGAAGCGCGACCTTATCAAATAGTTGAAGCCGTACATGGGCCTAATGCTTGGCAAAAGCCTCGACCAAAATTATCCCCCGGCGTTGTCTGGGCATCCGCCTATAATAAGCGAAATATCGCAGAGGCTATGTTTGAAAACAAAGTGTATGACAAAACTACTTCGCTATAAGCAGAAACAGGGGCCTTAAACGAGATCCCGCCAAATTTCGGTTGATTTGGCGGCGGCTACGCCCTTTGTGCATTTACATCCGGTAAATTGGTTGTGCGAAAACGTTCATTGGGGCCTCCCCGAAAGGGCTGCTACACAAATTTTGGCCCCTTTGGGCCCGCTGGAAAAAATTAACTGCCCCTTCAAGACGTTAAAAGGTGGCTAACTTTTACTCTCCGCCAAGAATTTAAGCGATCGCCTCCGGGATAGATAATTTCAAACATCCGGATACCCCCTCCCTCTTGAAAATATCTTCTGCAAATCTTTAAGACCCGCACCCCCAATCATATAGAAAGAATGTTTTCAATAAGGCTAGTATAAAAACTTTCCCTTTTTTTATTTTATTTACAAAAAAAGAAGCAAAAATCGTTAATTAATGTGGTCGCAAAGGTTTTTCATCGGGCTTTCACTTGGGCCTCTTCAGCGAAATCCTCAATAGCTCCTCGCAGATCGCCCCACCCAAGTTAGGCTAGGGTGCTGCAAAATTGGCCCCCGCCCCAGTATACGTCGCACATAACTGATCAATGGCGCCTTCATGTGCAAGAAAAAGTACCCAAATTGAGATTTTGCGGAGCTTTATGCAAAAAGATGAAAGAAAAGGGAGAGGAAGAGAAAGTGAGAGGCCCGCAGCCCCTCAAGAAAAAAATGAAAGGGGGATGGGCAGGGAGAGAGAGAGAAATAGAGATAGAGAAAGAGAGAGAATTAAGGGAGAGAGGGAGAGGGAGAGAGAGAGAGAGAGAGAGAGAGAGAGAGAGAGAGGGGAAATAAAGGTGGAGTTCAAAAAGAGAAGTAAGGGCAGAGAAAAAAAGAGAGAGAGGTAAGAAGGAGAGAGAAAGAGAGCAAGAAGTCAAGGAAAGCATTGCACAAAAAGGAAGGCGGGAGAATGTAAGGGGGAAAGAGGCCAAAGGGTTGCTGATTGATTGCTTGGTTGACTGATTGCGGGCGTTCTGCATAAATCCGCAACAAAAAGAGAATTTGAAACATAAAGCAAAAAAACCACCAAACAGATTTTTATTGTATTTAAATCGGATTTCTATTTAAAAAAATAATTTCAATACGCCGCACTAAAACCTTTATAACTTTGCTTATTTTGCCGCTTCGTAATTTTGCTCCCGATAGTTTGAGGAAAGTTATAAATAAAGTTAAATTTTCAATACTTTACCAAAAAACTTATAAAATATTTTGTCAAAAATCGCTAAACATTAAAATTAACAAACTTGTTGAACAATAAATTGAATAAAAAATACAATTTAATCGGATTCGGGATCAAGATCGGCAATGTTAAAGTTATATTCGGGCTCTGGCACAAAAACTTGGCACTCGCAACAATGGGGGTTGTTCAGTTGGCAGTACTCCCTGTCGGTATAGCCAAAGGGGACCACCCGCAGGCCCTCATCCCTGATCACTCCCTTATTGACCGTCGGGTTGAACCTCTTTGTCAAAGGGACGGTGAAGATGTCCCCTTTTTTGGTGATGCGGAAGTTTCGTGTCGGGTAGTTGAAGCTGCAGTAGTTGTCCACTGCGCCCCACTTCTCCATCACCATCTCCTTCATTTTGGCGTAGTTGATGTGCTGGCACGCGTCCGAGTCGAGGGTGATGCCGCGCAACTTCATTTTGAATTGATCTTCGCCGGTGTTGTTGTCCCTCAGCCAGAGGGCGTAGGCCTTGGGCCCCGCTATAAAGTTTATTTTATTTTATTATTTTATTTTTCCCCAAAACTTACCGCAGACGAACTCCACGATTGTGTGCGACGGATACTCATCCGTCAATTCACCTAAAAAGGTTAACTTTTATTTTATTTTTAAGTTGAAAAATCACCAAGTTGCTCCCCGCCAGGCAGCGGGTCCCCCAGGGCCGTCTCGAACTCGTAGAAGATGGAGTCCGTGTCCTTAAAGTGGGATTTTAAAATTAATTTACTTTTTTAATTCGAATACCATATAAAGGACGCGCGTGTCCTTGCGGGCGGTACCGTCTGCAGCGCAAAAGACCTTCTGCAGCGAGTCGAGGAGGTGGATCCTGGCCGCTGAGGTCGTCCAAAGGGCCAATGCAACCTGAACAGCTTGAGATTTAATTATTTCCCACCCTCAAATCTTTACATTGCTCGTGTCGTGCTCGACCACGTGTTCGTCCTTTGCTTTATAGCAAACCATCCAAAACTTCTCCGTCAGCTGGTCGATGCTGCTGATCTCGATCTTGTCGTCGTTGAGCAGCTTGGCCAAGTCGGAGTGATTGTCGATGATCTCCGTTTTGGTCAGCCGATTCCTGCAATTTGAATTTTTTGAACTGTTTTATTTTTTCTTGTAAATTTTACCTTAGCGCGAAACGGCCCCAAAGGGAGTTCAAGCAGAGTTTGGAGACGTACCGCATACCCGCGTTGTACTTGATGCGGGCCGGGTTTAAGCGGACCTGGCACACGCTCCAGGCCTTGTCGATGTAGGCCTTCTTGCGCGCTGCCGCCTCCTCCTCGCTGAGCCCCTCTTCTGAGCAATTTGCCGGATATCCGCTGGCTAAATTAAAATTATTAATTGCAAAACTAAGGCAAATAAAATATTACCCTCAAACTTCATCTTCAGAAACTTCTCCAAGTAGGTGTGGAACAAAAACGGGCTCCAGTCGCTCGCCAACGGCCAGATGTACGCCCTGTAGACGCGCGTCACTCTGTACCCCGCCTTGAGGGCTTCCGCTAACTCAATGTGCGGGATCGTGACCGAAAAACCTAAAAATTCAAATTCAAATTCAAATTATTTTATAAAAATATTTTACCTCTTTCTTCGTCCTCAAAGTGAGGGCAGCTGTACTCCCTGTCCACCGCGCCGTTGGGGAACATCTCCGAGCACTTTCGGCACAAAGGAAAGAGGGTCCGCTTGTTCATCCGCAGCGGCAAGACCGGAATGCCGCAATGGACGTGACGAGGGGGCACGACGAAGCACTTGATGATGCCCTCGAGTATGTCGCCGTCCTCCCCGACCATGTCGGCAGGCTTGCACCAATGGACGTCCTTGTCAAAGTGGACGAGGGTTGGGTGGCCGACCGGGTAGTTGGTGAACATGTTTCTGAATTTTGAACAATTTAAAGCGCAAATATTGGCAGGAACTTACCGAGATGGGTAAAGGCTGTTGAAGTCCTTTATTTTGATCGTCTTGCCAAGGCGTTCACCAGTTTCAGCGTTGATGGCTGACGCCCCTAACCACTCCGGGCCCGTTCGTCCTTTAATTTATTTTTAAATTTTTCAAACCCTTTTTAAATTACCTCCAAAGAAGGCGTCATGAAAGTCGATGGGTCCAGAGTCTGGGGTGTTGTCGAAGAACGCCTTCATCGCAGGGTCGTCCTCCAGCAGCCGATTGAGATGGCACTCCCAAATGATCTCAACCTCGAACTCCCGCGCAATGTGGGTGATCCGTTTCGCGTCCCTTGCGCGAATTGCCCCCGCAGTCTCCCCTCCAGCGACAATTGCCGCGTCGTCAGGAAAACAGTGCGGACAAGCGTGCCAGAAGCAACTGTTTTGTGGCAAAATATTGGTTAAAAACAAGTATTTCACTTACCCGTTGACCTCGATTGCGAGATTGTTGCCCTCCCCTGGCCTCTCCAGCATCCCGTCCAAGCTGTAGTTGCCGAATTTGTACTCCCCGCCTGGGCTTTCGACGTGGCGAAGGGTGAGTCCATTTTCGCGCATCTCTTCTTCCGCGCGCCACTTAAATTATTTTTCTTATTTTATTTTTGACCTTTAACAAACCTTTAGATATTTTCGCGCAAGGCAGCTTTGCTTCCCCCGCTTCTCGTAGCCAAGGTGCGGGATGATGGCGATCTTCTGCTTGTCGTAGTGCGCCATTGACACAAAGCACTTCATGCACGCGGACTAAATTATTTTGAATATTTTATTTATTTATTTTTAAACTTAATGAAAACCCACCGGAATCGTCACCGAATCGGTGATGTCATCAAACGTCTCGTTGAAGAACAACTTGCGCATTTTAATCACCCCGTGCGCGAGAATTTGGACGTCTAAATTTCAAAAAAAGTTTTCAAATTTCATTGTTTTAAAATTTACCGGTTTTGCAGTAATCCGCGATGACTTCACGCAGGAGGAAAGGCGTGTTGAAGTTTTCCCTGTGCCAGAGTTCGAGCTTCTTGCGCTCCTCGGGGAAATGCCCTCCTGGGTAGTACATCTCCAGCGGCGGCAGAGTGTCGAGGGCGTTGTCATAGTTTTCTTCCTAAAGGACAATTTAATAAATTTTATTCAATTTATTTTAGGCTTACCTTGTTGAACTTGTGGGGGAAATATTTCTTGTCCTCCACGCCATCAATTTCAAGCCCGAACGTCTTGACAAACGCTGCCAATTTCACCGGGATCAATTTATAGCTGAAATTTTAATTAAATTTGAATTTTAATTGATTCATTTTACCTGTCCCTGAATACTGTCGCTGTAATGCCGCCCTTTTTAGGGGCGCGCATCTCCAGCAGATGGTTGCCCTGGCGCACAAGATTTGGCTTGACGCCCATTCTCAGCATTTCGCCGTAGATCAGGACGTGATCGTAGCGTGAGCCTTAACTTGGCAGTTTATTTTATTTTGTATTTATTTATTTTTTAATCTCACCGGCGTGCGCGTAGGCGTAAGTCGTTACCGAGACGGGTTTTTCGCCTTTCTCGCCAAAGATCATGAAGTTGTTGTCGTCATCTTCGTCGCTTTCAGTGTCCTCGTCCCACTCGGCCTGTACGTTGTTTTTGGCCGGAGCGTGCTTCCGCTTTCGGCGATCATTTGGCTCAAGGCCCAGCGTTTCCGATTCGAAGTTCAGCAGCCATTTGGTGAACGCCGCCAGCGGGTCGTCCACCCTGAAGTGCCGATCCACGTCGGTGTTGTCGTAGTAAAAAGGTGCCCAAGAGTAAAAGCGCAGGGGCCCACAAATTGCGCACGCTTTTTCCAGCTCCTTGTCCCAAACGCCTTTCTCAATGCACTTCGTGCAGGTGACGTGGGCGTAGCAGAAGTTAACCTGTTTGTTGAATAAAAATTTTCAAACTGACATTTTTTAAAAATTTTGATTTTGCTAAATTACCTGGTGCTTGAAGCGCAGAATCTCCGGGTCCGGCTTGAAGTGCGTAGTGCACTCAAAGTCGAAAAAGATGAATCGCTTCTCCTTCTTCGCCTTTGGGCGATATGGGATGTAGCAATCACGCGGGGCGTGGAACCCAAGGCACACTCGGCAGAATTTTTGCCCGCACTTGTGCCCTTTTTGTTTGTCCTGCGCCTAAAATTATAGTCTGAAAATATGATTCCAAAAAAGGGGTTACCCGAGCTATGTAGATCACTCCGCAATCAATGCATTTTTTAGAGCTTTTGCAGATGGCGTTTTCGGTGGTCCTCGTCTCTTTTCCGCGCTTAATTTGCCGCGTGATAATTTTGGCGTGATGTTCGTAACATTCTTCACTTTTGAAGGTCTAAAAATGTTTAAATAAATTTTAAAAAGGTTGAGTTTTCTAAATGGGTCGTTACCTTATTGCACCCCAAGCAAGTTTCAAAGAAATTGCCATTTTTGTTGTCGCAATTTCCCCTGAAGGAGTTTCCCACCCGTTGGCAATTGTGGCATTTCCATTTGCAGGTTGCGTTGTGACGGTTTGGTTGCAGATACGGCATCTCGCACTGAAAGTTTCTTTTTCTTATTCGTCTTCCCTTATACGCGTACCCCAAAACAATAATTGCCCTTTGGGTTAAAGAGCTTGCCAACAGATTTGATGGCGTCATAGTGCCCAACGCCGCCATCATCGCCATCCACAAACAGTACACAAAGCTCGTGCTGGTAGTCGCCCGCATCGGATTTCCAAGAAGGCTTCATTTTGCCGGATGTCTCGAAGCAGAAAAGCCGAAACATTCCAGGATGTAGCTGATCATAAAATGCCTTAAAATCCAAATATTATTGGCTAAATATTATTATTAAGTTAACGCACCTGTATTCTTTCCACATATTCCTCAACAGAATAAAATGGCTGTGCCAAGTCAATGTTGCATGCTCTGCACAAAACGCGGACATCATTGAGTTGTAATGATGCCGCGCGCTTATATTCGCAAAACCGTTGTCGGGGCAGCACAAACTTCATGCGCAGAAATTCGTACGCCCGAAAAAGGCAAAAGTTGTCGTTGTTTGTCAAGTCGTACGTTGCCCCCTGATGGATGGTATAGTTGATGGTGAACTCCTTGGGCCTCCCTTTGCCTGCCAGCTTTTTTCGCTTTCCCCCGCTGTCAATCGCCGTGATGTCGATAACGAACGATTCTTCACAAATCGACGGCCGTTCCTTGGACTTGTTGCTTTGGTCGACCATTTCAAAGCGCGTCAAAATTGTTTCCGTCGTGGTGTTGTCAATTTTTTTGAAGTGTAGCGCAATTTCGTAGTCCAGGTGCCGCGCAGAAAGTAGGAAGATGAAGTGATCAGTGACAATATTCATTGCTTCAGCCCCCTGCACCGCGTAAGCCAAAGCCATGGAGAAGAGCGCCTTCAAAACGTCCTCCGGGTATGCAGAGCCCCAAATAAAGTTGAGCATAAAACGGCCGAGAAAACGAAATGCTTGAACAAAATGTAATTTTAAAAATAATTTTTACTTTAAAAATATTTAATTAAAATAAATAAATGAAAAAAAAGCGTTCAGAGAATTTTTGGAGAAATTTTTGGATTATAGGTGAATTATATTCCCTTTCTCTCAATGTTACTGTGGCTAAGTGGTTAGTGTGCGAGTTTCGACTGACGATTAGGGAAGGTTCAAGCCCCGAGCGATGTAAATGATTTATTTGATTAAAAAATAATTTTAAGAATATTTGAAATCTCGCGCAGCCAAAAATTAAAATTTAAATAATTAAAAAAGTCGCGCAGGGTACGCAAGTAACTTGCGCAGTAAATAAATAAAATAATTAAAATATTAATATCAATAAAAGTGCCCAGGGGAAGGTGGTCCGCGCAGAAAAAAATTTGCATAAAGTCGCGCAGGCCCCCAAAAAGGCCCCGTGCGCGAGGGCCCCTTGAGTGCTTATGGAAGGGGTGAAACCCCCATTATCCAGGCGATAAAGTTGCTTATTATGTATTATTTCATTTTTTCCACACCTTTAAATCGCCCGCTGCTAGCCTGTGCCGCTGCCAGGCACATCCAATGCGCTCCATTGAACGGCTCGACGTCCAACTCCTTGTTCACTGCCGGCTCTTTCCGTTGTGCGCGCGCTGCTGCTTTTGGCTGCGCAGGAACCTGAAAAAAAAATCCCAAACCAGTTAGAAAATGTTTTCTTGATATATTAAAGGGCCCCACAATCTCCTCATGCTGAAGGCGTTCAAGTACAGCTTCCAGCGGCGGCGCCTCTTCCAGCAGGGTTTCGGCATCCATTGCAGGGCTGAACGGGCCCTCCAAAATTGGTGGCAGGTCGTCAGCTGGCAAAGATTCCATAATTATAAGGTAATCTAAAAATCAAAAGCGTAAAGGCCAGTTTATTGGGGCTGGGAAAGAGCGCAAGTTTGTACAAATCACTCCCCAAGTGAGCCCTTTTTATTCGAATTTAAGGGCTACAAATAGAAACTCATCAATCAAAGCGAGAAATCCGCTGCAAAAGATTCAAATAAAATTGGCGCGCAATTTTTTATAAGTGCACTATACGAATCCTTTCAAAAATTTGGACAAAACACTTAATCTTGTCATTAAACCTTGCAAAAGTTTCATTTTTTATTTTTGAAAGATTTATTTTAACGTTTATAAATTTTATTATTTACTCTGAGGCTTTTAAAATTATTATTCTTATTTTTAAAATATTTAATTAAAAGAAATAAATGAGAAAAAAGCGTTAAAAGGAATTTTGGGGGAAATTTTTGGCTTATAGCAGAAATATATTCTCTTTCTCGCAATGAAGCTGTGGCCAAGTGGTTAGTGTGCGAGGTTCGACGACGATGTGCAAAAGTTCAAATCCCGCGCGATGAAAATGATTTGATTTGATTAAAAAATAATTTTAAGAATATTTAAAATCTCGCGCAGTGATAAACTAAAAATTTAAATTTAAATAATTAAAAAAAGCTGCGCAGGGTGCGCGAGTAACTTGCGCAGTGAAATAAATTAAAATAATTAAATAATTAAAATATAAATAATAAATAAGTTCCAGCAGGGTGCGCGAGTGGGGTGCGCAGGCCAAATTTGCATAAAGTCGCGCAGGGTGCGCGAGAGGGTCGCGCAAGCCAAATTTGCATAAAGTCGCGCAGGGTGCGCGAGTAACTTGCGCAGTGAAATAAATTAAAATAATTAAATAATTAAAATATAAATAATAAATAAGTTCCAGCAGGGTGCGCGAGTGGGGTGCGCAGGCCAAATTTGCATAAAGTCGCGCAGGGTGCGCGAGTGGGTCGCGCAGGGCCAAAATTTGCATAAAGTCGCGCAGGGTGCGCGAGAGGGTCGCGCAGGCCAAAATTTGCATAAAGTCGCGCAGGGGCCTGCCAATAGGTTTTGGCTTCAGGACTCACTTGGCTGGGCCTCACATGGCCCGCGCTCACTTGGCTGGCTGGCGCTCAATTGGCAGCCACACCCCCCTATAGGTATGGGCTGGCTACCGTAATCCGGACATTTTTCAGGTAGTAACTACTCACTTAAGACAGGCAGCCTATAGAACATAAGTCTAAGGCTTGCAGCCTAAGCTTAAGCTTAGGCCTAAGTTTAAGCCTAAGCCTAAGATAGGCAGCCTAAGCTTAAGCGTAGACCTAAGCCTAGAGCCTAAGCATAAGACAGGCAGCCTAATTTTGGCTGATGGTGTAATTTTGTTCAAATTTGATCGTTCATATTCAGAGCTGGACTTATAAGTAGAAATACCAAAAAAAAAAGAATTGGATATTTAATTAATTTTCGACGAATGGTGTAGAAAAAAAATGGAAAAACAAAATGAATTCTAGCGCAAAGAAAAAAAAGTGAAAATTGAAAATAAATCCGTGTCTTTTCGGAAATGTGCACACAAAAAAAATTTCTGCATCAGCAAACGCTTGATTCATTTTGTCCTTTGAAATAAGCTTCAGCAGGAAACTAATCAGCATTTTGGAATTTTAATGTAGAATTTATCTTTTGCATTGTGTAACATTCAAATAATAAATAATAGTGGTAATTTTATCAAAATTTTTCAAAATCTATTCTATATTTCAGTATAAAAAAGGAAAAAATGAACATTGATAATTTAATAAAAATAAATCCGTGTCTTGTCCAGTGTGACACGCATCTCAAAGAAGCATGTGCACATGAAAAATTTCTGCATCCGCAAACAGTGGGTCCATTTTAACATCGAAACCCTGTTGGGTTTTGACCGAATAGATGTCTGTTTCAGTAACACCTGTCAAAATTAAAATTAAATTCAAAAATATAAATTAAATTGTTTTTTTGCACCCAAAGTAATTATGGCGTTGACTTCGCGCCACGTCCAATTTCGTATCAAAACCAAATGAGCATAAAGTTCAGGGTCACATAGTCCCTTAAACCATTTTTTCATTTCCAATGCGAGTCCAATGAGCGGTTTTGACTTATCGTCTTCCCACCATTTGCTTAACAGAAAATAGTAGAATTTTAAGATAAATTGGTATATTTTAGGTAAAATAATGAACACCTGCCTATCTTTTGGGTTTGGCAAATGTTAAAAAAATATATACTACAAAATTCAATGATAAAAATCACATTTAACAGAAAAAATAAATAAATTTTTGGAGTCACGCTAAGAGCGACGAAAATACGAAACTGGTCAGTTCCATCTCGCCGGTTCCGTCCCGCCAGTCTCATCCCGAGCCAGTTCCGTCCCCGCACTTTTGGGCAAAATATCGATTTTTGTGTATCATTTATATATTTTCCGACTAACAGTTCGCAAGGTTCCCTTATAAGCCTAAGCCTAAGCCAGAGATAGGCACGTAGCAGCTCGTTTGAGCGCTCACGGTTGAGCGCCGGCTCATTTGAGCGCCCACTGTTTAGAAAGTCTAAATTGAAAAGTTGGAGCTTTATATTCGATATTATACTTCTATTTATAAAAAAATGAAAAAATCATCTTTTACGAAATACAGACCACGTCACTTACGTTCTTACGCATTCTGTATCTTTGCAGGGAATGTCTGTAGCGCAAAACTACTCACATATTTGATTCTTCACCTCATTTTAGCAAGGATCAGTAAAGAAAAATTCCGGATCTGGGCCCGTGATCATGTCGAAAAGTTAGGTCGAACATGCGAAAAAATTGTTAGAATTTCCAGGTTTCGTAAAAGATGATTTTTCCATTTTTTTTTAATAAATAGAAGTATAATATCGAATAACAAAGCTCCAACTTTTCAATTAGACTTTCTAAACCCTGGGCGTTCAAATGAGCCGGCTCTAAAAACTGTGCGCCTTCAAACGAGGCGTACTGTTATTATTTGGATCAAAAATTTTTTTGTTAAATTGTTTTATTTTTACTAATTTTTCTTCAACAAATGCTGAATGGACGGAACTGGCGGGACGGAATTGACCCCCGACAAAAATATACCGTAAAAGCTCTTTTTATAGACAAAAGCTTCTTACATTGTAAATGTATGCATTTCTGAATTTATCGTTGGGGTGAACCACTCCCAAGCGCGTTTTGCCCTGTAGTATTGGTCGTATTCGTAACGGACAACGATCACATTGATTTCATTTAAATCGTACAAAGTGAAGCAGAAAGTTGAAGGACAAATGGTAGCCACCTGCCGTTTGTCTGTCCAATGAGGAAAAACAATGACCGTGTGTAAATATCTGAATAATTTTTGTAATTGCTCATCATCGTAAAAAGGATAATACAAATGGAATCAAACTGTCTTATTTAAGTAAGGTGAAGCCCCGACCCTTCGGGGACGCTAATGTCGGGGAACGGGGACGGCTGTTCGGTCAAGGAAACGGGGATTGGGATCAGATTAAGAAATTAAAAAAAAATTTGTTTTTTGAGAATGTACAGCTTTTTTTCTGGTAAAATTTCATAGTACTCAGAACAAAAACCTTAAAATATTACTTAGACGTTCACTTTCTATATCTGATTCCAATTTATTTGATGATGCCAATTGAAGAGTGTTCAAATTTGTTTTAATAACCAAATGCTGACACATTTTTTTAAACTTTTAGGGAAACCGTAACTCTGAACCAACCGGTATTCCTCCGAAAATTTATTTGCCCCTCAATAAAACATATTTTTGCAAGTTTTTCTTAGAAGGATATTTAATTTGGGATGAAAAGGTCTGACAGTGCCGTTATGCAGCGTCAGAAAAATTTTTGAAAAATTATTTGCTTCAAATTTCCAAAAATTATGAAAGTAATTTAAAAAACGGGGCTTCATCTTATATGAAAGTATTATTTTTAAATCTTTTCATAGGTTGGGGAATAATTAGAGGGTGGAAGATAAAAAGAGGTTATATATATATGGTTATATGCCATTTCCTCCCATTTAACTTACTTTGCTTCGCCCATTTCGTCGAGAACAAGCTTTAAAGCTTTCGCTACCCTTTCATACTCTTCTTTGCTCTCGATGATTGGTGATTTACCTTTTGCTATTGTTTTTGCATAAGCGCTTGAAATTGTTGGCCAAGTCATTGCCTAAATTAAACAGATTTAACAAAAAATAAATGAACTTCCCAGATAATTCTAAAGCAAAAATCATAACTAGGGTTGGCAGAAATATTGACTAAAAAAGACGAAATATTGCCTTATAATATTGAATAAAAAATCCGAAAATAATGATTAAAATCCCTAAAAAATGATCAATATTGATTTATTTTTTATTAAAACATTTTTATGAGCAAATGATCAGCAAAAATCAATTTAATTGAGCAGAATATCCAATTAAAACATTTTTAAGTGTTGCGCCAACAGAAAAAATTTAAATGTACCGCCAAAAAATACTTTTGAACCAAAAAATTTGCCAACATATGGATTTTTAGATGATTTATTCCAGAAAACCTCAAACTTAAAAATTTATTTTTCGCTTTCTATAAAAAATTGAAAAAGAATTTTGCGAATCTAAAATTTTGAAAAAATGACCATTTTCTATGATTGAATGTTACACAATGCCAAATCATAAATTATCCATTAAAATAACAAAATTTTGAATAGTCAATCATGACTAGGGTTGACAGAAAAATTGACTAAAAATAATATTGACTAAAAACCCCCCAAATATTGACCAAAAACCCGAAAAATTGACCAACTATTGATTTATTTTTTTGAAAAAAATAAATTTTATGAGCAAATATTCAATAAAAAAATTTAATCCGATTGAGCACAATAACAAAGTACCGTATATCCTCTTTTTCTTGGACACCCTTCAATTATTGACCATCCTACGAAAGGGTTGAAAAATAATACGCCACCTTCCAATTATTGACCATGGCGAATAATTAATTTTTTAGTTGAATTTTTGAATTTGAATTTAACGCTAAAATTTTGAATTTTGAGTCAAAAATTTAAAAAAAAAACTTGAATTTTGAGCCAAAAATTAGCCAAAATATTGATTTTTGGAAGAAAAAATGGCGAAATATTGATTTATTCCCGAAAATGGCAAAATATTGATTTATATTGAGTAATAACTCGCTCTAAATCAAAAATTTTGCGAAAAAAAATGTCTTTTTTGGACTTTTCTCATCAAATGCTATCTGCAAAAAAAAACTATTTTAAAAAATATTTCTGTCATCCCTAATCATGACCGTGCCCAGTGTTTTCGACAGTAGTTGATTTCGACAGTGAATTCCAAATAAATGTTTTGAACTTGTTAGACATTTCGAATTTTCAACTTCTAAATACTTTTCAGACCTGTACCTTATCCGTTTTGCTAAAAAATGCAGTTTAAGCTTGCCTCAAAAATTAGATTTTTTGAATTGTACTGTCGAAACCAACCACTGTCGAAAACACATCATGACCTGTCCTTTAGAATTCCAAAATTTGAATACTCCGGCTGAATTCTCATTTATGTCATCCAAGGACGTATGGCAACCCCGGTTAAAAACCTAATTTTGTCAACCCTAATGATGACTTTTTTTGAAAAAGAAAATTTGGAAAAGGGAACTCTAAACTGTGTTTATAGAAAGATTGGCAAGACTAAATTTTAAATAAAATTGTAAAAATTCTGTATTTTTTAAGCAATTACAAAAAGACATGGTATTCCTTTGCATTTGCTTAACTTACCAGTCTTGTGCTTATCCAGTCAGCCACATGTGCGGCAGTTTTGCGCAGTAACAATTCAATTTTTCTGTTTTCTTCCACAATTCGTTCAATGTTGCCAGCGTAAGAAACTTCAACACAATGTGTCGCGATGAGAACCTAAATTGACAAAATGAGAATTAAAATAAAAAATAAAAGACAAAAAATAGGGTATATATTGAATTTTTCAATCTTCAATTTTTTCATCACTTCTAAAAACGTACAGCTTTCATTAAAACCAAACGAAGCACTTGAGCAAAATACAACAGTGGCTCTCTTTTCCAACTGTTCCCGTCAGCTATGTTTTCTAACGAGCACCTGAAGATTTAATTTTTAAGAGTTTACGGAAACGCACACAAAATGGGACCAAAAAATCAACAACAAATGAAGCACAGCAATTAGTATTGATTTTTACCGATTATTAATTAAATTGCTTTTTAAAAAACTAACAATAAACACTACGGTGCACTTATAGTTAAAGCAATCCCTGTATCTACCAGTTATACCATTCTCTCGTTTTTTCTAAATTCGAGTGCAATTTTCTTAGGGCTTCTCCGACCACTGTACAGTTTCCGGTACGTAGAACTAAAACAAAATGTGTTTAAATTGAGTTAGTTACATTTTTGAATATATTATTTGCACTATTTAAGTCGGCAAGTGAAGGTGAAATTTCCAAATGAAATTTGGTGGGTGGGTATATCACCCCAGGGCTTTATTGTAAAATTTCAAAGAATTTTGCGGAATGAACTTGTGTGCCAAGTTATGACGTGCCAATAAAATTTTTTCACTTGCCGATCCCTCTTTTGTAAATATTGGATTATTATTATATCTAAATTTTTAATGTTTTTTAGTAAAATTTACTTTTTTTTAATTCATTTTGCATGTCTGGCCACGATGCTTTAGCCAATAGTGCTAAAAATACACGAAAGAAAAGTGTAAAATTTTTTGGTTAATGATATTTTAACTAATAAAATTTAAGTATTTAATATTTTTACAGCTTTTTATAAATTCGTATTCCTCCATCGGCATGGTCAAGTTTTGAAGATGTTGCTGTTCGATCTTTTGAAAAAGCTCGAGAACAGCTACATAACCTTCCGTCTCTTCGTTTGATTTTAAATTGCAATTGGTCATTAGGCTTTCTTTTAAATGCTGTAAAATAATATTAATTTATGTTTTAATAAATATCAGGTTATCCATGAGAAACCATGCGATATTTTTTTGTGTGAATAAAAGATGAATTTGAAAAGGTTTAATCCCAAAATCTTCAATAATAAATAACCCCGATTACTCACAACCAGAACTTCAAGCGGAGACGTCTTAACAGCATTACAGTGAGCAATAAATTCATCTTTATAGTTAGCCCGATCTTTGAGCGGATCAGTAATGTCAAGGTAGAATCCCTCAATGGTAACCAACGGCATTTTGATTTTCTGAAAATAAATAAATATGAAAATACATTCCATACTTAAATAAAGTAGCTTTATTTTTAACATTTACAATACCTCAGTATATTCCCGTTCAATTAAATAATATTTGAATTCAAATTTATATTGTTCTATTGCTTTTGAGAGCACATCAAGCTGGGTTTTTACAAACTCATGCAATGTTTTAATGGCTTTTAGTTCTTCTTCGTCCGGCTTAAAATTTAAATATAAGTAAATTAAATAAGGAGTAAATAAATAAAATTTTCAAACATTTTTACTTCAAATGCGATTTCGGCTGCTCTCGCAATAAAGGCGCCCACTGGACTTGCGCTGTCGACGAAAAACGCGGCACGCTCACTCACAATTCTCAATTTTGAAATGATGTCGCGCGTTGCGGACGTTAGCGATGAAAATTCATTTTCCATTATTTTCCAAACGCTAGTGTCTTAAAGATAATAAATTTGTGTAAGAATAGGAAAAATGCGCTTAGAAACCGACCGATTGCTAATGCTTTTGGCCATAAAAGAACCAGGCCAAAAAAGCTGACCTTTAAAAGAAAGTTTGACATAATTATGCACAAATAAGGGGCAAACAATCGAAAAATTAATACCAAGTTCACGATCTTGGCCATTGTTTCAGTGGGGTGACAAAATGTGGGAGTTTCGCTGAGGTGACGAGTTGAGGTGTGTGATTAGTTGTCGCGCTACGAAATTTTATCCCGTAAATAATACCAGAAAATGTGAAATTATTCTTAAATAAGCAAAAAATGTAGTTAAATATGTTGGCGCTATTTGCAAAGTGACACAAATTTAAATTTTTTAATTGATTTTAGACACTTTTATGGGGCTAATTACAGAATTTTTTACAATTAGAGACCGGACTTGGGCTTTGAGACAAGAATCAAGACGAGATTCTCGTCTCGTCTCCAGATCGGACGAGATGGGACGAATGGGCAAATGCAAAGAGAACAGAGCGGATGAAACGATAGAAAAAGGGGGAAAAGTGTGATGAATAAAAGACAGATCAGACGGGATGGAATGAAAAAAGAGGGGAATGATCGAGAGGAATCGATTGGTAGATGCTTCATTCGGTTTGGTTTCTGGGACATATGACGGAATTTACCCCAAAAGAATGTGAAAATGAGTGGAAATATTTTTTAAAATTTTTATATGTTTTTTATAATTAAAAAAATATTTTTATGCTTATTTTCAAAAATTTTTAAATTTCACTTTTTGACCCTTTTTGGGTCAATGAAAAATGGTGATTTTTTTCAATTTAAATTTTTAGAATCTCATTACCTCAAAAAATTTGTAATTTTCTTTATACTAATTTTTTTATCTAAAAATAGAAATGAGTTATAGCAAAAAGCCTGGGTTTGGGGCCAAAATCAAAGGGATTGATTGGGTAAATTAAAAAAATAATTTTTATTTTTGACGATTTTTATGAAGTTGAAAATGTGGAATATTTTTTAAAATTTTTATTTATTTTTACCAATTTTTTAAAGATACTTTTATTTATGCTACTTTTTTGAAAATTTTATTTTTTGAAGAAACAGTGTGCATAAAAGTGAGAGACAGGCGGCGAGAGTAATTTGGGAATCAACGCACCCCATTTAAAAATTGTTGTAGCTACTTTTTCGAAAATTTTATTTTTTGAAGAAATAGTGTGCATAAAAGTGAGAGACAGGCGGCGAGAGTAATTTGGGAATCAACGCACCCCATCTTAAAATTGTTTTAGCTACTTTTTTGAAAATTTTATTTTTTGAAGAAATAATGTGCATAAAAGTGAGAGACAGGCGGCGAGAGTAATTTGGGAATCAACGCACCCCATCTAAAAATTGTTTTAGCTACTTTTTCGAAAATTTTATTTTTTGAAGAAATAGTGTGCATAAAAGTGAGAGACAGGCGGCGAGAGTAATTTGGGAATCAACGCACCCCATCTAAAAATTGTTTTAGCTACTTTTTCGAAAATTTTATTTTTTGAAGAAATAGTGTGCATAAAAGTGAGAGACAGGCGGCGAGAGTAATTTGGGAATCAACGCACCCCATCTTAAAATTGTTTTAGCTACTTTTTTGAAAATTTTATTTTTGGAAGAAATATTGTGCTAAAACGTGAGAGACAGGCGGCGAGAGTAATTTGGGAATCAACGCACCCCATCTAAAAATTGTTTTAGCTACTTTTTTTAAAATTTTATTTTTTGAAGAAATATTGTGCTAAAAAGTGAGAGACAGGCGGCGAGAGTAATTTGGGAATCAACGCACCCCATCTTAAAATTGTTTTAGCTACTTTTTTGAAAATTTTATTTTTTGAAGAAATAGTGTGCTAAAAAGTGAGAGACAGGCGGCGAGAGTAATTTGGGAATCAACGCACCACATCTTAAAATTGTTTTAGCTACTTTTTTGAAAATTTTATTTTTTGAAGAAATATTGTGCTAAAAAGTGAGAGACAGGCGGCGAGAGTAATTTGGGAATCAACGCACCCCATCTAAAAATTGTTTTAGCTACTTTTTTGAAATTTTATTTTTTGAAGAAATATTGTGCTAAAAGTGAGAGACAGGCGGCGAGAGTAATTTGGGAATCAACGCACCCCATCTTAAAATTGTTTTAGCTACTTTTTTGAAAATTTTATTTTTTGAAGAAATAGTGTGCTAAAAAGTGAGAGACAGGCGGCGAGAGTAATTTGGGAATCAACGCACCCCATCTTAAAATTGTTTTAGCTACTTTTTTGAAAATTTTATTTTTTGAAGAAATAATGTGCATAAAAGTGAGAGACAGGCGGCGAGAGTAATTTGGGAATCAACGCACCCCATCTAAAAATTGTTTTAGCTACTTTTTCGAAAATTTTATTTTTTGAAGAAATAGTGTGCTAAAAAGTGAGAGACAGGCGGCGAGAGTAATTTGGGAATCAACGCACCCCATCTTAAAATTGTTTTAGCTACTTTTTTGAAAATTTTATTTTTTGAAGAAATAATGTGCATAAAAGTGAGAGACAGGCGGCGAGAGTAATTTGGGAATCAACGCACCCCATCTAAAAATTGTTTTAGCTACTTTTTCGAAAATTTTATTTTTTGAAGAAATAATGTGCATAAAAGTGAGAGACAGGCGGCGAGAGTAATTTGGGAATCAACGCACCCCATCTAAAAATTGTTTAGCTACTTTTTTGAAAATTTTATTTTTTGAAGAAAATAAAAGTGAGAGACAGGCGGCGAGAGTAATTTGGGAATCAACGCACCCCATCTCAAAATTGTTTTAGCTACTTTTTTGAAAATTTTATTTTTTGAAGAAATAGTGTGCTAAAAAGTGAGAGACAGGCGGCGAGAGTAATTTGGGAATCAAACGCACCCAATCTTAAAATTGTTTTAGCTACTTTTTTGAAAATTTTATTTTTTGAAGAAATAGTGTGCATAAAAGTGAGAGACAGGCGGCGAGAGTAATTTGGGAATCAACGCACCCCATCTTAAATACTTTTTTGAAAATTTTATTTTTTGAAGAAATATTGTGCTAAAAAGTGAGAGACAGGCGGCGAGAGTAATTTGGGAATCAACGCACCCCATCTAAAAATTGTTTTAGCTACTTTTTTTAAAATTTTATTTTTTGAAGAAATATTGTGCTAAAAAGTGAGAGACAGGCGGCGAGAGTAATTTGGGAATCAACGCACCCCATCTTAAAATTGTTTTAGCTACTTTTTTGAAAATTTTATTTTTTGAAGAATTATTGTGCTAAAAAGTGAGAGACAGGCGGCGAGAGTAATTTGGGAATCAACGCACCCCATCTAAAAATTGTTTTAGCTACTTTTTTGAAATTTTATTTTTTGAAGAAATATTGTGCTAAAAAGTGAGAGACAGGCGGCGAGAGTAATTTGGGAATCAAACGCACCCAATCTTAAAATTGTTTTAGCTACTTTTTTGAAAATTTTATTTTTGAAGAAATAGTGTGCATAAAAGTGAGAGACAGGCGGCGAGAGTAATTTGGGAATCAACGCACCCCATCTTAAAATTGTTTTAGCTACTTTTTTGAAAATTTTATTTTTTGAAGAGTGCATAAAAGTGAGAGACAGGCGGTGAGAGTAATTTGGGAATCAACGCACCCCATCTTAAAATTGTTTTAGCTACTTTTTTGAAAATTTTATTTTTTGAAGAAATATTGTGCTAAAAAGTGAGAGACAGGCGGCGAGAGTAATTTGGGAATCAACGCACCCCATCTAAAAATTGTTTTAGCTACTTTTTTTTAAATTTTATTTTTTGAAGAAATATTGTGCTAAAAAGTGAGAGACAGGCGGCGAGAGTAATTTGGGAATCAACGCACCCCATCTTAAAATTGTTTTAGCTACTTTTTTGAAAATTTTATTTTTTGAAGAATTATTGTGCTAAAAAGTGAGAGACAGGCGGCGAGAGTAATTTGGGAATCAACGCACCCCATCTAAAAATTGTTTTAGCTACTTTTTTGAAATTTTATTTTTTGAAGAAATATTGTGCTAAAAGTGAGAGACAGGCGGCGATAGTAATTTGGGAATCAACGCACCCCATCTAAAAATTGTTTAGCTACTTTTTTTTAAATTTTAATTTTTGAAGAAATAGAGTGCATAAAAGTGAGAGACAGGCGGCGAGAGTAATTTGGGAATCAACGCACCCCATCTTAAAATTGTTTTAGCTACTTTTTTGAAAATTTTATTTTTTGAAGAAATAGAGTGCATAAAAGTGAGAGACAGGCGGCGAGAGTAATTTGGGAATCAACGCACCCCATCTTAAAATTGTTTTAGCTACTTTTTTGAAAATTTTATTTTTTGAAGAATTATTGTGCTAAAAAGTGAGAGACAGGCGGCGAGAGTAATTTGGGAATCAACGCACCCCATCTTAAAATTGTTTAGCTACTTTTTTGAAAATTTTATTTTTTGAAGAAATATTGTGCTAAAAAGTGAGAGACAGGCGGCGAGAGTAATTTGGGAATCAACGCACCCCATCTTAAAATTGTTTTAGCTACTTTTTTGAAAATTTTATTTTTTGAAGAAATAGTGTGCTAAAAAGTGAGAGACAGGCGGCGAGAGTAATTTGGGAATCAACGCACCCCATCTTAAAATTGTTTTAGCTACTTTTTTGAAAATTTTATTTTTTGAAGAAATAGTGTGCTAAAAAGTGAGAGACAGGCGGCGAGAGTAATTTGGGAATCAACGCACCCCATCTTAAAATTGTTTTAGCTACTTTTTTGAAAATTTTATTTTTTGAAGAAATAGTGTGCTAAAAAGTGAGAGACAGACGGCGAGAGTAATTTGGGAATCAACGCACCCCATCTTAAAATTGTTTTAGCTACTTTTTTGAAAATGAATGGCAAATGAAAATATTCTGCCCTCTTTTAAATGACGAATCTGATGGCCCCTCATCTGCCTTATATTAAACATTTTGTACACAAAAAGTCAGCAGAGGGCACTTTTTGCATTCAAATTGAATGCGTTTGGCAAAACGTGTACCCAGAGAAAATGGTGGGCAGGCGGGCGATTAGTGGAGGAATGGGCGAAAGAAGGAGCAACAGGACGCCGATTCTTCTGCTGCTGATGAAGTTTATCTTCTTCCCACACAATTTGAAACAAAAAGAGTCCAAAGAACATAAAACACTTAACGGGCATATTCAAATTTAATCCAACACAATTTATGTTTATAGCGAATGTTCTTTTTAGTCGGGTTCAAAAGTTTTGTCGAGTAGTTTTTTTTAATAATATTAAATTAAAACAATTAATTAATTTAGGTTATGGAAGTGACATGAGAATATTGAATTTAATCTTATCGGGAAAAGAAGTCAAAATCAAATAATTGGAGAAGCAAAAAACAGCAAAAAGTTGAGAACATTTCTTCATGCACTCGCTTGTTTTATGTCTTCGTTTTAATTTTTATACATATGTATTAAAATGCCATCTTTCAGTTTTTAGCTCATTGGATCATTTGGCAACAATAAAAATGTCGGACAATCCGAAGAAAGTGGATTTCCGGGTGAAGATGAATCCGTGCCATAATCAGTCTATGACCCGTTTTTAAAAATTAAAAAAGTACACAGTTTTTAAGTGCCTCCAAGCGATGGACATCGTCAAGGCAGGTCACTGAGATCGGCTGTACAAGAAAGTGCGTGGTTGGCGCGCAGCGACGATCAGCTGAATTTGTGCATTGCTTGCTAATCGATTAATAAACTAACAAATAAAATAGCGACAGAGAGCACTACAAAATGCTAAACTTAATCCTGAAGGCGTCGAAATTTGGTCAACATTTAAAAAAAAACCGGGGTTAGGAAAAAGCGACTTTTAAATAACAAGCGCCGGATAAAATAAAATGTAAGACCGCTGGTTTTCTATTGACGAATTCATAATCAGTGCATAAAAAAACGTATTTTCAGACCATTTTTAGAATAAAAATTCCAAAATTGTTGACCAAGAGGATCCCTCCTATGGTTTTTTGCCAACTTTGCGGGCCATAACTTTCTTCATAGTTGAGTCCGGCAAGAAATTTTTGCTGATTCGTACTCAGCTCGACATCGTATTTGAATTTCTGTAAGCCAAAGTTGGCCTTAACCCGATCAGCACCATCCTTCAGAGAGATAAACGGGTACAAGTCGGAGAGGTGGACAAGCAAATTAGTCGTATCTGAACATAAATTCAAGTTTTCTCAAAAATTTCCGCCGGAGCCAAAGTTAAAAGCTTTAAGGGGTAATTAACTGTTTCAACTCACCCAAACGTTGTCCGTTCAACGTGTAAATAATTTGGCGGGTTGCTAAATTGAGGCCGCATCCGACGACGTCGCCAACGCCGAACTTGTATTCCTTGTTTGCGACGACGTAAGGCCAATTTTTGTAGAATTTACAGCCATGAACTTTGTGACCCCAAAATGTGCCGTCACTTTTGTACGAATAATAGGTGTGTGCGATGTTCAATGGCACTGACATTGGCACAAGTCCAAAGTGGCACCACCTTAAATAGGCATATGGTGAGGGTAGACGAGTGAAGGACAACTCCAGCAGTAGGGACATAGCCCCGTGGGCGGGGGGAAGCCCCCCCCCCCCAAACAAGATACATTAAATTTTCCCGGCGACCCTCCACCAAAGCATAATCTCCTAAATACGTGCCTGCCCCCCCCCCTACTAAAATTGTTTTCTGACTACGTCTCTGATCAATTAAATGGTTTTCTTTTCAACTTACTCGACCAATTTCACAAGTTTCACTTCGTAATAAAAAATTCTGCAATGATGTCGCGGAATAATCATTTCCGCACGAACGTTGGCGCAAAATGCATCGAACTCATCTCTTTGAAAGTGATTTATTGATTGATTTTTTAGCAAATTGATTTATTTTTCTGTCTACCATGGCGAAAAACAGTCAGACAATCGGGCTGAATGACAAAAAGGTCCGTGTGACAATCGGACGAATTCCAACGATTTTGCGGACAGATCAAAAACAACTGAAAAAATCCACAAATTTGTTGACTTGTTAATGAACTAAACTGCATATTAAATGATTTAAGAAGTAGCAAATCAAAATTTGTTTAATAAGATTGTTCACTTTATCAACAGCGCCCGAAACATTGGAGGAATGCGGCGGCTTCATGCCCGTCGTGTTCAGCGCTACTCCCAATTTACTGACAGCGGCCGTCGCAATGCTCGACGCAAGCTGAAATTGAAATTTTATAGTCAGTAGCAGTAAAAAAACGGAAAGATTTGTCATTTTTGTTTTCACAATTTTATAATTACTACCCTTTGCAGACACTTATTTTCGGTGCCTTAATTGACTGAAACACCGGCAATCCTTAAGAATTGCGGTCCCTACGAAAAAAAGTTTTAAAAATTCAGAATGCATGTTTTCCAGGGTGAAAAAATGCGTAGAACACGAATCCGAACTCAGATTTTGCGAATGTCGAACCCCGAACCCGAATTCGACATTTTTCGAAATTTCCAAATGCAACTATTTTTTTGGGTTGATTAATTTTTTGCAGCAATATGAATTTATTCGAACTTTTTGAACGAATTAACACCAGCGAAAACGCGATTCAATTCCTTCGCGAGCGTGGGATCCTTCGTTCGGTGCCACCACGTTGTCCGTTAGCTGCGTGTCAAAGGGAGATGACTGAGGTTAGCATGGGCAGACGACGACGGAGCGGTGGAGATGACAAGATTTGGCGGTGCCCCACTCACAAAAACAAAAAGCAATCGATTCGAAAAGGTTTCGTATGTGTGTGGCGTCTGGTAGCATATTTTAGGGTCATTTTTGGAAAACTGCAATTTGCCGCCAAAAACGTTTGCATTGTTCGCCTACTTGTGGGCACATGGAATTTCTTCTGCTTGCCAGCAAACGTTGTGTGAAATAGCGGAGCCGTCGGCTATAGATTGGAATAATTTTTTAAGAGAAGTTTGTTCTCGTTGGTTGATTGAGCACCCTGTGCATTTGGGTGGGCCAGGACAGCTAGTCCAAATCGGTGCATTTATCAGAAATATTTGGTTAGCTTGACATCTGTTTACAGACGAAGCACAGATTAGTAAGCGCAAGCATAATGTGGGGCATGCTGTCCGAGACATTTGGGCCTTCGGAATGTACGACCCAGAACAGAAGATTGGCATTCTTGAGTTGATTGAAGACAAAACCCAAGCGACCCTTTTCCCAATACTGCGTCGATATGTCCGTGGCGGGTCTATCATCCATTCGGATTCTGCTGCTATGTATGTCAACAATCGTACTCAACAGAGTCACATCATCAACATCCCAACCATTCCAATGCCCCCGTACCAACATGTGTGGGTTAATCACCGTGTACACTTCGTTGATCCAGAAACGGGAGCATGCACCAATTTGGTTGAATGTTTTTGGAAGAACGCCAAAAAGAAAAACAAGGAAATGAGTGGAACGACGGTTGAGATGCTCCCAGGGTATTTGGGTGAGTTCATGTGGAGGCAAAAGTATGGCAAGAAGACGACCGAGTCGTTCAACAATATTTTGGCACAAATTGCGCATTTCTACCCCGTTAACAATTGAATTGTTACTTCCTTTTTACTAACATTTTCGTGCATTTTTGTCGCAATCGCAATTCTCACCCGTCTTCGGGTTCATGCATAAAAAATTTTTCATAATTTTTTTTGAAAAAATGTCGACTTCGGGTTCGGGGTTCGACATTCGCAAAATCTGAGTTCGGATTCGTGTTTTACGCATTTTTTCACCCTAGAAAACATGCATTCTGAATTTTTAAAACTTTTTTTCGTCGGGACCGCAATTCTTAAGGATTGCCGAAACACCACCACTTAAGAAGGTCTTTTTGTCAGACAAGCTCAGACGAGTTTCTTAAAAATTTTAGCACTTCTTTAGGCTTAGGGGTTGACGATTTTCACGACGGGGTTGCAAAACCATAGCGGGACTCTTTTGGGGTTCCATCACATTCAAACTGTACATATGTTAGAAAAAATCTTTTATACCCATTTCCAGATTTCTAAGAATATTTATATATATAAAAGTAGGGTTTCTATAATTTGAGAAAAAAATTTTCAGTGATGAAAAAATGGGTCCTCCCTATGGTTTTGCAACCTCTATTCGTGAATATCGTCAATCCCTAATCTAAAGAAATGCCAAAATTTTAAACCCAAGCTTTTGATTTGCAAACCCCCCCCCCCCCCCCGGAGTTTATTTTGCTCTTTGGCCAACCCTCGCCCCCCGCAAATAGTTTCTGGCGTTATTTCCCTGCGACACCTCATCAATATTGTTGGGTTGCTGTTGTGTCCGCGGTTAACGGGTTATAAGACCCTTTTAAAGTCCAAAGAGGAGAGGATAATTTATTGGGAAAGAAAAGCATTATTGACATAAAATGGTTATCGGGAGAGGTGATCGGAAGAACCGGGATTTGGTCAGTGGTCTCGAAAGACCTCAGAAAAGCAGTCCACAAGAAATAGGCTAAGCAGGCAGACCCGATAGACACACGAATGGGAATTGGTGGACCCCCCAATGGGAGTTTCGGGTGAACTTAAATAGTGACACGAGATGGGCGGAGGATAAGACTCAGAGCAGAAGGGATTGGGGGCGATGAACAGATATTTGAATGGGGAAGAATGCTTATGTAACAGAGGGGCGAGTTTGGCATTGGATAGGATTAGGAGGATGGTTTGGCATTGGACAGACATGTTTATGGGGGATGGTTAATCAGAGGGAACAATTTGGGACAATTTACAATGTGGCAAATATGCAGAATTGCGGATTCAGCACTTCTCTTTCCTTTCGAAAAAAGCCTCCTGGCTTTTGCTTCCAGCACTTCTGAGCGGTCCAATTGAATCGTACAGGTTGACGAACTGCCCAAGGCGCGATCTGCATTCTTCGTCGTTCACAGCTGCACATTCGTTCATTTCTCGGCTTGTTGTGCCCACCATTTGACTGGTCAAACCATTTTGATCTTGAGCCACCTACGGCTTTTCCCGTTTGTGCTAACTCATTCCTTGGTCCAACTGGGGAATGATACCTCGGAACTCTAATTTCTCTCTGAGCATTCTGCTTATTTTCTTCAAGTTTGTTTATTACTCAAACTTTTATTTAGCTGCATATTTTGCATTGTTCCGGACTTTCAGTTACAAAATTTTAAAACTTATTTGCTAGCTAATTTTCAACCATTTTCTATGGGGAAAACTGCTTTTGCTTATTTATGGCTTGGAAGCACAATCATTCATTTATATCGCACATACAACCGATTTTCTTTCAAACTTCCGGCCTTTGGTCCATAGCCCGTTGGCATCAGAAAACAGCATTCTCACACATTTATCATTCTTTGGCACACTGCCAATCAGCAGAAAGATTTTTTTTTCTTCAATTGGCACACGGCCCACCTGTTGGCACCCAGCCCAGTTGGAAGTACTTAACTTTACCAACTAAAATTCACGAGGCACCCAGCCTGATTGCACAAAGCCCGACTGGAAGTACTTAACTTTGACCAGTCCCCTGCTGGAAGTACACAACTTTGACCAGCTCAAACTCTTGAGGCACAAAGTCCTGATGGCGCAAAGCCCGACTGGAAGTACCTAACTTTGACCAGTCTCCTGCTGGAAGTACACAACTTTGACCAGCTCAATCGATTACTATCATCACAGCTATTACTGTATTCACACATCGCAATTACAAATTCACATTGATCAACAGATCACACACATGTATACCTTTCCGGGTTTGGTTCTTTGGCCTTTACTTTTGACAGCTTAATCGGTTTATGCATTTTGCTTCGCTCCAATTGCATTTTACTTAACTTTTGCTTCAACCAAAATTTTTTTTGATTTTGGTCTGGGTCTGCTCAATAGGTTTATGTATTTCTATAACTAGCTCAAGATTTAAGCATTGAGCCTCGCTGAACAGCGAATTTGCATTTCCTCTGATTTTTGTCCGGTTTAGCCTTTCCCGGTCTGCATTTTTTTTTAATGCCAGATTTGGTTAAAGTTCTCAGACGCCTTAAGTCTGGTTTAGATATTAAGTTCTCAGACGCCTTCAGTCTGGTTTAGATTTTAAGTTCTCAGACGCATTCAGTCTGGTATCCAAATTATCACCCTCTCTCCTCTTTTCTGGAAATTTTTATTCCCGACGGGTCGTGGCACCAAAAAGTGTTGTGTCCGCGGTTAACGGGTTATAAGACCCTTTTAAAGTCCAAAGAGGAGAGGATAATTTATTGGGAAAGAAAAGCATTATTGACATAAAATGGTTATCGGGAGAGGTGATCGGAAGAACCGGGATTTGGTCAGTGGTCTCGAAAGACCTCAGAAAAGCAGTCCACAAGAAATAGGCTAAGCAGGCAGACCCGATAGACACACGAATGGGAATTGGTGGACCCCCCAATGGGAGTTTCGGGTGAACTTAAATAGTGACACGAGATGGGCGGAGGATAAGACTCAGAGCAGAAGGGATTGGGGGCGATGAACAGATATTTGAATGGGGAAGAATGCTTATGTAACAGAGGGGCGAGTTTGGCATTGGATAGGATTAGGAGGATGGTTTGGCATTGGACAGACATGTTTATGGGGGATGGTTAATCAGAGGGAACAATTTGGGACAATTTACAATGTGGCAAATATGCAGAATTGCGGATTCAGCAGTTGCACGACATCATCTTCGCGATCGGTGGCCTCTTCATCGTCCGAATCGTCTCCAACAGCATTCAAACCTTCTGCTAGAAATAAACAAAGTATCTCTGCTAAGTTGTACATATTAATCGAGAATGGAAGGCCATGTAAATTTCTTTTTTTTCTTATTTCGAGTTTTATGTGCGCTGATCACGATTATGGCATCATCAGATGTCGTCAAATTATTGACAGAAACTCCATAACGCGACCCCACCATTTGCGAGTTGCTCGACTCCTACGATATCAAAGCTGTCGGTCGAAGTTTTCGATGAAATGCTGGTCATTTGATTGGAGGACAATTAAATGAAAAGGGATTTTGAATTTTATGAATCCTAAATTATATTTGAGAATGGTTGTCTGTCTGTTTGTAACGCTGTTGAGTTTACATAAATATCCTTTTCTACAAAAAAATTACATGAATTTAGGCATGAATTCGAGATTCGAACATTTTTTTAAAAGAATTCAAAATTTTTCAACAATCAATTTATGGTTTTCACTGTTGAACTTTTGGAATCTTTAAAAAAAGAATATGAATATGTTGTTTTTGCCAATACCATGAATTCTTTTTTTTTTGTCTTGTTTAACCTTCAAAAATCATAAATTGATCAGTACTTGCCTTTTCGTTGTTATTTTGTGCTTTTAATGTTTTAAGCCATAATTGGATTTTTTGGAATTTCTATCTTATATGTCCCTCGCTCAGAAATGGATAAATTATATATCATTCAACTCCTCTCCTCGAGCTGAATACGAATCTGCAAAAATTTTGAGTCGCTCTCGATTTTGAGCAAAGTTATGGCTCCTCAAAGTTGGCCAAAAACCATAGGGGGGACCCTTTTGGTCAAGTTTTTTGGGAAATTTTTTATTCTAAAAAGTGTCTGAAAATGTGCTATTTGACACGGAAAATAGCAGCCAAAGTACCGCACATTCGACTACGGCGGCCAGTAGGTGGGGCGAGACTCCGGGCTCCGGAAGAAGTCCGCGCGTGACCCGGCTGGGGGTCTCGCGCGCGCCCGCTCCGCGGGTCCCCGCGCGCTCGCCCCCCAGTGGCGCTCGTCAGACTTCTTCCTCCGCCCTCCGTCTCGCCCCACTACTTGCTCCGTCTCCGCATGCTCGCTGTTGGCGGGCCGTTACACGGCCTTTCATTTTATTTTACACGGCTTTTGTTACTCAAAATTTGGGTTTTCTTAATTTTCAAAAATTTAAACCGGTTCAAAACCCGTTTTAAATTCTCAATTTTTAATTTTTATTGACGAATTCGTAATTAGTGCATTAAAACATATTTGAGACACTTTTTAGAAGAAAAAAATTTCCCAAAAAACTTGACCAAAAGGGTCCCCCCTATGGTTTTTGGCCAACTTTGAGGAGCCATAACTTTGCTCAAAATCGAGAGCGACTCAAAATTTTTGCAGATTCGTATTCAGCTCGAGGAGAGGAGTTGAATGATATATAATTTATCCATTTCTGAGCGAGGGACATATAAGATAGAAATACCGATTTTTTTTGTTTCCTGGATTTTTAATCTATATCCAGGCCTTGGGTAAATTCAGATCATTTTTCAAAACAACGGGCTCTAATATGTACATATATTTGGGAGCGGATGAGGAGGCTTTTGCCAAATAAAGTTTGGGCAGGTCAAAGGGGGAGAGGGAATGAATGACCTCCTCCTGTAAACAATTGTTGTGGGCGGGGTATTTTGATTAATAAATATCGCGGAAATTTTTTTTTGGCTACTTAGACCTCTAATTCTGGGACTTTTTAGGAACTATTTAGGCAATTTTTAGTGCCTATTTTGAGGTTTTTAAGGAACTATTGAACTAACAATTTTGGGGTTTTTAGGAACTAAAAATCCGGGCCTTAGTCACAACAACTTCCCTAATTAATTCGAAAACAAAATGCAGGACAGTTAAAAATTCTTTTGATTATCAGCCAGCATTTGAAATTTTCGAAAAGAGTTGCCATCCTGATTTTCTGAAAAAAGTACATCAACGCGGCACCTCAAAAGGTCTTCCGTTCAAAATGTCCCCTAATGGAAAATGGTTCAAAATGTTTTACCGGATCGGAACCCTGCGATATAATGAAAGGCCGCTGGCGGCCCGCCAACAGCGAGCACTTTCATAAATTTCTTGAATTATATTTGAATTGATCAATTTTGTTCTTTGGACTTTCTCTGATTAAGAGAACATCACCAAAATCGGCCGTCCTGCTCCGTCCACCCGCCCATTCTCCAGCACCAAACATCCATTTTCTGGGTCAGCGTTTTGCCCCTAACGCATTCAAATAAATGCAAAAAAAAAAGACATTTTCTGAATGTTCTTTTTGTGTACAAATGTCAGAAAAGGCTAATGGTCATCACCACCAGCACCGGCAGCAGCGGAAGATTTTTAAATGATCCATTGATTCTTCGATTTGTCCTATTCTTGTAAAGTTTCATTGATTTGTCTGATTGTCGATTAATACCAAATTTGTTGGGATTGGTGCACGGGATGACACAGAATTTAGGTCAAAAATATCCATTTTGCCAAGGTTAAGTAGTTCAAAACCCGGTTTAAACTCATTTTCTAAAGTTAAGACCTATTTTCCCGATCTCCGCTTGTCGAGACAAAGCGATCGGGTTAATTTATGCCCTATTGGAGTGGAGTATTCACTATATTCTCGCTTATCTTTCACTAAATGGGCTTTCGGCCCAAATTTTGGTTATATTGCTTACTAATTTTTATATATGTTAAAAAATGCCGTCTCTTCAGTTTTTAGCTTATTGGAATTATAAAAACCATTTGAATTTGCAACAACAAAAAAACAAATGTCGGACAACCCAAAGAAAGTGGAGAAACAATTGAAAGAAATGTGAGTTTTTTTAATTCGAAAAACGAAGGGTTACCTACATATTCGTTATGAGGTAACAAAAGTTCATATTTATGCGTTTCATTGAACCCGACTAATCCAGATCCCAACTTCAAAAGTTATTCCGATTTTTACTTAATCCCGATCCCACTCTCCCCCAGTTTCATTTGCGACGACGTTTTGTTCGAAGTGTTTAAATTCTGTGGCCCTTTTGTGCTCGGACTGAAAGTGGCGCTTCTCAGCGATCGATTTGACCGTTTGGTGGACGCGCATTTCAAATTCGAAGGAATGGTCGTTGGGCTATTTGGGAATTCAACGCGCAGCTGATGGAAATGGCGCTGAAATTGTCAAATTCATTGGCAAAGATGTCGAGCGACGGCTGCCAATTCCGCAAGAGCCGCTTCCCGGCAAAGTGATCGGCTTCGAAATCCTTTACATATGGTCATTGTCTGGTTAAATTATTTGGAAGCCAAAAAAGTCTTTTCCTTAAATTTGTTCAATTCTGCTTTTTAGTTACATCGATGGAAGTGTCATCGAATTTCTTCAACGCATCCGCCGACTTTTTGACTCCAAAGATACCGTTCTTTTAATTGAAGCAGACTACAAACAAAACTGCAGTTGGGAAATCATTTGGCACCGGATTTGGCCTTTTTTCAATAACAACATTTACGGCATTTCTTTCTGGTCCTCCGATCTCGACCATTTGCGCCGTTTTTCTCCAACCGTTCTCGGCGATTGCCCGAAACTCCGAGTGATCGAATCCGGTTGTGATTTTCCCGCCTTTCCGGCTGATGACAGTGCCGGAGCTTCTTCTGAACAAGCAGTGGCCAAATGGTTGCATACGCCCCGCGGGGATGGACTTCCGAAAGTGTTGGAATGCATTTATTGCTCAGAAGAGATAGAAGGACTCGAACTGTGATTTTTTGAATGTGTTTTATTTCACTCTCTGTTTTAAATTCCTTTATTCCTCTTAAGGAATTTGTCAATTCGACGGGTCCGTCCAATTTCATCATCAATCTTTGGAAGTGTTCTGATAACATTGAGCCATTTGAACTGGAAAACAATTTGACGGGGGAGCTTTTGGAGTTGCGATACTTTAAGAGAGACTTTGAGGGAGACGAATGGCTTTTGGTTCGTTCTCCGATTGAGCGCGACGAAACGAAATGGGCCGAGTGGGAAAAGAAGGCGGCTGAGTTGGATTGCTGGAATCGCATCATTATTGCTTTCAACGACAGTGAAATCGGCGACGGGTAAGCAATTAATAAATTCATAAATTTTTGATCTGCCATCGAAATTTCGCATATAGACCAGGGTTCCCAGATGAAAATTTTCAAAAGCCTCATTTGGCAGGCAAAAAACCTCATTTATAACCAAAAAACCTCATTTTGCTAAAGCTTTATTTAACATGTAAATAATAAATGGGGGCAACCCATCTCATCACATCCAACTTTGTATAACTTTTTTAGAATGAAACAAACCAAATATAATTAGTATCAATTAAAAACTCTAAATGTGCTGATTAAATAAACTTTAATTGAACCTGATATGTTAAGTTTGAGAAAAGTTATGATTGAAACTAATTATATTTTATTTGTTTCATTTTGAAAAGAGAAATAAATTTTAAAACTTGGTGGTGATGAGGTGGGGGAGACCCATAATAAATGTGGTTTTCGCCCCCTATCCTATAACTCCATCGAAAAACTCATTTTCAGAATGCTTGACGCAAACGAAGGTCCGAGTGAGCCCAAAAAGAGAAAGAATTGAGGAGACGGAATTTGGAGGAATATTTTTTCGACTCTAATTATTATTCAGTCTAATATTACCCATGTTGAATAATGGAATCTTTTCTTCATTTAAATTTTTATTTATTTTTTCCAAAATTTCCTTTTAAAACAAAAAATCAACAAAAGAAATTGATAAACTGGGTAGGTAGATAAATAGGTAAGTGACGAGAAAAACAATTTGGGAAATTGGCAAACAAATTTGAGAGCCTTTTCTAACTCTCGATGACCAAATCGTCGTCGTCCCCAATTCCGTCAAAAGTTCTCCTTTATTCACGTGATAAATGTTTATTCCAATTTGAGTTTACATCAAATTCCGTTCGTCCTCCGCCTCATTCATAAAGTCAGTCCCAAAAATCGAGCCAAAACATAATACCAAGGGCTGTAATGAATAGGGCCACGATTTATATGGAAATCCATATTTTTTCTGCGAACTTGAAACGGCTTCTAAGTGCCATAAATAGTGTTTTTAGCTTTGGTTGGAGCTTCTAGAGCCCATTTTATAATCCATATTTTCCATATTTTTCCATATTTCACGATTTTTATCCATATTTCGCCATTTTTCAAAAATTCCTTAACAAAAATGCAATAAAAACGAAAAATACACCCCTAAGGATCGACTTTTTTGGAAATTTTCAAAAAATACACCCCTAAGGATCGACTTTTTCAAAAACTGCACCCTTAAAATTGTTTGCGACTTAAAATTTTGCCACCAAATGAAAATTTTTAAAATTCTGCTTATTTTGAAAAATTTTCTCTGAAATGCCTTGTTCATATAAAAATTTTTATTTCTCTTATTACTTCAATTAGGAAATTTTGCTCATTTTTTGCTATATTTGAAAAAAAATTTCGTCCATATTTTGCAATTTTGCCCATATTTAGTCCATATTTTACAATTTTTCATCCATATTTTATGGCCATATTTCGAGATTTTTTGTCCATATAAATCGTGGCCCTAGTAATGAATCATTTATTTGTTAGTTCAGTTGAGAGAGAAAATTCTTTTATTCCATTTGGCCCTTACCCGTCGCTAATGTCCCCGTCTTTGAAGTTAATGTCGATGGGATTCCCCTGACAATATTTAGCCTCCGCTTCCCACTTGGCCCATTTCTTTTCGTTGCGCTCAATTGGACAGCGAACCAACAGCCATTTGTCTTCCTCAAAGTGCCGAAACTTCAATCGTTCCCCCGTCAAATCGTTCTTCAATTCAAATGGCACAATGTCGGCAGAAGAAAAAGTCCAAAAATAAATGATGAAATTGACCGGATCGGTCGAATTGGCAAATTCCTTAAGCGGAATAAAGAAATTTAAAACAAAATGTCCAAGAAAACAAAGATTCCAAAACTCACCATTCTCAATGCCTCCATTCTTTCCGAACAAAAAAAGCATCCCAAAACATTCGGGAGTCCATCCCCGCGGGGCGTGTGCAACCATTTGGCCAATGCTTGGGCCGAAGAAGCGCCGGCACTGTCATCGGCCGGGAACTCGGGATAAAGATCAAAAAAGTTGATCGATCGGAGGTTTGTACAATCGCGGAGAACGGTCGGAGAGAATTGGCGCAAACGGTCGAGTTCAGAGGGCCACAAAGAAAGGCCGCAAATGTTGTCACTGATCAAAGGCCAAATCTTTTTCAAAATGATTTTCCAGCTGCGCTTTTGGTCATCGTCTGTTCCAATGGCAAGATGGATCCCTTTGGAGTTGAAAAGCGGACGAATGAGTTTAAGAAATTTGATGACACTTTGGTCGATGTATCTAAAAAAAAATGAAGAAATAAATTAAAGGAAAACGTTTAATGGTTTTCAAACAATTTAAGCTGACAATGACCTTATTTCAAGGCCTTTAAGTCCCATCACTTTGACTGGAAACGGATTTTTTGGAATTGGCAGCCGACGCCCGACTTCATGGCCACCGATTTTGACAATTTCAGCGCCCTTTCTGTCAGCTGCTTGACGAATTTCCAAACAATCCAACGACCATTTCTTCGAATTGGAATGCGCGTCCACCAAACGGTCAAATCGATCGCTGATCAACGCAACTTTCAGTCCAAGCACAACAGGGTCACATAATTCGAAGACTTCGAACAAAAGGTCGGCACAAATGGAACTAAAAATTCGGGGTTTAAATGAGATGAATGGGTGCCACAAAAAAGAAGTCATCAAAAAAAAGAAAATTTTCTCGTTAAGGCGATAAGGGCTTTATTTTCGGTGAGGGCGGGGGGGGGATTCATTCCTAAGAGCCCGTAGAAATAAGGAAACACTCACATTTCTTTTAATTGTTTCACCACTTTCTTTGGATTTTCAGACATTTTTTGTTGTTGCAAATTCAAATGATTTTTATGATTTCAATGAGCTAAAAACTGAAAAATGGTATTTTTAATTCATATAAAAACTAGTAACAAAATAAAAAATCGAATTCTGGGCCAGCAGGAGTAGCAACTGAGAAAGTCTATTCAAATGATTGTAGTAAATGTGGGGGAGAGAGGAAAGGTTCGTTTTGTTCCCGTCGTTTTGTTCCCAAAACATTTTTGCGCATAAATAAATGATGTCAAACAAATCTGAAACCGTCACAAATAATATTTTTATTATCAAGATAAGTTTGTTGTCATTATTAGAGCCTGGATTTATATGGACTAAAAAACGCGAAATATGGACTAAAAACCCCCCAAAATACGGACCAAAACACCCCAAAAAGTGTCAAAATATGGACTAAAAAATGTTCGCAAACTGGCGAAATCCGGGAATTAGGCGTAAAACCCTTCAAAATTCGACAAGCTTTATTCCTCTCTCAATTTTAAATGTATTACTTTTTACATGTTTTGGAAATTTTCTAAAAATATAAATTTAAAAAATTTCGGAACATATCGATTTTAGGGGGTGCATTTTCGGTCCAAGTCATTTTTAGAGAGTGCATTTTTAGTTTAAAAAATTTTTGAATTTTAAGGATACATTTTCGTTTTTATTGAATTTTAGTGGTCACCCTGTGTGTATCCCAATTGAACCCAAAATATGCAGACCAGAAATGGTACAAAAATTTATTAAAAACGAAATCAGCATTGGGTAATTTTATTTTTTCAAACAACCATTTTTAATTTTGCAGCCTTTGTAAATTTAATAAGGTGGCCAGAAATGGAAGGACTGACTCTCAAAATGTTAATTTGCTCGAGTGGGAAAAGGGGACAATAATTAAGTCGCGTTGTCAGGGGAACTTTGTCGTCATTAACTTCAACGACAGTCACATTGGCGACGGGTAAGCGCGAAATGGCATTTTGCCGCCTTCTCTCCCCATAACACTCCCGACTCTTCCCAGATTCCGCCGCCCACGTCCATTTCCTTTTTTTCATTTTTATATTTCTATTTTCAGACTCCTCGACTAGGGTGCGAGTGGACCCCCGAGTCGGGCGGTACCCGAATAGTATATTTACCCGTACCCGCCTGGGTGCAAGCCCATTTCCCGTACCCTAGTGTAAAGATCGGGTTTTCAAAACACACGGTCAAGGGTTATGGTGGTGCCGATAGGCGCAGCCGGAGAAAATTTTGAATTTTTTATCGGTAATAAAATGAAATGCTAAAATAGCAGCAAAAGTGATGCTTTACTTTTATAAAAAATTAAATGAATGAATAATTAGGTAAAAAAAAGGACTAAATAGAGCTTTTCACATTACACCCCTTAAATATGTATTACCCTGCCGAACTGTTAACCAAATCATAGATAAAACTAGGGTTGGCACCCCGCGTGCGGGGTTGAGAATTGCGGGGTCGGGGTTTTGCGGGGGCGGGACTGTCGGGGTCGGGGTTACCCAAATCGGTCGGGGTCGGGGTCGGGGTTGCGGGGTTTTTTAAAATTTTTCTTCAAAATTTTAGAGGTCAAATTTTTGTTTTCTTGAATAAATTTCCAAAATTTATTGACTTAGAGCCGATATTTTTAAATTTTATTTTGAAGAGAAGGGAAGCAGGGTTTTGTCGATACTAAAAAGAAAGCAGAAATCGAAATTTTTTTTATGTGACTAAGAAAAATTATTTTATTAAAATAATTTATTTTAATAAAATATTGTTTGATAAATCTCCATTTTTTGCTTCAGTGCACCTTCTTAGGCTTAAAGGTTTTGGGTGGCATGGGGGGGGGGTCGGCGGTGCCGATAGGCGCCGCCGAGAAAAATTTTGAATTTTTGACTAATTTGTTAAGGGATTTGCAAACAAAATTTTAAAAATCCGGTGATTTTTTGAAACTTTTTAGTAGTGTACTTTTAGGCAAGAAACCTGCAAAATACGCGTCTAAAAAAGCACGAAATTCTATGAAGGATCCTGAAAAAAAAAAATTGAATTTTAAGTATTTTTTATGAAAATTTTTCAAAAAAAATTAGTGGTCTTGGCAAGAAAAATTCGAATTTTATTTAATTTTTTTAAAGAAATTTTTTGAAAAAAAGCTTGAAATAGGCACAAAAGTTCAAAAAAGTCGCCAAAAATGCCAAAATAGGCTCCACAAATCTTCAAATACCCGTAATAGGCTTGAGAGTTTATTTTAGACGCGAAACCCCAAAATAGCTCGTTAAAACGACGAAATTTTCAATAAAAACATGTTTTTCGTGCATAACTTGCCAAAACAAAGCTGCAGAAAAAATAAGCAAAAACTTAAAAATCCCATCCCTAGTGATGAATTATTCAAAAATTCATCTTTTGCACACATTTTAATTAAAAAATATTTGAAAATTTATTAAAAAAATTCCATTATTTGGAGGAGAATAAGGCCAAATAAACATAAATAAGTGCTTGCATTCAAGCGGGATCGAACCCAAACGAACACTTTACTCGCCGGGCAGACATACCACCACGCCACCAGTTTTATATAATGAGTTTTTGTAAAAGTTCAATAAATTTTTTGTCAAAAAGTACGCAAGACTACAGCCAAGCCCTCGGAAAAAATTAATTTTGTCACTCAATGATGCCATCTTTAGGGGTGTATGTTAACCCCGACCCCGACTCGGGGTTAGGGTTCGGGGTTTGCGGGGTTGGAGGTGTCGGGGTCGGGGAAAACCCCGAAAAATGGCCTAAATTTGCGGGGTCGGGGACGGGGTCGGGGTGCCAACCCTAGATAAAACAATGTTCCGCTCTTCTCCTTGCGGATTAAATGAACAAAAGTTGACGGTCTGGTAAAATAATTTGAACGGAACGCGAATCCCGCACGGCATTTGCGTCATTTTCCCGTTCCCGTAAAAATCCCGTTGAATTTATCAAGCGAATCCCGAGGGAACGGAAAACGCAGAAAGCAGAGATGTAAATTATTTATTTTTTACCAATTTGTCAAAAATTTTGGTGCCAAAAAGGTCAATTTTCATATTTCAAAGGAAAACGCAACAATTTAATGTGTAGCAAGCAGTTTAATATTTTCCTCCAAATTCCCTCGTCCTCAGTTCTTTCTCTTTTTTGGCTCACTCGGACCTTCGTTTGCGTCAAGCATTCTGAAAAAGCATAAATAAAAAAAAGGAATTTTAGAAGAGTCGGGAATGTTATGCGGAAAAAATGCGGCAAATCCCTTCTAGCCCTTACCTGCCGAAGTCACGGTCTCCGGAGTTAATGGAGATGCGATTACTGCAATCAAACGATTTGTACTCAATTGCCTCCTTTTCCCACTTGGCCCATTTGTCTTCGTCGCGCTCAATTGGACAGCGAACAAACAGCCAATAGTTATTCGTAAAGTGCCGAAACACCAATCGCTCCCCCGTCAAATTGTTCTTCAATTCAAATGGCACAATGTCCGAAGGCGGATTCCACGAATAGATGATGAAATTGACCGGATCGGTCGAATTGACAAATTCCTAAAATAAAATAAAAGAACTTAAAACAGAAAGCCCAATAAAACAAATAAAGAAACTCACCATTTTCAGTGACTCCATTCTTTCCGAACGAAAAAAAACTTCCAACACCTTCGGATGGCCATCCCCGCGGGGCGTGTGCAACCATTTGGCCAAGGCTTGGGCCAAAGAAGCGCCGGCGCTGTCATCGGCCGGAAACTCGGGAAAAACATAACTGGAAAAGATCACTCGGAGTTTTGGGCAATCGCAAAGAATGGACGGGGAGAATTGGCGCAAACGGTCGAGATAACCGGAAAACAAAAAAAGGGCGCAAATGTTGTCATTGATTAACGGCCAAATTTGGTGCCAAATGATTTTCCAGCCGCGGTTTACGGGGGGTGTTCCGATGTAAAGATTGGTCACTTTGGAGTCGAAAAGTCGACTAATGCTTTTAAGAAATTCGATGACACTTCGGTCGATGTAACTAAAAATATGTAGAAATTGAACAAAACAATTGATAAAAAGATTTTTAGAGATTTCAAACAATAACACCAGCTACGGGACGGGAATCCCGTCTTTTTCCTGTTCACGTTAAAAATCCCGCCCGGCAAAAAAGACCGGAACGGGACCAATTTGTAGAATGACAAAACAAAAAGTTTAATGGCTTTCAAACAATTTAAACCGACACTGACTTTATTCGAAGGAGTTCGAAGCCGATCACTTTGTCCAGAAGCGGCTCTTGCGGAATTGGCAGCCGACGCTCGACTTTATAACAGTCAACGAATTTGACAATTTCAGCGCTATTTCCGTCAGCTGCGCGTTGAATTTGTAAATCGCCCAAAAACCACTCCTTCGAATTAAAATGCGCGTCCACCAAACGGTCAAATCGATCGCTGAGAAGCGCCACTTTCAGTCCGATCACAAAAGGACCGCAGAATTTGAAGACTTCGAACAAAACGTCGGCACAAACGAAACTAAAAGAGCTGCTCAAGGTAAACTAAAAACTTTATTTTCGTACATTACGGAGAATAGAAAATCAGAAAAAATATATTTCAGGAACAAAAAAATCGGACTCAAATGTCCCCCCAATTCATTTCTTTTTCAAATTTAAAAAAACTCACATTTCCTTCACTCGTTTCTCCACTTTTTTCGGATTGTCAGACATTCGTGTTGTTAATTATTCCAAATGATTTTTATGATTTCAATGAGCTAAAAACTGAAAAGATTCATGCTTAATGCTTAATAAATACATGTTTATAAACAAACAAAAGGCCAATGGACAGAAAATATGTAAATTACATGAAATTTTATATTGGGTCTATTTTCAATCATTTACATAAGTACAAAGTGCTCCAAAAATGTCCGAAAACACGGATCCGAGACTTTTACTAATTCTTCTGACCATTTTTTTCGTCGATTACACTAAAAATGAACTTTCTTCGACCAAAAATGCATCTAAGACCGAAATTTGCACTTCATTGCCCCATTATAAATGCGAAAAAGCGGGGTTTCCAGATGAAAAGTTTTAAAAGCATCATTTTGCAAGAAAATTTTGGTTTTTTGGTTCTATTTTTTTCTCGTCTTATAAGGTAAAGATGAGGAAGAAAAGTCTCCAAATGTGGGGGAGGGGGAGGGGGCAAAAACTTTGAATTTATGGCCGGAATCGGTGAGGGCAGACACAAAATCGATAACAGTCTTCGTCTGCTGCTGATGGGACAGAGAAGAGAAAACTATTCGGCACATTTTTGCAGTCAATGAATAAAAGACGCGAATAAGCGAATCACGGAATTTTCTCAAAGTTCAAAAAGGCTGCAAATTTTCTGAACGTCCCCCGCTTTAAGAATTTTTTTTAGATTTTTTTCTTAATTCACAAAAAGAATTAAAACACATACACTGCCCAAAAAAAGTCTTGCCCCCAAGCAACAGAAATGTTCGAATCGCACTTTGATTAGACACTTTCTTCGTTGAGATTCGGAAACCCCAAAATACACTGAAAATGGGGCAATTTTTTTTCTTATGGATTTTCAAAAAACAATTGTTTTTTGATAATTCGGCTTCACTTCTAATTTTTTGAAGCTTTTGAGAAAGTGGTAAGGGTCCAACGGCGCCGATAGGCTTACGAATTTGTTAAGAAAATCGTGGTCTCTTTGTACTACATCCAAAAAAAAAAATCAAAATCCCCCTCCCGCAAGATTTTGGTCAAATTATTATCGGAAAGTTTACACTCCCGTAAATGTTCAGAGAAAGTCGTAAATAATCATTTACAGAGTCGGGAATCCGAACCTAAATAAGTGTTTGCACTCAAGCGGATTCGAACCCGACGGAACCAAAAAAGCGCGACTTTTGGCCATCGCCCATTGGACATTTCGCCCAGTAACGAAAAAACGGACGTTTCGCCCATTGCTCGCCAATTGAATGATTCAGATTCGAATAAAAATACTATCGTAGGGGACAAATGGCAACCGAAGTGAGGCAAGTCTATTCGAAGATTCTGTTTGCAGGATTGGAACTCAAACTTTTTGCAGAACCGGATCCTGCAGGATTAATCCTGCAAAAGCCCCAAAAGTGCAGGATTGCGGACCGGATCCAGCTAAATCCTGCGCAGGATCCAGTCCTGCGCCGCCTCTAATTCGGATGGGTGGGATTCGGGCTGTTTTTGACTTGGGTGGGATTCGAGACACTTTTGGCTGCTGGAGTGGGATTCGGACGGGTGGGCTTCGGCCGGAAGCGCACTGAACCGATGTGTACCGAAAAAATGCACCAAATAGTTTTGTAAATGCAATCTATCCAGTCAATCATCATCCGTCTTTGGCATTGTCCTTTTGATGGCATTGTGCCATTCGAATTGAAGAACAATTTGACGGGGGAGAGATTTGGAGTTTCGGCACTTTGGTGGAGGCGAATTAGGAGACGCGTGGCTGTTGATTCGTTGTCCAATTGAGCGCGACGAAGCAAAATGGGCCAAATGGGAAAAAGAAGAAGCGGTGCAAAATTTGTCTCGGTGGAATCGCATCAACATTGCCTTCTCTGACAGGTGACATCGGCGACGTGTAATTTCCACATTATATGAGTGTAGACCCGAAATTTCCATAAGGGTGTTACGGGTTTAAAATGACCTTTACTATCGTTTAGAAAATATTTGTTTCATTTATAATTTTCAGACGACGCAAACGAAGGCCCCGAGTGAGCAAAAAGTGATGTCCGAACGCTGGAAATTCAAAGTTAGAAATGGGCTAAATATTGGGCAATCATGTGGAATTGCGGTCCCGACGAAAAAAAATCTTAACAGTTTCAAATTCATGTTTTCTGGGGTAAAAGTATGCGTAGAACACGAATCCGAGCTTGGATTTTGCGAATGTCGAACCGAACCCGAATTCGAACAATTTTTCGAAATTTCAAGCACGTAAAAAATAATTTACGCATAAACACAAAAAGGTTAAAACCTTGAAAAATGCACGAAAACGTTTGTAATAATGAGAAAACAAAACGATTCAGTCGTTAACGGGGTCGGAATGTGCAATATAAAAAATTTGTCAACCCAAAAAAAAAGTTGCATTTTGAACTTTCGAAAAATATTCGAACTCGGGTTCGGTTTTCGACATTCGCGAAATCCGAGCTCGGATTCGTGTTCTACGCATTTTTTCACCCTAGAAACATACATTTAAAATTTTAATCATTCAAAATTTTTAAAAAAAAATTTTCGTCGGGACCGCAATTCCACATGATTGCCAAATATTGAAAGTGTTGCTTTCCCACATATTGTAAAGCTTTTTCGGTCAAAAATTTTGATAAAAGCTTAGTTTTTAATAAGGGTTTTATGCGAATGTGTTAGGTAATTGTTATTATTCGCTTATATTTTTAAGTTTTTAGTGATTGCCCAGGGTTTTCACGGGTGTTGAAAGGCTTTTAAAGAGATTTGTAAAGAAAATTAGTCAAAAGTTGCGAATTTTGCAAAACAAAAAGGCTCCCCCCTATGGTGTTTTTTTTAATCGAAAAAACTAATCGTTGAACCAAAAAAATGAAAATTTCAAAAAAAAAAATGTCACTCAAATTATTTTGTAAAATCAGAAAAAATTGAAAATTTGTTTACTCCACTACAAATCCTCAACGAAAGCCTTGAGCCCAAAACGCTAACGGCCCCCGCCATTAACCATTACACCAACCACCTCACAGGCGTATAATCCGAATCTTACCTTTTGTTGCGTTTTGTGCTTTTTTTGAATGATTTTGAAGCCAAAATAATTTTGAAAATTTTTGAAAAATTGTTTAAATTCGGTAATGGAGCCCCAGATTCGGATTACGCTCACGAATACCCCTAGAAACACCTCTTTAGGACGATTTTGTATGATAAATCTGATAGCATTCGTGATCAGCCTCGATAACCTTAAAACCTCCATTTAAAAAAACAATTCGGGGCCTATAAAAGACAGGATACCCCGATCTCGATACCCCAAAGGTGCCATTTTTAAGAATAAAAAATTAGTAATAAATATAAAAAATTGAAAAAGAAACCCGGGCCCGAATTCGAACAACTGGTCGAAAAGTTCCACATAAAATCGATAAATGCTTTTGCCTGGTGAGACAAAGAAAAGAATTGTCATTTGTGACAGGAAATTGCTTAAATACCGAAAAAATATAACAAATGAAGCGAAATTTTTGATTTTAATTGAGAATGGTGATTTTCTGCTTTTTGGTGCTCAATTCCCGGTCCAACCGGGATTGAGACTAGAGAGGTGGGATGGTTGGGGGGGGGGGGGGGGGGGGGGGGCTCGGCGGTGCCACTAGGTGCCATCAGGAAATTTTTGACTCAATGTTAAGAGATTTTGCAATAAAACCTTTTATAGGTGCGTTGATGTCCAATTACTCTCGCCGTTTGACTCTCTCTTTTTAGCACACTATTTCTTCAAAAAATAAAATGTTCAAAAAAATAAAATTAAAACAATTTTTAGATGGGGTTCGTTGATGTCCAAATTACTCTCGCCGTTTGACTCTCTCTTTTTGCACACTATTTCTTCAAAAAATAAAATGTTCAAAAAAATGAAATTAAAGGGGTTCGTTGATGTCCAAATTACTCTCGCCGTTTGACTCTCTCTTTTTAGCACACTATTTCTTCAAAAAATTAAATGTTCAGAAATTATACTAAAACAATTTTTAGATGGGGTGTGTTGATGTCCAAATTACTCTCGCCGCCTGTCTCTCTATTTTTAGCACACTATTTCTTCAAAAAATAAAATGTTCAAAAAAGTGGCTAAAACAATTTTTAGATAGGGTGCGTTGATGTCCAAATTACTCTCGCCGCCTGACTCTCTCTTTTTAGCACACTATTTCTTCAAAAAATAAAATGTTCAAAAAAGTGGCTAAAACAATTTTTAGATAGGGGCGTTGATGTCCAAATTACTCTCGCCGCCTGTCTCTCTATTTTTAGCGAACTATTTCTTTAAAAAATTAAATGTTCAGAAATGAAACTAAAACAATTTTTAGATGGGGTGTGTTGATGTCCAAATTACTCTCGCCGTTTGAATCTCTCTTTTTAGCACACTATTTCTTCAAAAATAAAATGTTCAAAAAAGTGGCTAAAACAAGTTGATGTCCAAATTACTCTCGCCGCCTGTCTCTCTATTTTTAGCGAACTATTTCTTTAAAAAATTAAATGTTCAGAAATGAAACTAAAACAATTTTTAGATGGGGTGTGTTGATGTCCAAATTACTCTCGCCGTTTGAATCTCTCTTTTTAGCACACTATTTCTTCAAAAAATAAAATGTTCAAAAAAATAAAATTAAAACAATTTTTAGATGGGGTTCGTTGATGTCCAAATTACTCTCGCCGTTTGACTCTCTCTTTTTGCACACTATTTCTTCAAAAAATAAAATGTTCAAAAAAATGAAATTAAAGGGGTTCGTTGATGTCCAAATTACTCTCGCCGTTTGACTCTCTCTTTTTAGCACACTATTTCTTCAAAAAATTAAATGTTCAGAAATTATACTAAAACAATTTTTAGATGGGGTGTGTTGATGTCCAAATTACTCTCGCCGCCTGTCTCTCTATTTTTAGCACACTATTTCTTCAAAAAATAAAATGTTCAAAAAAGTGGCTAAAACAATTTTTAGATAGGGTGCGTTGATGTCCAAATTACTCTCGCCGCCTGACTCTCTCTTTTTAGCACACTATTTCTTCAAAAAATAAAATGTTCAAAAAAGTGGCTAAAACAATTTTTAGATAGGGGCGTTGATGTCCAAATTACTCTCGCCGCCTGTCTCTCTATTTTTAGCGAACTATTTCTTTAAAAAATTAAATGTTCAGAAATGAAACTAAAACAATTTTTAGATGGGGTGTGTTGATGTCCAAATTACTCTCGCCGTTTGAATCTCTCTTTTTAGCACACTATTTCTTCAAAAATAAAATGTTCAAAAAAGTGGCTAAAACAAGTTGATGTCCAAATTACTCTCGCCGCCTGTCTCTCTATTTTTAGCGAACTATTTCTTTAAAAAATTAAATGTTCACACGTAAAAAATAATTTACGCATAAACACAAAAAGGTTAAAACCTTGAAAAATGCACGAAAACGTTTGTAATAATGAGAAAACAAAACGATTCAGTCGTTAACGGGGTCGGAATGTGCAATATAAAAAATTTGTCAACCCAAAAAAAAAGTTGCATTTTGAACTTTCGAAAAATATTCGAACTCGGGTTCGGTTTTCGACATTCGCGAAATCCGAGCTCGGATTCGTGTTCTACGCATTTTTTCACCCTAGAAACATACATTTAAAATTTTAATCATTCAAAATTTTTAAAAAAAAATTTTCGTCGGGACCGCAATTCCACATGATTGCCAAATATTGAAAGTGTTGCTTTCCCACATATTGTAAAGCTTTTTCGGTCAAAAATTTTGATAAAAGCTTAGTTTTTAATAAGGGTTTTATGCGAATGTGTTAGGTAATTGTTATTATTCGCTTATATTTTTAAGTTTTTAGTGATTGCCCAGGGTTTTCACGGGTGTTGAAAGGCTTTTAAAGAGATTTGTAAAGAAAATTAGTCAAAAGTTGCGAATTTTGCAAAACAAAAAGGCTCCCCCCTATGGTGTTTTTTTTAATCGAAAAAACTAATCGTTGAACCAAAAAAATGAAAATTTCAAAAAAAAAAATGTCACTCAAATTATTTTGTAAAATCAGAAAAAATTGAAAATTTGTTTACTCCACTACAAATCCTCAACGAAAGCCTTGAGCCCAAAACGCTAACGGCCCCCGCCATTAACCATTACACCAACCACCTCACAGGCGTATAATCCGAATCTTACCTTTTGTTGCGTTTTGTGCTTTTTTTGAATGATTTTGAAGCCAAAATAATTTTGAAAATTTTTGAAAAATTGTTTAAATTCGGTAATGGAGCCCCAGATTCGGATTACGCTCACGAATACCCCTAGAAACACCTCTTTAGGACGATTTTGTATGATAAATCTGATAGCATTCGTGATCAGCCTCGATAACCTTAAAACCTCCATTTAAAAAAACAATTCGGGGCCTATAAAAGACAGGATACCCCGATCTCGATACCCCAAAGGTGCCATTTTTAAGAATAAAAAATTAGTAATAAATATAAAAAATTGAAAAAGAAACCCGGGCCCGAATTCGAACAACTGGTCGAAAAGTTCCACATAAAATCGATAAATGCTTTTGCCTGGTGAGACAAAGAAAAGAATTGTCATTTGTGACAGGAAATTGCTTAAATACCGAAAAAATATAACAAATGAAGCGAAATTTTTGATTTTAATTGAGAATGGTGATTTTCTGCTTTTTGGTGCTCAATTCCCGGTCCAACCGGGATTGAGACTAGAGAGGTGGGATGGTTGGGGGGGGGGGGGGCTCGGCGGTGCCACTAGGTGCCATCAGGAAATTTTTGACTCAATGTTAAGAGATTTTGCAATAAAACCTTTTATAGGTGCGTTGATGTCCAATTACTCTCGCCGTTTGACTCTCTCTTTTTAGCACACTATTTCTTCAAAAAATAAAATGTTCAAAAAAATAAAATTAAAACAATTTTTAGATGGGGTTCGTTGATGTCCAAATTACTCTCGCCGTTTGACTCTCTCTTTTTGCACACTATTTCTTCAAAAAATAAAATGTTCAAAAAAATGAAATTAAAGGGGTTCGTTGATGTCCAAATTACTCTCGCCGTTTGACTCTCTCTTTTTAGCACACTATTTCTTCAAAAAATTAAATGTTCAGAAATTATACTAAAACAATTTTTAGATGGGGTGTGTTGATGTCCAAATTACTCTCGCCGCCTGTCTCTCTATTTTTAGCACACTATTTCTTCAAAAAATAAAATGTTCAAAAAAGTGGCTAAAACAATTTTTAGATAGGGTGCGTTGATGTCCAAATTACTCTCGCCGCCTGACTCTCTCTTTTTAGCACACTATTTCTTCAAAAAATAAAATGTTCAAAAAAGTGGCTAAAACAATTTTTAGATAGGGGCGTTGATGTCCAAATTACTCTCGCCGCCTGTCTCTCTATTTTTAGCGAACTATTTCTTTAAAAAATTAAATGTTCAGAAATGAAACTAAAACAATTTTTAGATGGGGTGTGTTGATGTCCAAATTACTCTCGCCGTTTGAATCTCTCTTTTTAGCACACTATTTCTTCAAAAATAAAATGTTCAAAAAAGTGGCTAAAACAAGTTGATGTCCAAATTACTCTCGCCGCCTGTCTCTCTATTTTTAGCGAACTATTTCTTTAAAAAATTAAATGTTCAGAAATGAAACTAAAACAATTTTTAGATGGGGTGTGTTGATGTCCAAATTACTCTCGCCGTTTGAATCTCTCTTTTTAGCACACTATTTCTTCAAAAAATAAAATGTTCAAAAAAATAAAATTAAAACAATTTTTAGATGGGGTTCGTTGATGTCCAAATTACTCTCGCCGTTTGACTCTCTCTTTTTGCACACTATTTCTTCAAAAAATAAAATGTTCAAAAAAATGAAATTAAAGGGGTTCGTTGATGTCCAAATTACTCTCGCCGTTTGACTCTCTCTTTTTAGCACACTATTTCTTCAAAAAATTAAATGTTCAGAAATTATACTAAAACAATTTTTAGATGGGGTGTGTTGATGTCCAAATTACTCTCGCCGCCTGTCTCTCTATTTTTAGCACACTATTTCTTCAAAAAATAAAATGTTCAAAAAAGTGGCTAAAACAATTTTTAGATAGGGTGCGTTGATGTCCAAATTACTCTCGCCGCCTGACTCTCTCTTTTTAGCACACTATTTCTTCAAAAAATAAAATGTTCAAAAAAGTGGCTAAAACAATTTTTAGATAGGGGCGTTGATGTCCAAATTACTCTCGCCGCCTGTCTCTCTATTTTTAGCGAACTATTTCTTTAAAAAATTAAATGTTCAGAAATGAAACTAAAACAATTTTTAGATGGGGTGTGTTGATGTCCAAATTACTCTCGCCGTTTGAATCTCTCTTTTTAGCACACTATTTCTTCAAAAATAAAATGTTCAAAAAAGTGGCTAAAACAAGTTGATGTCCAAATTACTCTCGCCGCCTGTCTCTCTATTTTTAGCGAACTATTTCTTTAAAAAATTAAATGTTCAGAAATGAAACTAAAACAATTTTTAGATGGGGTGTGTTGATGTCCAAATTACTCTCGCCGTTTGAATCTCTCTTTTTAGCAGACTATTTCTTCAAAAAATAAAATGTTCAAAAAAATGGCTAAAACAATTTTTAGATAGGGGCGTTGATGTCCAAATTACTCTCGCCGTTTGACTCTCTCTTTTAAGCACACTATTTCTTCAAAAAATAAAATGTTCAAAAAAATGAAATTAAAACAATTTTTAGATGGGGTGCGGTGATGTCCAAATTACTCTCGCCGTTTGACTCTCTATTTTTAGCACACTATTTCTTCAAAAAATAAAATGTTCAAAAATGAAACTAAAACAATTTTTAGATGGGGTGTGTTGATGTCCAAATTACTCTCGCCGTTTGAATCTCTCTTTTTAGCACACTATTTCTTCAAAAATAAAATGTTCAAAAAAGTAAACTAAAACAATTTTTAGATAGGGTGCGTTGATGTCCAAATTACTCTCGCCGCCTGTCTCTCTATTTTTAGCGAACTATTTCTTTAAAAAATTAAATGTTCAGAAATGAAACTAAAACAATTTAGATGGGGTGTGTTGATGTCCAAATTACTCTCGCCGCCTGACTCTCTATTTTTAGCACACTATTTCTTCAAAAATAAAATGTTCAAAAAAGTAAACTAAAACAATTTTTAGATAGGGTGCGTTGATGTCCAAATTACTCTCGCCGCCTGTCTCTCTATTTTTAGCACACTATTTCTTCAAAAAATAAAATGTTCAGAAATGAAACTAAAACAATTTTTAGATGGGGTGTGTTGATGTCCAAATTACTCTCGCCGTTTGAATCTCTCTTTTTAGCACACTATTTCTTCAAAAAATTAAATGTTCAGAAATTAACACTAAAACAATTTTTAGATGGGGTGTGTTGATGTCCAAATTACTCTCGCCGCCTGTCTCTCTATTTTTAGCACACTATTTCTTCAAAAAATAAAATGTTCAGAAATGAAACTAAAACAATTTTTAGATGGGGTGTGTTGATGTCCAAATTACTCTCGCCGCCTGACTCTCTATTTTTAGCACACTATTTCTTCAAAAAATAAAATGTTCAAAAAAAATTAAACTAAAACAATTTTTAGATGGGGTGCGGTGATGTCCAAATTACTCTCGCCGTTTGACTCTCTCTTTTTAGCACACTATTTCTTCAAAAAATAAAATGTTCAAAAAAGTAAACTAAAACAATTTTTAGATAGGGTGCGTTGATGTCCAAATTACTCTCGCCGCCTGACTCTCTCTTTTTAGCACACTATTTCTTCAAAAAATAAAATGTTCAAAAAAGTAACTAAAACAATTTTTAGCCCAACTCATCCACCAATCAAGATCGGGGCATAATTGTGTTGCTTGCCGAAAAAGATGACATAAGAGGTCCGATAAGTGCCGCGGGGGGAGAATTTTTTGAACATTTCAGTCTTCAGGGGAATATTATGATTTTTGAATAATTTTCCTAACAAAAACAAAACAATTTATAAAAATTTCTGTGCGGCGCATATCGGCGCGACCGACCCTCCCCCCTAAAATCAATTTTCCCGCTCCCTATGGTTTGACATAAACCCGGTCTTGGTTAACCGGGTGTCGGACAAAAGAACAAAGGAGAACCTGGTGCAGTACCGAAAACCGCGCGTCGTAAGGTTTGTATGCTCGGCAAGTCAAATATTCGGTTTGGGTCGAACCCGAAGTTAAATATTTGAAATTTAAGAAAATTATTCTAAGTGGCCGAGTTTTTCGTAGCCGAGTTGTCCTGAGCCGAGTTGTCCCCGTAGCCGAGTTGTCCGTAGCCGAGTTGTCCTGAGCCGAGTTGTCCGTAGCCGAGTCAGCACCACGCCGCCCCCTCACCATTGAATTTTTTTTTGATTTTCATAACTTTGAACACATGCTAACACTTATATTTCGTTACCAAATTTTGCAGCCATGCTTTTACTGATCCCTTCTTACCCTTACAAAATTTGGTGGAGTTTCTGAGAATTTTAAAAAAAAATAATTAATTTTCATAAAAAATCTCGAATCTCGACTGTTCCGGCTCGAGATTTTTCGAGATACGAGATTTTTCGAGAATCTCGTCTCGACATCTCGTCTCGACTAAAATGAGCTTCACGAGATTTTTCGAGATCCGAGATTTTTTCGAGAATCTCGTCTCGAGTCTCGCTCGAAGCTCAAGTCCGGGCTCTAATCTAAACCCGCTTTTCCCAACCCTACTATTTAATTTTATCTCGGTTTGCCGCTCTGTTTACGCAAAAAACGGTTAAGAAATTAAGACCAACCTTCCGGTCGGACAGTTCCAAAAATAGTCACACATTGACGACAACAGACCACTTGAGCACCTTTTGGCCCAAGCTTTGGCCAAATGGTTGCACACGCCCCGCGGGGATGGCCATCCGAAGGTGTTGCGATGCCGATTTTGTCCGGAGGAAATGGAAGGACTCAAATTAGTGGGTTTTTGAATTTGTTTTATTGGACTAATTGGCTTAAATTCTTTTAATTGTATTAAGGAATTTTGCAATTCGACCGATTCGGGCAATTTCATTATCTGTCTTTGGGATTGTTCTTATGCTAACATTGTACCATTTGACCTGAAAAACAATTTGACGGGGGAGCGATTGAAGTTGCGACGCTTTGACAGATGCCATTGGCTTTTGATTCGTTGTCCAATTGAGCGCGACGAAGTGAAATGGGCTGAGTGGGAAAAGGCGGCGGTTGAGTGGGAATGGCGTCATCAGTGGAATCGCCTTATAGACTCATATACAAAACGTCTGATTATCTATTTTTGCGTTTTAAAAATATATTTTTTAAACCGGTCCGAAAAACTCGCCTCCTATTTATCACTCTTTCGAAAAAACTTTCCCAAATTCCACCCACGCCCATTTCCTTCTATTTTCAGAATGTTTGACGCAAACGAAGGTCCGAGTAAGCCCAAAAAGAGAAAGAATTGAAGATGACGGAATTTGGAGGGAATGTCAAAATGAGAAAATGGACTAAACATTGAAATTGTTGCCTTTTTCCTTTGCAATTTGCATCTTGTCTTTTTCCCGAAAATCGGCCATTTGGTGCTTATTTTCTGCAGTAAATCTTAACAACTTCAACATTCAAAATGATTAACAAAATTTCCACTGTTTGTCTCAAGACTTTTTAACTTTATATCACCAATATTGTATTGAATAAAAAACAAAGATTGAGCAATTGTGGAAAAAGAATCAGATCTAAAAACAAAAAATGGTGAATTTGTCGGTATTTAACCATTCAAAAGTTGAATCGTTTTCAGAGGAAGGAACCGATTTTAAAGGGGAGGCGCGAACGCCGTCCCCCACACTCAAAAATTTAGCTGTGGGCCTATCCCAGTTCGGGACCGCCCTGCGGGTCAGCCCCAACCGAAAGTGCAATGGTGGAGCCTCGCCACAGGAGTCCTGCCTCAGTGATCGCAGGAACTCCCCAGCCAGGTAAGTTTATGAAGGGTCGCACAGCCCACGGACAAGCAATGGACGAGGAAAATGTCCGATGGGTTGCAAAAAGGGGGAAGGGTGGGAGGAGAAATGCACTCTCTCTCACTGATGCTCTCGTTTCTTTTCCCTCAAAATGTGCTTCTTAGAGAGGCTCTATTTTCTCACATTCCTTTCTCTGTCTCCCTCGAAACGGAGGGAGGCACAGAGAAAGCAGACAGTCTGTCTTATAGAAAAACAAGAGAGAAAGAGAAAGGGTGAAAAGACTCAGTAGTAAACTAGGCTGAACAAAGAAGGAGAAGAGAATAGAGTAAAAGTGAGAGAGCACGTGACAGAGAAGCAAAGTTGAGAGAGTGAGTGTGTATTTATCCACCCGTCTCTCTCCCTTTCTGAAACCCATCAAATTATTTATTGAAGATTCCCTTCTTTCATATATAAGGCACTGCCTCTGTCTACATTTCGTTCATTCCAAATGGACATATACTAAAATTGGAACAATACAGAGAAGATTAGCATGGCCCCTGCGCAAGGATGACACGCAAATTCGTGAAGCGTTCCAAATTTTTTGAAATTTTTTTTTAATTGAAATGATTTTGGAGAGCTAGATTGGATCGCTTTGCGGTACTATTATACAATCCGATTTTTTCCCGTTTATGGTTTGAAATAGTATTTGTTTATAAAGAAGAATACAAAGAAAAAGATTATTAAATTTCAATAAGATGCACAAATCTCCTAAATGAACTAATTTTCGCTAATTGCGGGGCACTTAATACAAATGTTTTTTTAAATGCTTCAAGCAATCTTGATGGGTTTTGCGGGATTTTCAATTTTTTTAAATTTGTAACTTTATTTAGATTTTTTAAAATCATTTGGCTTCTGAATCGATTTTATGGGAAGTTTTTTAACAAGATCCCGATTGGAGTAACATAACTCCAGCAGGTGGAAGTTGGATATATTGTCTTCCGAATTTCCCGGAAAATTTCGGAAATGCTAAAAAAATGCCAGCAACTTTGAAAGGCTGTAACTTTTTTTAAACACAACTAAACCAAACAGACAAAGCATCGCCCCTCAAATTTTTTGTTTGGGAATTGTCCCAATCTTTCCATTTGTACATTCGATCATATCAACAATTTGTTTTTCCAAAATATTTTCCCTCTTAGTTAAGGCGTTAAAATGAACTCAAATATTTTCTAATAGAGCTAAAAATTAGCTATTTATCTAATAAATGTTTTTTTGAAAATTCTCAGAAAATAGTTATAACTTTTTTTGTTTAAAAAAATGACTAACTTTTTGAATTTTTAAGATTTTATACGAATATTAGGGATGAAAAATTGCGCAGATTCTGACCTATGATTAACATTTTCCTAAATTTCTAAACATTTACACAAATAAATAGTACAAACATTGAAAGATTGAGAAATTTTGATCATATAAAAGCATGGAAAACATCGAAGAATTAAAATCCATTTTCGGGTAATCCGCTGCATCCCAGCTGTATGAAAAAGGTTTCATCATCGTTTGAATTGCCATATAAATATAAATAAATCCAAAGGCATCAATCATTATCATGCAGCCCAGTCATGCGCACAAAAAACGTCCCCCGGGGCATTTTGCCGTCGCCCACTACCAATTGCTCGGCCAAATGCCGCTCAATGCTCCGCGTACCATTCCTCTGACTGCACAGGAAATGAAAGCCAAATTAAATGGTGGGGGATGGAATAGAAAAGCCACACACCAAAAGCGACCAAATTTCGAATAATATTGCCTCTAAAATTTGAGAAATAGAAAAAAATAAGTAAAATAAACGAAAATCCCAAAAAGCTCATCAAAATCTAAAAAGCCATAAAATGAGGCTAAACCTCATTTTAAAAAGAAAGGATCTGCAGAGACTCATAGAGCATCATTAATTCATTAATTGATTACTAATTAACTTTATTTATCTCACAATCGATAATCGCCTTCTCATTGCTGCCCCCCTCGTGTTCAATGTCGCTGTTTCCATCGTGTTGTGCTGCAAGCGGAGCCTTGACAGCTGCCATCTCCGCCCGAGGCGTTGCTCGTTCCAAACCCTAACCCGAATTCGAACATTTTTAAAATTTTCCAAAAATTAAATTTGGCCTCAACTTGTCCAAAAAAGCGCAAACCAACCCAAAAAGACCTAGCGGGCAGGATCTCAGAATGCCCTATTTTATGGCATTTTTGACCACCTCAAAGCCATGAAAATGCCATTTTTTGGAGCCGGTTACCATATTTTCTCGAAAGTGAACTGAGATCCCTGTCTACTGTAGTTTTAAAAATGAATGAGTACGGCAAAATAGTTAAAATTCGTTTTTTCCTTAAATGTCAACCGATTCAAACCCCGTTTAAATTCTCAATTTTTTATTTTCTAGTGACGAATTTGTAATCAGTGCATAAAATAACAAAATGCCCAAAGTAAAAATTTAAGTGAGTGGGGGGCATGTATTTAGGATTTTGCCTTGGGGCCAACAGAGCCCTCCCTTTCTCTGATTTCGGGTGATCCCTTTTGGCAATCCTCTCTCGTTTTTCTTGCCTGTTTTGTGGCACAAATCGCAGCATCATCCAACATATCTGCAGCTTGATATTTGCCTTGGAGCCGATAGATTGTGCCGAGGTTTTTCAGAGTGATGGCCATTACCGTAGGGCTAAAAGGGCTTTTGCAAAGATTGAAAGAAAAGGTTGAAGGGGAGATTAAGTGGGTAGAAGCTAAAGTCATTATTGAAGGAGCGATTACCTAAGTGGGGAAAAAGTGGTTTATTCCTGCTTTTTGCATATGCTGATCCTGTGCTTTTAATTTCATTTCAGGAGGGGGGGGGGCACTTGCCCCCGGGGGCTACGGGCCTGAGACCCCGTAGGGGTAATAACAAATCATTTCCTTTTCCTCACTCACTTGTCCACTTTCATCGGCTCTTCCACAACGCCAGTGTCCGCCTGTTTGTTGTCCTCCCGCTCTTCCGCTATCATCCAAATCGGCTTGTTCTCGTCACTCACGCGCCCGTATTGACGTTCGTGCGCCCGTGTCAGAATTTGTTTGCACAAAAGTTCCGCCTCCTTTAATTCACTAATTGCGTATTATTACAAATCGTTTAACCCTAAGGGAAGCTTCTCGAATCCCGTATAATCAATCGATCAAAAAACAAAAGGTGTACTTGTGGGCCTTTAGATTACCAGCCACAATACTCACTCCCCACCCCTCGCTCAATCCGACTAATAATCAATCCCAAAAGGTGTCCTGGACCAATAATATAACAAAACTTGGCCAACCTCATGTTTGCCTTGTTTCAGGAAGACCGAGGCCAGATCGTTCTTTGTCTTCGCCACATTCAACTCTTCCGCACTCAATTTTGATTCATAAATTTCCATCGCTCGCCGGTAGTAGCCTTCGACTTGGTCGAACAAACCCTCAAATCCACAGAGTATTTGGTCGCCTTATCGCATTAATCACAACCTGATTTTGGCAAATCAATGCCAAATTGGTCAACTGTTTGGCCACGTCGGGATGGTCGCGGCCCAAAAGCTTCTCGCGAATTTCCAACGCCCGCCTGCAAAGCGGTTCGGCCTCCTTGAACTTGCCCCTCTTCCCGTAGAGGACGGCCAAATTGTTCAGAGTGGCCGCAACTGCCAGGTGATCTTTGCCGAGACAGCGCTCGCGAATGGCCAATGCCTCGTTCATCAAAGCGGCCGCCTCCGTGTACTTTCGCTGGTCTCTAAATGTGCAAAAGAACACATAACAGACAGACAGACAGACAAAGTGCTTAAATCAGGGCTCCAATATAAATATTTAACAATATTTGTTAAGAAAAATGCTTTTTATTGTCTCCCAAAAAACTACAAAAAAGTCACAAGGATCTCGAAAGACGACAAAAATGCGCTTTTTAAAACCCACAGAATGAGGGAAAATCTGCAGATATCCGAGCCCTGGCTTAAATTGACTACAAACCGACCGATAAACCAATGCGAGTATGTTGAGCATGGTGGCAACGTCCGGGTGATCACGACCTTTGTTCTTCTCCAGCTCCTCCAGGGCTTGCTTGCACAACGGCACAGCAACCGCATAATTGCCTTGGGCGGCGTATTGAATGACCTAAAATCGGTGTAACTTGTACAGAAAACTCCGGCTAACCACAGACACTGCCAATCCGCCCAAAAAATAATTAGAAAAGCCGATTCGAGAATTCTTTAACTTCTTTTATGAACCAGTTATGGGCATTCTCGCTTTCCTTTTTTTGGACGGATTATTTACGGTCGTTTTGCCAAATGCTAATTCTACTATAAGTAAGCATTTAAATTATCTGGCATTACGCACCCGGCCCCCAATTAGCGTTGGCCCGTTTATTTAAAAACTGCCCTCAATTAGCGTTGGCCCGTTTATTTAAAGTCTGCCCTTAATTAGCGTTGGCCCGTTTATTTAAAAATTGCCCTCAATTAGCGTTGGCCCGTTTATTTAAAAACTGCCCTTAATTAGCGTTGGCCCGTTTATTTAAAAACATTATTTTATATCCGCCGCAACACATACCAAATTATGCAGCGTTTTTATCCGTTGCGGAATGTCGCAACCCGGGCTGGAGCCAACGGCCACAGCATTTGCTGGAGTCGCTTCTGAAAATTGACTGGAGGAGTCTAGAAATAGGGAAGGAACATGCTTAGAACAAATTTAATAAAGCCCGGATTTTTGAAAACCCCCGGCCAGGATCAGGACTTTGGAAATAACCAGGGATCAAAATCCTGGTTTTTTAATCCTGGTGTTTGGGAAACCGAAACAGCTTTATGTTGGCCAAGGTACGGCACAAAGCTTTTCCTTTCAATTTTAGTGTTTCCTTTCCAATTCCATATGGCACTCAAATGTCGATCGCATTTATAACCAGTGCTTAATCGGGCACTCAATCAGCGCCGCACTCAATCGGCGGCACTCAATCGTACCGGACCGATTTATTTCACCTCTTAAAACATCCCGAACCCCACCCCCCCACCCCCAAAAGTCGAATAATAAAAATGGTTTTAAGTTTTGACGCCCACTCACTGTGCAGGTTATCGTCTTCATCGGGCCCAAAACCAAGTTCCTGCAGAGTGTTAACTTCGCTCGTTTGCATCTGTTCCGTTTGATTTTCGTCGTTATCTGTTCGATCCGACATATCCTCGTCCACCTATGCTAAATCTTGCAAAAAACGATCGTAGGGAATAGAGAGAGAAGATTAAATTAATGAAATGGTGTATAAACAACATTTTGAGTTTTTTTTCTTCAGTAAATTGGCACGGAACTTCGATCCGTATAACTTTTTACTAAAGTTTTAAGTTTATGTTAGGGGGTTTTCTAAAGAATTATAGTTAAAATCGTTATAATTCTTTTTAAATCAATTCTCCAAAAGCCACCAATTTTGGTAAGGCTAAGAAGGGATCATTAGAAGCCTCTGCAAAATTTGATTACGAAATATATACGTTAGCCAGTAGTCAAAATTGCTAATGGAGAGCATTCATTACACTCATAAATGAATTAATGGAGAAATGGAAAATGTTTCGCGTCTTTTAAATGACAAATCCTCCGCTGCTGCTGCTGATGACCCTTAGCCTTTACTGACATTTGCACACAGAAAAAGATCCAAGCATTCAGAAAATGTCTCTTGCATTTATTTGAATTTGTTAAGGGCAAAACGCTGACCCAGAAAATGGCGATTGGTGCTGGAGAATGGGTAGGTGGACAGAGCAGGGACGGCTTGGTGATGATGTTCATCTTCATCTTCAACCCACACACTGTCTTAATCAGAGAGAGTCCAAAGAACAACAACAAAACTGACTTATTCAAATATAATTAATAATTTATGATGAAAAAGATGTCCTGTTTAGTTACAAAACGGCATTTTAATTGGTTGAGCTTATTTGAACAAGTTCAATTTTGCATGGCATTTCTTGCATAAATTTATTTACATTTCATTAATCTTATGTCGAACCCCCAGACCGACGTGCTGCTCCGTCATCGCATGCTTGCTAAATTGTCTGAAAATATATTATTTGATGCACTGATTACCAATTCTTAATAGGAAATAAAAAATGAGAATATAAACCCATTTTTGAATCGATTGAAAAATCATGTTTTTCGATCACAGCGATCGTTTTTATCGAGTTTTTTAGCAACTATTTCGTAGTTGTTTTTTTGGAAACTAAAATAGTTTAAAAAACTATTTTGGGCTTTATCAAAAAATGAATTTTGATTAATAAATGGGGTAAGGACAACCCGGCAATAGAAAAAAATTTTTGAAAATTAAAAATGCAAAGCACCAATTTTGTTTTAAATAAATTTTCTATTAAAATGCATCATTGTTTGCTTTCACAAAGCCAGTGGCTGCTTTAAAAAAGCATAAATAAAAAATTTCGAAATGGCCTAGAAAAAAAGGGCTCTATGACATTCCGCAGTGCAATTTTTAAATTTTTATCTATTTTTTGCCAATCTACAGACTCGACTACGACGGCCAATAGGTGGGGCGAAACTCCGGGCTCCGGAAGAAGTCCGCGCGCGCCCGCCCCGCGGCGAGAGCGACTCAAAATTTTTGCAGATTCGTAATCAGCTCGAGGAGAGGAGTTGAATGATATAATTTATCCATTTCTGACTGAGGGACATATAAGATAGAAATAGCTTATATTTTCACAAGTTTTCATTTCATTTTTTGGTTCGACGATATCACAAGATGAGGCAATTGAAGTTGAGAAGATAATTTGAATAATTATTTCAACATTGACAATTACAAAAAAATTTCCCTATCTCCAATCCCGGTTAATCCCGATCCTGATTTTGAAAAGTGGAAATCCCGATCCTGGTTCGAGATGTCGTACTGATCCCGGTTTTTACCAAAAATCCCGATCCCGTCCTACTCTAGTAATTTGTGGGCATCGAGTCTTTTAATTTTTAAAGATTTGGCAAAAGTCAAAGCTAATTTTGAATAAACTGGCACTATTCACTAACAGAATTTCCAACTGCGCCGCACTAGGTGAGAAAAAAATGCCAAAAATCGAATGAATCGGATAGCCCATTTGAATAAATGTTGTTAAAAATGTTTAAATGAGGAAAAATTAAAATTTATCATTTATTCACGGCGTCCATTTTTGTTACATATCAATCGGCTATTAATTAAATGATTGTATCGCCATCCGGGCTTTCAGATGAACTTTTTCAAAAAAGCCCCTCAATTTTCGAAGCTCACTCTGACATTTGGTTGCGACGAGAAGCCTAAAAATGGAAATATAAAAAGTGAAAAATAGGAATTAGCACGGTGGAATGTGGGAAGAAATGGAAATTTGGGGAGAAGAATACGGCACAAATCCCTTTTAGCCCCTTACTCGATACGCCAAATCCCTTTTAGCCCCTTACTCGACGCCGATGTCCCTGTCGTTCAAGTTAATGGAGATGCGATTACACTGATAATTCGATTCAATTGCCTCCGTTTCCCATTTCGCCCATTTGTCTTCGTCCCGATCAATCGGACAACGAACCAACAGACAAAAGTATTCGTTAAAGCGTCGAAACTCCAATCGCTCCCCCGTCAAATTGTTCTTTAGTTCAAATGGCACAATGTGCCAAGAACAATGTCGCCGAAGACATATGATGAAATTTATAGGACGCGTCGAATAGGAAAATTGCTAAAATGGAATGACGTAGGAGGCGTAGAATCCAAATTTACATCTTTTTGACCAAATTCGAATCCCGAACCCGAATTCAAAATTTCCAAAAATTAATTTTGGCAATCAAAATCATTCAAAAAGCATAAAATTACAACGATAATGCTCGTAATGATCGAATTCATGCTTTTTGAATGGTTGTGGCACATGAATTTTGGAATTTTCGTTTGAGGTGGCTCACTCCCCCTGATACAAACTAGACTAGCACCAAAAAGTCACCCCTTTGAGTCCTTCCATTTTTGCCAAACAAAATCCGCATCGCAACACCGTCGGAAGGCCGTCCCCGCGGGGCGTGTGCAACCATTTGGCCAAAGCTTTGGCAGAAGAAGCGCCGGCACTGTCATCGGCCGGAAATTCGGGGAAAAGACCAATTGATCTAATCACTCGGAGCTTTGGGCAATCGCCGAGAACGGTCGGAGAGAATTGGCGTAAACAGTTCAATTTGGAGGGAGACAAAAAAATGCCGCAAATGTTGTCACTGATCAGAGGCCAAATTCGGTGCCAAATAATTTCCCAACTGTCGTTTTGGTCGTTGTCTGTTCCAATGAAGAGATTGGGCCGGTTGGAGTCGAAAAGCGGGCGAATGCTTTTGAGAAATTCGATGAGACTTCGGTCAATGTAACTAAAGCGGAGGGGATTAAGGACTTTTAACAGCGATCGGACACATTTTTAATGTTTATAAATCACCTTATTTTAATGGTTTTGAATCCGATCACTTTGGTTGGCAGTGAATTTTGTGAAATTGACAGCCGATGCTGGACGTAGCCATTGATTTTGACAATTTCAGCGCCCTTTCCTTTCTTTGCGCGACGAATTTCCAAACGATCCAACGGCCCTAATGCAATTCTTTTTCGTAAATTGATTTTAAAAAAATCCGGGTCTTGGACCAACCCCAGCCAAATCCGGTATCCGGACGGATACCCGGATGTTTTTGAGCTACCCGGTATCCGGGGGACCTGGATAATATCCGGTTTTGTCCAACCCTACTTTAAAGGGTATATTGGGCAAAAAAGGTCGATTTTATATGGTGTACTTTCGCGCATCCGGTCCAAAGGTCGAAAGTTTTGTAACTTTCTTCAACATAAACCGATTAGCTCGAACATAATACCAAATGAAAGCTTGCAATGAGTTAGGGATATCATTAAGCTAAAGCTTTGCGTTTAGGCATGCTTAAAATATGGCTAAAAAAGTGAAAAACTCCAAAAATCGCCATTTTTAGAGGTTTTTATGGCCATAACTTTTTATAATTCTCAGATCGCTTACTTGCTTATTAATTGCTTCTACTCATCGAGAGCTTTCATTTGGTACAATGCTCGACCAAGTAGAAATAGGGACAAATAGCATTTAATTCATTTCTAAGAGGTAATTTGGGTCGATAACACGAACATGGCATTCAATTTATTGGATTTTGCGTTTAAAACGGGTTTTGGACCACTTAAATTTTCGCAAAACCATAGGTACCCCCTATGAATTTAAATTTTTAAAGATTGAGCCCTTTCTAAGGACAAATCTTATAAGGACATCAAACCTTCCCCAAATGAAGTCTTGCACTTGCCGCCTATTATTCCTTGATGCTCCAACATATCAAAAGTTTCGTAACTGGCAGCATTATGACAACCTCTGCCAATGTTTTTTGAGGAGTTTAACAAACTGAAAATTCGGAGTTTAAATGAGATGAATGGGTGCCGTAAATAGACAATTTTCCCCGTTTTGTTAAATTCGTCAAAAAAGAGCAATTCCGATAAGGGCGGAAGGATTCCCCTGCAAAACTCACATTGATTTCAATTGTTTCTCCTCTTTCAACGGATTGTCCGACATTTTTTGTTGTTAAAAATTCAAATGATTCTTATTGATTTCAATGAGCTAAAAACAGAAAAGATGGCACCTGCCAGCTACGGAACGAGCATGGAATTTGTTTTTATGCAATAATCCTACATTATATTTGAGTGGGAGCTGTTTTCCGGGGAGCAGGTCGTTTGGGCCCCGACGTTTGGGTCCCAAGGACGTTTTGGCCCCGAAGTTTGGGGTCCCAAGGACGTTTTGGCCCCGAAGTTTGGGGCCCCAAGGACGTTTTGGCCCCGAAGTTTGGGGCCCCAAGGACGTTTTGGCCCCGAAGTTTGTGGACTTGGGCATTGTCTTTTCCCGATCGGAGCCCTGCCATTTACACAGTCGGGGTTCAAACTCAGGGTGGCGATAATACCATATTTATATGGCATTTGCCATATTTTGGGGGTCCGCGTTATATGTTTGCCATATTTTTGTGATTTTGTAAATTTGCCTGATTTTTAAAGATTTTGTTCAAATTTCTGAACAAATTGTGAGCCAATAATTCTTTTAATTTTTTTCTCGGCGGCGGCTATCGGCGCCGCCGGGGCGGGGGTCATTCGCGTCCAGCCATTCCCGTCCCGTTGTCCGACATTTGTTTTTTTGTTGTTGCAAATTCAAATAATTTTTATGATTAATGAGCTAAAAACTAAAAAGTAGGGTTGAGCGGGACAGGGACTTACCGGGACCAATCAACCGGGACCGGTTCCGGGACTTTTCAAAGGAGAAAATTTTTTTTGTAATGTTCAATGGTAAAACAAAAATTTTTTTTTGTTATTCAAAAATATCTTCCTTATTGTCTTTAACTTCAATTTAATCATCATCATTATTTTTTTATGTGCTTAAAAATGCTGAAATATGTGCTAAAATCCAAAAATGGCCAAAATCTAGTCAGTTAATGCATAAAATTTTCAAAAATTTAATTTACTTTCAAGAAATGGTCCTAATAGAAGTAATAAGAGCAATAAATTTTAATATGCAAATTAAAGGCATTTCAGAGAAAATTTTTGAAAATGTGCGGAATTTTAAAAATTCTCATTTTTTTGGTGGTAGAATTTTTAGTCGCGAAAGTCAAGGGGGTGCATTTTTTGAAAATTTTTAAAAAGTCGATCCATAGGGGTGTATTTTTTGTTTTTATTGCATTTTTGTTAAGGAATTTTTGAAAAATGGCAAAATATGTGCTAAAACTCTGAAAAACTTAAAATATGTCAGTAAATATGTGCTAAAAAATACCCCCAAAATATATTTTAATATGTCCTAAAAAGTCGCCTAATTCAAACATTTTTCAAAACAAATACTATTTTTGGGCTTCTCTCGTGGTAAATGTTAAAACATAAAAATCCGGGCCTTAATCATCATTCTTTTTTTTTGAGATTCTGCTTTACTTTGGTAGGGGAGGTGGGGGTCGGCGGTGCCGATAGGCGCCGCCGACAAAAATTTTTGAATTTTTACAAAAATTGGCAATCTTTGTTAAGGAAATTGAAGCAAAAATTCAGGAAGACGTGATAAATTTATTTCAAAAATTCTTTTTATCTATTGTTTTTTGCGCGTATTTTTAATTAAAAATATTAGAATATTTTTAAAAAATCTTATTAATGAGGGGAAGCGTATTTGAGTAGAGGGGAAAACCAATAAGTAAGTGTTTGCACTCAAGCGGGCTTGAACCCAACACATAACATGAGACTCACCAAAAAGACAAACCACTAGCCTATCGACTTACTAAGGACAAATAAGTAAAAAAGATTGAAATTGTTGTCCCGTCCCGACCGGGACCTGAAAAAACGGGAAATCCCGTCCCGGTACCGGTCCCGCTCAACCCTACTAAAAAGTACACATATAAAAATTAGTAAGCAATATAAAACCGACTTGGGGCGAAAAACTCATTTTGTGAAAGATGAGGATGAACTATAGTGAATGCCCCACTCCAAAAGGGCATAAATGATATACCGATTGCTCAAGGGGCCCCCCTATGGTTTGACAAAAAAAAACGATGCATTTAAAAACTTGACGAAATTCCACTCGACGAAATGTCGTTTTTAGCTTCTTCGAGTATTTTTGCTTATTCGACGAAATGTCGGATAAAACACTCGGGCAAGGGTAACACGGGCGCTAAAAACGGAGAAAATAGACTGAATATTAAATCGTTGCTTTTCCTTTACAATTATGAATTTTTGTTAAAAAAACTTCCCATAAATCGATCCATAAGTTTTTCCATAATTTTCAAATCCAATCGATTCCAAAACCGCTTTAAATTATCAATTTTTATTTTTATTGCCGAATTCGTCTGCTGACCGCCTTTATTATTTGTGATTGCACAAAATATGCCAAATAGTTTTCGCGCTTCTCTGCCTCTTAAGACGAAAACATTTATCGATTTCTTTGTCTGCCTCACCGACCCACAAGTCGAATTGCTGCTCCCTTTTCCCACATTTTATACGATTTGTCCATTTTTCAGGCCTTCGTTCTTATTTTGTCCTATTTTTCGAATTTTGATTTATGATAGTGTAATTTCTTTATTGATAACATTTTTGAAATGAACTTATGTTTAAATTTTCAAATCTTTTTTAAATTTTCAAATTTAGTGCGAATTTCTTAACCAAACAAACCACAATTTAAAAAAATGTCATCTTCCAGTTTTAGCTCATTGGAATCAAAATTATTTGGATTTGCACCAAAAAAAAATGTCGGACAATCCGAAGAAAGTGGAGAAACGGTTGAAGGAAATGTGAGTTTCTTATTTGAAAGCAAAGAGTATTTTCCGAAGATTGACCCTATTTCCGAATTTTCAGTTTCATTTGTGACGACGTTTTGTTCGGAATCTTCAAATTCTGTGGCCCTTTTGTGCTTGGCCTGAAAGTGGCGCTTCTCAGCGATCGATTTGACTTTTTGGTGGACGCGCATTTCAAATCGATGGAATGGTCGTTGGGTCGGTTGGTAATTCGTCGCGCAACTAACGGAGATCACGCTGAAATTGTCAAACGTTTTGGCAATGATGGCAAGCGTCGTTTGCCAATTCCGCTAAAGCCGCTCCCTAACAATGTGATCGGATTCGAGAGTATTTGGATAAGGTCATTTTCTGTTTAAATTGTTTGAAAGCCCTTAAAAGTGTCTCTTACAAAATTGTTCAATTTCTACATAAAATTTTAGTTACATCGACCAACGTGTCGTCGAATTTCTCCAGCGCATCCGCCGACTTTTCGATTCCAGAAGGACCAATCTTTCCATTTTCATGGAAGTTGTCCAAAACGGCAACTGGGAAATGATTTGGCCTCTGATCAAAGACAACATTTTCGGATGGTTCTTGTCTCCCTCCAATCTCTTCCGTTTGCGCCGTTTCTCTCCGACCATTCTCCGCAATTGCCCAAAACTCCGAATGATTCAATCCTCTGCTCTTTTTCCCGAGTTTCCGGCCAATGACAGTGCCGGCGCTTCTGCTGAACAAGCTTTGGCCAAATGGTTGCACACGCCCCGCTGGGATGGCCATCCGAAAGTGTTGCAATGCGATTACCGTCCGAAACAAATGGAAGCACTCAAAACGGTGATTTTGTGATTTTTTAGTGCATTTTCCGTTTTTAAATTCTTTTATTCCATTTTAGGCATTTGTTATATCAGCCGTTTCTGTCAATTTCATCATTTGTCTTAATCATTGGTCTTGTTATGACATTGTGCCATTTGAACTGAAAAACATTTTGACGGGAGAGCGATTGGTGTGGCGATGCTCTGACGAAGGCAAATGGCTGTTGGTTCGTTGTCCGATTGAGCGCGACGAGGACAAATGGGCCAAATGGGAAAAGGAGGCGATTGGGTGGGAATGGCGGCGTCAGTGGAATCGCATCTCCATATACCTCGAAGACCGAAGTAAATTTCTACGCTATATTGGAGTGGTGGAGTGGTTTGGATCCGAATAAAAATACTACCAATAGGCTAGTTGTGATGTGTCAGCAAATTTGGAAAACTGTGTTTGAGTTGTAAAATACAAAGGTTATGTTAAATCCGTTCTGAAAAATCCTCCCCTCCCCCTAACACTTTTTTGAAAAAATTTAGAAATTGCGCCCACGCTCATTTCCTTTTTTTATTTTTAGGTTGCTTGTCATAATCGAAGGTCCGACGAGTAAGGCCCCGAAAAGAGACTAACGGAATTTGGATGGAAATATTTGATCTGATATGTAACAGAGACTAAACATGTTGCTTTTACCCTTTGCAATAATGAATCTTATTTTGCTGGATAAGTGAACGTTTTTACACTAAACTTTAATCGTTCGTAAATGTTTTCTCAATTAAGCAATTATAATATTTAAATCGGTTATTGACCGGTTTAGAAAATAATTTCCTAGTTGTTGTCTGACAGATATAAACGTTTCAGTACATTTTTGCTTAAAAACAAATTCCATGCTTGTTCCGCGGCTGGCAGGTGATCTTTAGTGCGACTTGGTCTCGAGTATCGACTCGAGAAAAGTCTCGAGTTTTTTGGGGCTCGGACTCGAGTCTCGCGTACATGGCACAGTGGTTAAACCCTGTGTTTCTTAATTTATTTATCAGAAGTTCTACACTGCGAGTGATAACCTTTTGATTCTTCTAATTTAGTAATTACTCTTTCTTTTTAATGTTTCAAACCGATTATTTTTAGTCAAAATCAAGATCAATACATTAGATTTGGTCTAAAATCAGAGGTCGCATCTGTCCTTATTTGAGGGGTGTCAATCTTATAAATTAAAAATGTCCTTATTTGTAAGATTTGTCCTTATTTGAGGCCTCCATCCTTATTTTGTACTTATTTTTCGAATTTTTGAAGTTATTTTGATCCAATTTTCAAAATGATAAAATTTCGAAGCGAATTGGACCAATTTTCTCACCAAATTGAGTCGAAATTTCAAAAAATTTCTCGGCGGCGCCTATCGGCACCAGGGACGGGCGAAACTCGGCTCACACCCGAAGCCGAAACTCGAAACGAAACAAAAATTTTTCCCGAAACCGAAACACACTCCAAAATACCCGAAATTTTGGGTTTAACCGAAACCAAAATTTAAAAAAAAAAACTTTTCAGTACTGTCCCCAATCCGTGCAACCCTACTTTGGCCAAATAAAAATCACAATTCATATGTCGCATTTAAATCATTAAAGTGGTAAATTTTGATGAAGAAAAAGCAATTCTTTCAATCATCCGCCAAATTTTTTCTCAGATGAGTTACAATCAATCTGACCGCCGAAAATAACCTTTCGTTTTCTTAGAAAAATGCAATATTTTAGACATTCGACATTTTCCCTAAAATTTTTTATTTGATATTTTTATAAAAGTTTCAAAACGTGTGAAAAATATTATATTTACAATTGTAAGCAGAAAATTAATAAAGCCTGATGGATTTTAAAGGTTTTAACGCAAAAATTTTGTAATCAGTGCATTAAATAGCATATTTGAGACACTTTTTAGAAGAAAAAAAAATTTCCCCAAAATTTTTGACCAAAAGGGTCCCTCCCTCCCTATGGTTTTTGGCAAACTTTGAAGAGCTATAACTTGGCTCAGAATCGAGAGCGACTCAAAATTTCTTGCAGATTCGTAATCAGCTTGAGGAGAGGAGTTGAGACGTGTTGAAATATTTGTCATATTTACTTTTAGGTCCTTTTTTATAACAATTATTTGTATTTGGCGTACGGTTATAGCAACTTTCGATTATTTTTTTAGCAACCTTTTACTTTAGGGGTGTATTTTCCCCGAAATTTTGGGTAATTACCCGAACCCGAAACACGAAACTTCAAAATACCCGAAATTTCGGGTGTCACCCGAAACCGAAATTTCGCCCATCCCTGATCGGCACCGCGACCCCCACCCCCACTAAAGCAAAATTCGCAACAAAAAATTGCATTTTTGAAAATCGAAAATCGGCAACATTTTCGAAAATCCATGGGAGCAATTTCCAACCCCATATGTTGAGGATGGAGAGAAATATGATTAAAAAGGCCAAAAATAAACATTTTGCTGCATTTTTGAACATTTTGTAAAATATCCTTATTTCGGACCCCAAAATCTTATTTTCGAACTTTTGACCAAAAAGGTCCCCCTATGGTTTTTCAAAATTTGAACTGGTTCAAAAACCGGTTTAAAGGTTGAACCCGCTAAAAATTTTGCTTGTTCCATCGTTTTCAGCACCTAAAAAACCTATAATACCGGTTTTGTGAGATTAATGTATAACTCGTAGATTGTTAAAATCTTAGATGTTGTCAGATCTTAAAAATATTGTCAGATTCGTGATCCACCCTTTAATATGATGTTTTCAGCAAATTTGGGGCAGGACTTCGATATGCACAATTGTTCAAAAAGTTTGCATTTTGAATGCCACGAGATGCGCAAACGGCTGCTTGGAAAGAAAATTGTTGCAAAAAAACATTTCGAGCGAAAAATATGCACAATCTCATGAATAAATTGTTTAAAAAATGTCCACCAGCAACATCCTTATTTTGTTTGGACTTATGGCACCCCTGTGTTAGACCAAACAAAATAAAAATAACAAAAAATGTGCCGTTTCGGGTGTCCGGACATTTCGCCCAGTAGTGAAAAACGGACGTTTCGCCCATTGAGGGGAAAAAAGACGTTTCGCCCACATTTAATAAAAGCCTGCAAAGTATTTTAGATAGATCGATAAATTTGAAATTTAGCTAATGTTGAATATTTGGCTAAATTCCACTCAAAATTTCAATAAATTATCAAAACAAACTCAAAAAACACAACGACACCCCATTTTTGCCAACTTTTGTTGGCTCATAGCTTTCTTCATAGATAGTCGCGGCGCAAACTTTTTGCAGATTCGTAATCAGCTCGACGAGAGGAATCGATTGGTAGTATTTTTATTCGAATCTGAACTATTCAATGGGCGAACGATGGGCGAAATGTCCAACGGGCGAAATGTCCTATGGGCGAAATGTCCAACGGGCGAAATGTCCTATGGGCGAAATGTCCATGGGCGAAATGTCCAACGGGCGAAATGTCCTATGGGCGAAATGTCCATGGGCGAAATGTCCTATGGGCGAAATGTCCAACGGGCGAAATGTCCTATGGGCGAAATGTCCATGGGCAAAATGTCCTATGGGCGAAATGTCCATGGGCGAAATGTCCATGGGCAAAATGTCCTATGGGCGAAATGTCCTATGGGCGAAATGTCCATGGGCGAAATGTCCATGGGCGAAATGTCCAACGGGCGAAATGTCCTATGGGCGAAATGTCCATGGGCGAAATGTCCTATGGGCGAAATGTCCAACGGGCGAAATGTCCTATGGGCGAAATGTCCATGGGCAAAATGTCCTATGGGCGAAATGTCCATGGGCGAAATGTCCATGGGCAAAATGTCCTATGGGCGAAATGTCCTATGGGCGAAATGTCCATGGGCGAAATGTCCATGGGCGAAATGTCCAACGGGCGAAATGTCCTATGGGCGAAATGTCCATGGGCGAAATGTCCTATGGGCGAAATGTCCAACGGGCGAAATGTCCTATGGGCGAAATGTCCATGGGCAAAATGTCCTATGGGCGAAATGTCCATGGGCGAAATGTCCATGGGCAAAATGTCCTATGGGCGAAATGTCCTATGGGCGAAATGTCCTATGGGCGAAATGTCCTATGGGCGAAATGTCCATGGGCGAAATGTCCGATAGCCACCGTTTCGTATTAGTGATTTTTTCCTAGCGCCAATTTTCCAGTTCATCTTAAAAAAGGACAACTGGGAACCAACCCTAACCCCGATTATCTGACCAACAAAACCTTTATAATATTTCCCACTCGGCTGTCTGTAATGTAATAAAGTAGGCGTTGAACCCAAATTTGATCCTTTTTTCGACCAAATTCGAATCAGATTCAAAATAAAAATTTCTCGGCGTCGCCTATCGGCACCGCCGGTTCGCCCGCCCCTTCGCCAAAAAGTAGTTAAAAAGCGCGAAAAAAACACGAAAATCGGTTATTAGTCAAAATTTTAAAATTATCTCCACTTTTTGCAAAAAATGCAATAAAACTTAAAAATGTACCCAAAATAGTCTTTAAAAATACCGGCGCTCAGTTGATCTGCATTTGAGCGCCGGCGCTCTAGTGTACACCTCGCCGCTCTCAAGTCGACCCCCCCCCCCTCCCCTCCCCCCCCTCCTTGCTCATCCCTCCAACAATTTTTTTTCTGGCTACGTCCCTAGTTTAATTGTCATCCAAATCCGTTCGTTCTCCGGCTCATTCACTTCTGAGCTCACTCGGACCTTCGTTTGTGTCAAGCAATCTGAAACTGATAAATCAGACGTGGTAAGGAAAATGCGGCACTTTTATGTATAAGGGGGGGGGGGGGGGGGAGTTAAATTTTTGAAAAAACAAATTTAGAAAAGTAAAGGCCCACCCCATGGTTTTGCATTGAAAATAATTCAACCCATCGATAAAAGTCCCGTAATTCATCCTACCCGTCGCCGATGCCGCTGTCTTCGAGGTCAATGTCGATGCGATTCCACTGGCGGCGCCAATCCCACTCAACCGCCTCCTTTTCCCACTTGGCCCATTTGTCTTCGTCGCGCTCAATTGGACAACGAATCAAAAGCCATTTGTCTTTGTCAAAACGTCGCAACTTCAGTCGCTCCCCCGTCAAATTGTGTTTCTTGTGAAATGGCACAATGTCAGCAGAACGCTTCCAAAGACAGATGATGAAATTGACCGTAACGGTCGAATTGACAAATGCCTTAAGAGGAATAAAGGAATTTAAGGCAAAAATCCGATAAAACAAATTCAAAAACTCACCAGTTTAAGTCCTGCCATCTCAATCAAACGAAATCTGCATTGCAACACCTTCGGAAGGCCATCCCCGCAGGGCGTGTGCAATCATTTGGCCACTGATTGGGCCCAAGAAGCGCCGGCACTGTCATCGGCCGGGAACGCGGGAAATAGTCCATAGGGTTGGATCACTCGGAGCTTTGCACAATCGCCGAGAATGGTCGGAGAGAACGCGCGAAAACGGTCGAGACCAAAGGGCAATGAAAATACGCAAATGTTGTCATGGATCAAAGGCCAAATCTTCTGCCAAATGATTTCCCAACTGCGCTTTTGGATGTCGGATGCTCTAATGTAAAGATTGACCCCTTTGGAGTCAAAAAGTGGACGAATGCGTTGAAGAAATTCGATGACATTTTGGTCAATGTACCTAAAATATGTAAAAGTAAAGACTTTCAAACAATATTAAACCGACAACGACCTTATTTGAAGGTGTTCAAATCTAACATTGTCGGGAAGCGGCTCTTGCGGAATTGGCAGACGACGCCCGACTTTATAGTCAAAAATAGGGTTGGCACCCCGCGTGTGGGGATGAGAATTGCGGGGTCGGGGTTTTGCGGGGGCGGGACTGTCGGGGTCGGGGTCGGGGTTACCCAAATCGGTCGGGGTCGGGGTCGGGGTTGCGGGGTTTTTCAAATTTTTTCTTCAAAATTTTAGAGGTCAAATTTTTAGTTTTTTTGAATAATTCCAAAATTTAATGACTTAGAGCCGATAATTTTTTAAATTTGTTCTTATTTTGAAGAGAAGGGAAGCAGGGTTGTGTCAAAAGTAAAAAGAAAATCGAAATCAAAAGTAAATCGAAATTTTTTTTTATGTGACTAAAAAAATTATTTTATTAAAATAATTTATTTTAATAAAATATTGTTTGATAAATAATCATTTTTTGCTTCAGTGACCCTTCTTAGGTTTAAAACTTTTGGGTGGGGTGGGGGGGGGGGGGTCGGCGGTGCCGATAGGCGCCGCCGAGAAAAATTTTGAATTTTTGACTAATTTGTTAAGGGATTTGCAACCAAAATTTTAAAAATGTGGTGATTTTTTGAAACTTTTTAGTAGTGTACTTTTAGGCAAGAAATCTGCAAAATACGCGTCTAAAAAAGCACGAAATTCTATGAAGGATCCTGACAAAAAAAATCGAATTTTTTTGTATATTTTATGAAAATTTTTCAAAAAAATTAGTGGCCTTGGCAAGAAAAATTCGAATTTTATTTCATTTTTTTAAAGAAATTTTTGAAAAAAGCTTGAAATAGACACAAAAGTTCAAAAAAGTCGCCAAAAATGCCAAAATAGGCTCCACAAATCTTCAAATACCCGTAATAGGCTTGAGAGTTTATTTTAGAGCGAAACCCAAAATAGGTTTTCCTAGGCTCGTTAAAACAACGAAATTTTCAACTAAAAACATGTTTTTCGTGCTTAACTTGCCAAAACAAAGCTGCAGAAAAAATAAGCAAAAACTTACAAATCCCATCCCTAGTGATGAATTATACAAAAATTCATCTTTTGCACACTTAAAAAATATTTGAAAATTTATTAAAAAAGTTTCATTATTTGGGGGAGAATAAGGCGAAATAAACATAAATAAGTGCTGCATTCAAGCGGGATCGAACCCTATCGAACACTTTATTCACCGGACAGACATACCACCACGCCACAAATTTTCTATAATGCGTTTTGTAAAAGTTCAATAAATTTTTTGTCAAAAAGTACGCAAGACTACAGCCAAGCCCTCGGAAAAAAATAATTTTGTCACTCAATGATGCCATCTTTAGGGGTGTATGTTAACCCCGACCCCGACTCGGGGTTAGGGTTCGGGGATCGGGGTTTGCGGGGTTGGAGGTGTCGGGGTCGGGGTCGGGGAAAACCCCGAAAAATGGCCTAAATTTGCGGGGTCGGGGTCGGGGACGGGGTCGGGGTGCCAACCCTAGTCAAAAACTTTGACAATTTCAGCACCCTTTCCGTCATGTGCGCGACGAATTTCCAAATTGCCAAACGACCATTCCTTGGCATTTAAATGCGCGTCCACCAAAAGGTCAAATCGATCGCTGATCAACGCAACTTTCAGGCCAAGCACAAAAGGGCCACAAAATGCGAAGGCTTCGAACAAAACGTCATCGCAAACAAAACTGAAATTCGGGGCCTAACTGAGATGAATGGGTGCCGCAAATAAACAATTCCCCGTTTTGTTCAAATTGTTCAAAAAACTGATAGATTTTGTCGTTAAGGCGGAACGAAGAACGTGAAAACCATCGAAAATTGTCAGAAATTTTCTTTTAACTGATGCGGGAGGATTCCCCGGAGCCCGTAGAAATAATGCAAAACTCACATTTCTTTCAGCCGTTTCTCCGCAATCTTCGGATCGTCCGACATTTTTTGTTGTTGCAAATTCAAATGCAAATGACTCAAATGCCTGAAAATTTAAAAAAATAGATTTTTAAATACATACACTACCCAAAATTCGAAATATGTAAGGACAAAATAAGGACGAGGCCTGAAATAAAAACAACTTCAATCTATATAAAATATTACCCCAATCGATTCCTCTAATAGAGTAAATTTCAATTAAATATGTAAAAAAATTCAAAAAAACCTGAGTTTTTTGAATCTCAAAAATGCTTTTTCGATCTTTCGGGTGTATTTATTGGGAAAAAAGGTCGATTTTATTATGGGGTGCATTTTGGGCAAGAAAATAAATTCCAAACCGGGATCGGGATTCCAAAAACCGGGAATTTCCCGACCGGTCCCGGTCGGGATCTCGGTCCCGGCCAACTCTACTTATAAATAAATAAGGATGTTATGCCTGGGGCCACTTGGAAGGAAGGCTTACCAGCTAGCCATAATGGCATTTGATTGGCCCCCGGCATAACAAAGGACAGAAGGCAAAGCGATGAAAAAAAGTGTCATCGAATGATTGATTGCGAGCAAATGTGGGAGAAGGGAGCAGCAATTCGACTTTATGGGCGATGGATGAATCGGTGAAGGTAGACACAAAAACGATAAATGCTTTTGCCTGATCAGGCAGAGAGGAGAAAGCTATTAGGCACATTTGTGCAATCACTAAATGAATGAGGCACGCGGATTTAGTGCCGGACGGTTCAGTGCCAGCAATTTTGAAAGTCTATAAATTTTTTTGGTATTTCTACTAGAGACCGGTAAAAAAAAATTTCCGGGATTGGGGACGGGGTTTTCAAATTTAACGAGATAAGTGAACGTTTTTACACTTATGCAGGAAATTGTTCAAAGTTCGAACCACAACCCGACCCTTACGGCTTAAGCGATTCGACTTAAACAAAGAAAGTTGACTCCACCACTTCAAGTTGGTACAAAAAATGGCAATTTTCACACGTTGTTATCTTTTTTTTGAAAAAGACGAATTGGTTAGCTTTAGCTTCATCCAAAGGTTCAGCATACTGAGAGCTTTTGTATGATGTACAATCTTCAAAAAGTTTTGAATGCCATGAGATGCACAAACTGCTGGTTGAAAAGAAAAATTGTTGCAAAAGACAAATACCTATGCACAAATCTCATGAATAAATTGTTTAAAAATGCCCACGAGCAAAATCTTTATTTTTACTTTGTTAGACCAAACAAATAATAACAAAAAATGTGCCGTTTCGTTTTGGTCTCATCCAACCACCTCACAATTTGTACTCAAAACGTTTCTTTCTTCAGCCTTCCGTCTTCCGCATGCTCGTTGTTGGCGGGCCGCCAGCGGCCTTTCATTTCGTCGATTCGGACTTCGAATTTGACATTCACTTGGAATTCTTTTAAAAACATTTTCTTAGTGCCGCATTTTCCGGCAACGGTTCTTGGGCTTGTGGGACCCAAAGTTTCTCAAACAGCGCGTATTTTCTTTCTTCTTTATGTGATTTTCGATAAAAATTCTTTCGGGGAAAAACAACAATAAATTTAAATGCGGTCGCAGCGATTGACACGGCCGAGTTGATCGAATTGCATTTATGTAATTATCAAAATAAAACCCTTTTGGTCAATATTTTTTTTGTTCAACACCCATGAAAACCCCCGGGAAAATCACCCCCACCCATATTTTAGACCTTCATTTGCGTTAAGCATTCTAAAACTAGAAATAAACGGGAAATAACAAGGCCGGATGAACGAACAGTCAGCAATTAAAATGTTCCTCCGTACACCCGTCCGTGACCACTCGGCTCATTTCGAGGTTTACTGTTTTTTATCAAAAATTCTGACCAACAAAACCTTTACAATAATGGAAAAGCAACACATTTATTAAGTCCATTTCTAAGTTTGAAATTTCCATAAATTCCGTTCGGCCCATTCACTTTTTGCTTTTTTGCTCTCTCGGTCTTTTCGCTTCTCTAAAATTATATTTTTAAGCGATAGTAAGGTCATTTTGTCAGACCCGTCATGGATTAAAAAAAAATAAAAATAGTTTCTCTGCTTTCCAATGGTATAAGGGCTCCATGAAAATGCGTCAGTGATTATTAAAAGTCATGCAAAAAATGTTTCTGGAGGTTTTTGGGAAGCGCAGCTTAGGCCTAAGCCACCCTGGCTTGAGGTTTGTTAGGCTTAGGCCTAAGCCTAAGCTTAGCTTAGATCTAGCTTAGGCTTACCCTAAGTCCAAGGGATCGGGAAGTTTTGGCTTGGACTAGAGTAGGATTCGGACCGGAAGCAAGTTAGCCTCAAAATTATTCAAAAAGCACAATATTACAACGAAAGTAATAATCTAATTCATACTTTTTGAATGATTTTGAGACCAAAATAAATTTTTGTAAAATTTGTTCGAATTCGGTTCGGGGTTCCAAATCGGTAAAAATGGATGTTAAAATCGTAGTCTGCGCCCCTAAATCCCATAAAAACACTTTTTTTCTCGACTTTTAATAATCACTGACGCATGTTCCGAACGCCGGTATAAGGCTTAGCCGATTTAGTGCAGTGTGAATAAAGTTATGATGTCTCAAAGTCGCTGGGACGGGACTGACCCTCCACCCCAAAAAATTAGTTCTTTTCAGAAAACATTTGGGTCACTCAAAATTTTTTAAATTTATTGATTCACAATTTTACTGCATTTTTCCACTCGACACAATTCTAGTGGAATCCGGGAACTTACCGTATCTGACGTAACTGTCTTCGTCACTGTCTTCGACGAGATCAATGGTGATGCGATTTGACTGCCAGCAATTCCAGGTGGCCTCCGTTTCCCACTTGGCCCATTTGTCTTCGTCGCGCTCAATTGGACAACGAACCAAAAGCCATTCGTCTTCATCAAAGTGCCGAAACACCAATCGCTCCCCCGTCACATTGTTTTTCAATTCAAATGGCACAATGTCAGCAGGTGGCAAAATGTTATTAAAATCGAATATAGTATTAAATGGCATAAAACACTTCCGAAGATATATGATGAAATTGACCCGATCGGTCGAATTGACAAATGCCTAAAATGTAATAAAAGTAGGCGTTGACACCCAAATTTTGATCTTTTTTCGACTCAATTCAAATCAGATTCAAAATTCCCAAAAATTAAGTTTGGCAACAGAAGCACAAAAATTACAACGGAATGTTAGTGATGATATGCTTTTTAATGCAACTAACACCAAAAACTCACCATTTTGAGTCCTTCCATGCTTTGTGAACAAAAGTCACATTGCAGTACTTTCGGAAGGCCATCCCCGCGGGGCGTGTGCAACCATTTGGCCAAAACTTGGCCAGAAAAAGCACCGGCAGCGTTATCAGCCGGAAACTCGGGGAAAAGACGAAAGGATTTGATCATTCGGAGTTTGGCACAATCGCCGAGAACTGTCGGAGAGAATTGGCGCAAATGGTCGAGATTGAAGGAATAGAAAGAAAGCCCGCAAATGTTGTCTTTGAACAAAGGCCAAATTCTGTGCCAAATGATTCCCCAGCTGCGGTTTTGGTCGTTGTCTGTTTCGATGGAAAGATTGGTCCCTTTGGACTCGAAAAGCGGGCGAATGCTTTCGAGAAAATCGATGACACTTTGGTCGATAAAACTAAAGCGGGATTCAGACTTATACAGCGATCGGACTCATTTTAAATGCCCTGAACTGACCTTATCGTTATGCGTTCGAATCCGATCACTTTGTCTAGAAGTGATTTTTGTGGAATTGGCAACCGACGCTCGAACTTGTATTTGACAATTTCTGCGCACTTTCTGTCAGTTGAACGATGAATTGACAATTGGTCCAACGACCATTCCGTTTCAAATCCGATCACTTTGCCCGGAAGTGAATTGTCCGGAATTGACAGCCGACGCTCGACTTTACCGTCAACGAATTTGACAATTTCAGCACCATTCCTTTTAAGTGCACGGCAAATTCCCAATACACCAAACGACCATTCCTTTAATTTGAAATGCGCGTCCACCAAAAGGTCAAATCGATCGCTGATCAGTGCAAGTTTCAGGCCGAGTACAAAAGGGCCACAGAATGAGAAGACTCCGAACAAAACGTCGTCGCAAACGAAACTGAAATTCGAGGGTTAAAAGAGACCAATTGGTTCCGCACAGAGACGTAACCAGAAAACAGGGGGGGGGGGGGGATGCAAAAAGGTGTATTTTCCGGTTTTATTCCATTTTTGGTACGGAATGTTGCAAAACAAAAGGACCCCCCCCCCCCCCTATGCCATTCCGGTGAGGGCGGAGAGATTCCCCGGAGCCCGTTGAAATAAGGCAAAACTCACATTTCTTTCAATCGTTTCTCCACTTTCTTCGGATTGTCAGACATTTTTTGTTGTTGCAAATCAAAATGTTGCGCAATTCCTTAAAAAAAATGTTCAAAATAATTCCCCCCTCCCCTCCCCCCCATAGCGAAATCCAAGGCTAGATACGACCCTGGTCTCGGGTGGAACACTAAAACTCACACCTGGGATATCTTTCAAGAAAAATTACTTGAAAAATTCTTAAATAAAAATGCAAAAACGGAAATACACCCACAAAAATCAGCTTTTTGGCTTGCCCCTCTCCCCCAAAACTTTTTTTTGGTCCTGTCCCAACCAAGCAGTTGCTGTTGCTGCTGTTGGAACACGGCGTGCTGTTGATCCGTCCGTCCGTCCCAGGGCTTTGTCGAAACTGAAAAAAAAAAGTCGAAATCGAAAGTAAAAATTTTTTTTATGTGACTAAAAAAAATTATTTTATCGCCGCCTGGAAAATTTTTGAACATATTAATGATATTTGTTAAGAAAATGAAAGCAAAATGTTCCGTTAATGTGGGATAGAATGTGAAGGCCGAAGAAAGGTTAAAAAAAATGAACGCACTGAAGCGGGTTCGAACCCAAAACAACAAATCGAAAAAACAAACCAATGAGCTATCAATTTCCTTAGGGACTCATGTAAAAAATCAGAAAGTTGCAAGACCACTGCCATGTCCTTGCCTAATTTAAAAGCCGGGATCACGACTTTCGAAATTATTTTCGAAAAAAACAGCCCATTTTGTCGAAATCGAAAATTGAAAGGAAAAAAACGTCGAAAATCGAAATTTCCGATACAGCCCTGATCCGTCCGTCCGTCCGTTTGCATCCGATGAATTGGAATTTAGCAAATCCATCGACGAAGCGGAAGGAGCAAACGCTCTGAGCAAACAGACGGACGGACGGTCGAAAAGATTCAACAAAAATCAGCATCGGAGTGCAAGAGAGGGAGAGAGAAAAGGAAAAAGAATCGTGTTGAAAAAAATCGCAACGGCGGAATCATTAAATGTTCTTTTTAGGTTTGATACGGTAATTCATTTGATAAAAGTGTGGCAAGTGTACGATATTTACAAAGCCAAGCCCAAAAGTTCCATTTTTGAAAATTTGCCTAACCTCCGCCGCTCAGTCCATTGCCCGATTCAATCAGTGCGATCATCATTTGCGGGGGCGTAACGTCCACAGTGCCGGTGATGTCTATCATTTGCGGTTCCGAGATGTTGGTTTTGTACAGACGACGGATGGCCAACATGTTGTTGTTGCGTAAATATTGTATCTCTTTTTTTTCCGCCATTTTCTATAGGCTTAAATAAAGCAATTCATATAAAATGAAATTCACGCGTTTGGATTAATAATGGCGTGTGCAAAGGACGAAGAGATGCACTAAAAGGTTGGATATTCATCTGATAGATATCCAATCCCCCTCCCCCGGGGGCTAGATCAGTGATGTCCTGGAACCAGTTCACCGGAACCGCGAAAAAAATTCGAAAACGTTTTGGAACCGGTTCCCGGAACCGCCGGAGAAAATGGAACCGGGACATCACTGCCCACAACTCAACCAATTTTAATCCAAATTTGGTGGCTGAACATGCAAAAAATCATTTGTTTGAACGGGTGGCTGGGAGTATGGCGGCATTTTGTGGTAGTTGATGGATGAGTTCGACACCCAGGGGGAGGGACGGGGAAAGTGTGGGGGAGGGAGGGGGAGGGAGAGAAGCGAATGTGAAACTGTTTAAACGGAGTTTGAACTGCTTGATATTCAAAAAGCAAATATTCATCCAATGCTTAAGACAAAAGTAAGCGTTGCCATTTTTGGGTTTAGAAAGGCATAATGGACCGTTCTGTCACTTTTTGACTTGCTTCTCCACCCCAGGAAGCGTCTCGTTAATTGCGCTTATTCCACTGAATTCCCTCGGTAATGCCCCGAAACGGAACTGCCAAGATTAGGGGTTCACATTCATATGTGTAAAAGAAAGATCAGCTCAACTTGGAAATGAAACACGTTGACGACGAGTCCGTGTGGGGAGACTCCACACCGAAGGACCATCAAGCTTTTTTAGTGTTAAAGAGAGAAAAAAACAAAAGCTAAAAAAAGCGAGTTGATATTTTACCTCCGCCACCCCCCCCCCCCAAACCTCCCAACCCCCCCCCCCCCCCCCCCCCCCTCCCCCCCCCGCCCCCCGTGACGCCCCGTCTCCTTCAACTAACTCACCACCCACCCCCGTCAATAAAGTAAATACTTATATTAGCTTTGATTAGATTGGAATTGACGACGGTGGATGGATGAACGGACGACTGATTTCTCCACCCCCGGGGGAGGGACTTTTTGCAAAGTGTTCTCTCTCCCCAATTACCCCCCCCCCCCTCACCCCACCCCAAATGATCGGAGTCGGTGTGGGGGAGAGGGAGAGCCGGTGATAATGCCTGGGATTTGGGGGTACGATAAAAGCGATTGGCGCTTCTGATCGAAATGCGAGTTAACGACTCCCCGAAGGGCAAAAGCGAACTTGGGCGATGTGCTTTGCATAATTAGTGAACAAATAAACACTTCGTTCATCAGTTTACAGCCAATCGAAAAACCCAAAGTTAAACGAAAATCACAACATTTTTTATGGGAAAGAGTGAAAAATGGAGAGATTCTGAACAAATTAAAATGATAGAGGTCATTGGAGACCAAATTAGAAGCTATCGTTTTAGGGAAGAATTTGTGGAAATGCAAAATTGAAAGGTAAAAACGACGCGTTTTTTTTGTTTCAATAAAAAATTCTGTTATTAATTAATTAAACCAAGAAATTGGTTGAAAAGACTAATTGTAATTGACACAAACTAATTTGTAAGCTCCCGTGAATATTCTTAATAAATAGGGGGAGGGGGAATTTATCCGATCACCGAATGACAAATTGTACAAAATTTGTGTGGTGCAGCGACGAAAGATAAATATCGTCATCATCTTTTTGTGTGTATTTATACATTTTGGTTGCCCGGTGTTCCTCCCCTCCAGCGAAGGTCGCCTTTTAAATTTTATTGTATTGGTTTAGCCTTCCCCCCCCCCCCCCCCCCCCCCCCCCTCCCTCCGGGGTTGCGCATTTGCCAGTCGCTGTCCGATGCGCCCGTCCGTCCGCCGATTTATTAGATGGGTTTCAGGGTTTCATCGATGGTCTGAATGAATGGTGGGCGAGTTGCAAAGAAAGGGGGGAGGCAAAAACTGACGGAAGGGGCAATGGTCGGGGAGGCGGGGCGGGGAGGGGGAGGCGGGGTGGGGAGGGGGAGGCGGGGTGGGAGGGGGGGGGGATAAACAAAGAAAAAACAGCGAAAGTGATTCACTCGACGGACGTTCCCTGTTGTCGTTTTAAATTCGTCGCAAAATCGGCGGCAGAGGATAGCACAATACAATTGCACAATTGAAGCTGGACATTTGGAATTGGGGGAAAGGATTTTGGAGGAGGGGGCGAGGGGGGCACAGTTCGGTTGTGAAGGCCCCCGGGGGGTCGGGGAGGGGGGAGAGAGAGACCTTCCTCCTTCTCTTCTTCATCCGCCCCATCCTCCGTTTCGCAACCTCCAATTTGTCTTCTTCCTCCGCCGATGAACGATGTCTGGAAGGAAGGAGGAATTGAATGGATTGGTCGTAATCGGAACACATCGCGGCCACCAGCGGCTGGCAGCAACGAAAGAATGGATGGGTCGGCGGAAATTGGCCTAAGGGGGGGGGGGGGGGGGGGGAGGATGACATTGGGTCGGTTGGTTGGTCGGTCCTTCCTCAATAATGGGTTAAGGAAATTGGCTACTTTTGGATGAGAACCCATCGCCCTCCCCCAAGCGTTAAGACTCTGTTGGTCGCGGTGTTCCTTCCCCTTGGAAATAAATCGTTTCCGTATGATGGGATGGGGGAAGGGTATGCCTCGTCGTTTAAAAAGCTTAAAAAATGCCTCAGAGCTTTTTCTCTTTCTCTCTGCTGCTCTGCCATGGCTTTATGTCTCCTTCTCTGCACGCCCACAGTTTAACGATCTCTGATCTCTCCAAATCAATGTGAGGCGATCGATACTTTTAAGCATATTCTTTTTCGAATTCTTTGCTTTCAGACCGGGTTGGCACATTAATTAATGCCAAATATTCGTGTCCAAATTATCCAGTCCAATTGCACCGTTTTTGCTTGGTTCTCCGCTTTCTTCTTGACAACTACAAATGTGCCAATACGTCGAACATTTGGGGCCAAAAAGTGCCGGGTTTTTCGAATCCTGATCCCAGTTTTTGAAAAGTCAAAATCCCGGATCCCGTCCCGGTCGGACCGGGACTAACCGGGGAAAAAGTACACCCCAAATCGGCGGCGCCGGCGGTTCCTTTCACCTTTCTAAAAAGCTTTAAAAATTACAGTATTTTCAAAATTTTGGTTGTAAATCTCTCAACAAATTCTGTCAAAATTCAAACGGCCGCCTATCGGCACCGCCGACCCCCACCCTCCCCCTCCCCCCCCACAGAATCTCAAAAAATTGATGATGGATGAGGCAACTAGAGCTGAAGACAATGGGAAAGATATTTTTGAATATTAAAAAAATTTGTTTCACCTTTGACCATTACAAAAAAAAAATTGCTTATTGCCAATCCCGGTTTTTCCCGTTTCCCGGTTTTTGAAAAAGCGAAATCCCGATCCCGGTTCAACATGCTGGTCCCGATCCCGGCTTTCACGATCCCGGTCAATCGCTGTCCCGGTTTTCCCAAAATTTACGGTCCTGACCAACTCTAATTCAAATCATAAACTCGAGGAAAGAGAAACGAAACAGCAAAAATTCTACGAAACACGAAACGCCGAAAAAGTCACGAAAAACACAAAACGAAACGAAAATTTGTCCAGGGCTGCAATTGGTACGTCCGTCCGTACAAAGAAAGTTAAATGCCCAATTCCGAAGGCAATTTACAAAATGGAAATTAAAATAAGGCAATGGACGGGGGGGGGCTTATTGCCCGCCGGCAGAAGGCCCTCGGGGGAAAAGCGGGGCTTTGCCGGAGGTTACGGTGTGACAAAGGTGAATTGCACGAGAGATTTCTGCTGTTTGTTACCCTTTAGACCTTTGGTGATCGGATGGATTAAGCGAGCAAAGGGCTTAACGCCCGGCCGATGCTCTGACTTTGAACAAATTAATTGCCGAAAATGATATTGAAAGTCCATTGGTGAGAGAGCATTTCATTTTGCAAAATCAGACTTTTTTATTTATTTATATGCTCATTAAGCCACAAGTGATGTGTCTAATTGCGGTGGGCTTTGCCAATTGCTAACTGCACGCGCAAACCCAACCTTTGCCTGAATAAAAACGATGACAACAAAAAAATTGTAAATTTTTGGGTCCATTGGAAAAAACAATTCATTTTGGCCACAATTTTAGGTCATTTATCATAATTTTGGTTAATTCTTAGATCTTAGTTGTTAGCATAATTTTCAAAATTCGTACAGCACACGGCAAAAGGGGTAAAACAAATTTGCAGGGATTATTTTGTGGCGTAAGAGTAGTGAATAGGGGGGGGGGGGGGGGACGGGGGGGGGACGGGGGGGGGGGGGGGGGTTGGGGTGGGAGAATGTTGTGTCCGGCGGATGGGGAGGAAGAGCAAGAGAAGGGGGGGGGGGGGGGAGGAGGAAGAAAGACGGGGAGACGAGAGAGTGGGCAGGAGAAGGAGAAGATGATAAGAGTCAGAGGAGCAGAGAAAAATATATGACGAGAGTGACGTGAGAAAAAAAGTGGAAGAGGGAGGAAAGGCGACGAAAGAGGCAAGAGAGTGGGCAGACAGCGGAAGGGAGGCGGGGAAGGAGAACAACGGCGCGAGGAAGGGTTGAAGCACAAACACACCCCCGGGGGGTAAAAAACACAAGCATTGACGCGTGCGGTCGCTTCTGGGGGGGGGCATTGCGTACGTAGCTGTCACGAAGTCAAGATGCACACGATGAGATGGTACCGGTTTTTAACCGGTACTGAGTAGTGTTCGGCAAATGGGGTTTTTCGGTATTCGGTATCGGTATTTCGGTATAATACCGATACCGAAAAAATACCGAAATCTCATAATTTTTTCGGTCGGTATACCTAATCGGTAACACCGAAAAAAATACCGCGGTAATACCTGAAAAAATACCGAAAATACCGCGGTATTCCAGTCAAAGATATTTCGGCCGGTATTCGGTATCGGTATTTCGGTAAAATACCGATACCGAAAAAATCCCGAAATCCCAAAATTTTTTCGGTCGGTATACCGAATCGGTAATACCGAAAAAAATACCGCGGTAACACCGAAAAATACCGCGGTAATACCGTACCGTGCCGAACACTAGTACTGAGCAACTCAAGCTATCATAATTGTGTGTTGAAGCTGAAACCAAAAAATTCCTCATTTTCATTTTCATTGTAGGCTTAAAGCTCGTCTCTAAAAGAAAAAGACCAACATAACTCCTTTTTTGAGCTAATTTCATAAAATATGCAAATGCATTAAATCCGGGCCTATTTATACCATATGAAAATCTCGAAAAATAAGGACGGAGGCATCACAAATAAGGACAAATCTTATAGATAAGGACAGTTATGCACTCTGATTTTTATACCCATGCAAAAAGAAACAAAAAAAACATAAAAGCGTTTACGTTATTCGGAAAAACATAATTCATATTGCAAAGGAACAATTTCAATTAAATCCATTTTCCAATTTTGAATTTCCCTCCAAATTCCGTCCTCCTGATCAATTCTTTCTCTTTTTGGGCTCACTTGGTCCTTCTTTTTCGTCAAGCAGTCTAAAAATAGAAGGAAATAGGCGTGGGACTTTTAGTCGGTGTAGAAGCTTTCAAGCAAAAGCTAAGCGATTGACCAACTCTCATAAAAGTTATGGCCAGAAAACGCTTTTTTGGCCACAATTGGCCATAAATTTTTTGAGATTTGGCCACAAAACGGGAGGACAATCAATTCAATAGGGTTATATCAATAGCTTAGCTTTTGAAAGCTTCTACTACATAGTTGTAAGCTTTCGATAATATCGAAAATGTTTGATTTTGTCAGATTTGAAAGAACGAAAAAACTTGAAAAGGGGAACGAATCGTTCGTCCTCCGTCCCACTTACAAAGGAAGGTCCCCAGGTGTCCGTGGGGTTTCGGTATGAAATTTGGTGGGTAGATAGAACACCCCCGTGTTTTTAACTAAAATGTTGTTATTTTTTGCAAAATACCCTCCGGGTAGGAGATATGAGGCTTTAAACTTTTTGCGCCATCACAGCATTATGATTTGATGTGAAGCATTCATCGGCTTCAGTGGCGCAGTGCCTCTGCGCGGCGTTTGATTTTTGCCCTCCAGGGGTTCAACCCCCATTGGTGTAAATTGATTTTTTATGATTTAAAAACAATTTTTTTTTTGGTTTAGAAGAATCAAAATCTTTTTAATTTAAATTTATATATTAATTTTTTTTACGCTTTTTCTTTTTAATTACTATATTTTGGCAAACATTTTTTGCATTTTCACACAAATGGTAGTCTAGGGGGGAGGGACTACTATTCTAAATTTTTTTTTTCAAAAATTCAACCGATTAAAAAAACGCTTTTTTGGGGTTTCATCGCAAAAAATGTACTTGTGTATAAAAAGTAGTGTTTCTAACATAATATGAGGAATTTTTTTTTGTAAACCAAAAGGTGTTTGCCAAAATATAGTAATTAAAAAGAAAAAGCGTAAAAAAAATTAATATATAAATTTAAATTAAAAAGATTTTGATTCTTCTAAACCAAAAAAAAAATTGTTTTTAAATCATAAAAAATCAATTTACACCAATGGGGGTTGAACCCCTGGAGGGCAAAAATCAAACGACGCGCAGAGGCACTGCGCCACTGAAGCCGATGAATGCTTCACATCAAATCATAATGCTGTGATGGCGCAAAAAGTTTAAAGCCTCATATCTCCTCCCCGGAGGGCATTTTGCAAAAAATAACAACATTTTAGTTAAAAACACGGGGGTGTTCTATCTACCCACCAAATTTCATACCGAAACCCCACGGACACCTGGGGACCTTCCTTTGTTAGTCATAGTACTCACAAAATCTACTCGGACTTTTAAAATCTGATTGGACCTCACAAAATCTGACGGGAACTACTCAAAAATAGAAAATCAGATGTTTTGCACTGAGTCTAAGTGCAATATGTCGAGAGCGCACGTTGACAGCTCAAGAATTTATTGATTACTTACCCGTCGCTGATGCGACTGTCTTTGAAGGCAATATTGATGCGATTCCACTGACGACTCCAATCCCATTCCACCGCCTCCTTTTCCCACTTGGCCCATTTGTCTTCGTCCCGCTCAATCGGACAACGAATCAACAACCATTTGCTTTCGTCAAATTGTCGTTTAAAGTGTCGTAACACCAAACGCTCCCCCGTCAAAATGTTTTTCAGTTCAAATGGCACAATGTCAGCAGAAGAATCCCAACGACAGCGACAGATGATGAAATTGACCGGATCGGTCGACTTGAAAAATTCCTTCAGAGGAATAAAAGAAGTCCAAATTAAAACAAATTCTCAAAAACTCACCATTTTAAGTCTCTCACTTCTTTTCGGACAAAAGTAGCATTGCAACACTTTCGGAAGTCTATCCTCGCGGGGCGTGTGCAACCATTTGGCTAATGCTTGGCTAGAAGAAGCACCGGCACTGTCATCGATCGGAAATTCGGGGAAAAGACCAATTGATCTGATCAATCGGAGTTTTGGGCAATCGCCGAGAACGGTCGGAGAGAGACGGCGCAAACAGTCGAGGGAATAATGGAAGTAAAATGCGCAAATGTTGTCTTTGATCAAAGGCCAAATTCGGTGCCAAATGATTTCCCAACTGCGGTTTTGGTCTTCTTTTGCTCCAATGAAAAGATTGGTCCCTTTGGAATTGAAAAGTCGGCGAATGCCTTGGAGAAATTCGATGGCATTTTGGTCGATCCTACTGAACGTTTATTTATGTGAAAAATCCAAAATTTAAATGCTAAGAAAGGACCTGATCCTTATTTCTTCGAATCCGATCACATTGTCCGGAAGCGAACGATGATCGGAATCATTGTCAAAGAATTTGATAAATCTAGCGCAATTCGCTACAATTGCGCCATAAACTTCCAACTGGCCCAACGACCATTCCTTCGATTTGAAATGCGCGTCCACCAAATGGTCAAATCGATCGCTGAGGGGCGCCACTTTTAGTCCGAGTACAAAAGGGCCACAGAACTTGAAGACTTCGAACAAAACGTCGTCACAAATGAAACTGAAAATTCAAACTACAAAAAAAAAAATGCTGGGTGCGTCCAGTCCCGGCTCAGTTATGCCAATGCTGAAAACATCATATATGAGGTTTTCAAGGGTGGCCTAAGCCATCCTGAGCTTAGGGGGTCATTAGGCTTAGGCCTAAGCCACCCTGAGATGAACCCCTAAGCGCTGGACGGCTTAGGCCTAAGCATAACGAAGCCCAAGCCAGGGTGGCTTAGGCCTAATTTGTAAGCCTAACGAACCCAAATCAAGGCGGCTTAGGCCTAAGTCTAACTTTTGACCAAAAAGGTCCCCCTATGGTTTTTCAAAATTTAAACCGGTTCAAAACCGGTTTAAAGGCCACGCCCGCTAAAATGTTTGCTTATTCCATCGTTTTCAGCACCTAAGAAAACCTATAAAATCGGTTTTGGGTGACAAACTATGGCCGCCATTTGGCATAGGTGAGCTATATCCTCTTTCGCTTTTCGAATAGAAAAAAACTCACATTTCTTTCAACCGTTTTTCAACTTTCTTCGGATTGTCCGACATTTGTTTTTGTCGTTGCAAGTCCAATTCAATTTTTATGATTTCAATTGGCTAAACAGAAAAGAAGCATAAAATTTCGGCCGTGCTCATTCATTCTTAACTATCGGACCGAGTTGGTCGCACTTCGAAAACAAGAACTTTTGATTAAAAACACCGATTTGCCTAATTTTTTGCACAGAGCTTGGCAACTAAATTGTCTATCCAAAAGCAAAACGTTTTAGGCTTAAAGCAAAAATTTTTTCAATTTTTAAGCAAATAAATTGAAAAAAGTAAAATTTGAGTGAAAAAGAAGAAAATTTGGGCGCATGAAAAGGGAGGCCAAAACGACGGAAGAGGAAAAAGGAGCGCCGATCATCTGGACAACACATGAATAAAGTGGCTTCAGGTCAGAAAACCAGCCTTTAACTGTCAATAACTGGGCCAAAATTCGCGGGTTTTTGAATTTTGTAAAGCCTTCTGTGAGCTGTATTTTCTTGGATCTTGCTTATTTTGTGCACCTAGAGGTGCTGAACGTGCTGGTGAACTTTGTTTTGCTGCTCAGTTGGTTGAACTGCTCGAACTTTATGGAGTGGCGAAAAAATTTTTAAAATGGTATTTATGGTTCAAAAACTGTTACTATGTTGTCTATTAGCATTTGTTTATTTTTTTAGAATTAAAAAAATCTTTTTTAACCAATCCATAACTGTTTTTATCGAAAATTTGGTGAAATTCATTATTGCAGTCTACCGGGTTCGAACCCCTGGCTCAGAGCAAAAATGCACTGTTTGTGTTATATAAATACAGACAGTATGCCAACATTTTTTGGAAGCCACTTCACCACGCGTGCAAATTTGCTATTTCCAAATCTATTGGGGCGTAAGTTATAGTGTTCGAGTTCAGAGTATTTTTTGAAAATGATTGAGAAAAAATGTTGGTTACAAAACGTGCCAACAAAATTTTTTTTTAAAAGTAAACAAACGCCAAAAAAATGAGGTCCAAGGAAATAAAAAGTCGGAAATTTTCGGAATTGATAAATTTTCGAATCAATTGAGGCACGACGACAAAAGTTCGTATTAGACAAATGTCCGACGGACAAAAGGTCCAATCGCTTGGAAAACGACAAAAGGTCCCCGGTAGTGGGGGAAAGGACAAAAGGTCCGGCCGGTCGCACAAATTGGACAATCATTCGAAGAACCGAATTCAGAAAATTAAAGAACTTAAAATAAAGCTATTTTTTCGTTTTGTTGTCCACTATTTTTAAAAAATCATTATTTTGTGGAGATCACATAGCGGGAGCGGGACGTGTTGGCCCCAGACCTTTGAAGTGCCATAACTCTTCATGGAACCAATTAAACTAAATAAATGTATCAATCGAAAGCTCTATATGTTTAGAAGCTATTATCTAGCAGGGACTAAACGATCATATAAACCTTTAAAAAGTTATGGTTTAAAAAGAGCGAAACCCTAGTTTTTGTTCTAATTTTTGATTATAACTTTTTTGTAAGGGATCTAATCACTTTGTTGATTTGAATACACAATCTACCCAACAAAAGCTTTCGATTGGTACCTAATTTATTTAGTTTGGTTGGTTCCATGAAGAGTTATGGCACTTCAAAGGTCTGCGGCCCAAACGACGGGGCTTAAACGACGGGGCCCAAACAGCGGGGCCCAAACGTCCCCGACCCCACATAGCACCCACATGAATTATCTCGAAAAAATATAAATAAGTAAAGACAGATGGGCAACATGAAGTAAAGAGATGAGAAATATGGGCGATGGATGGCATCGGTGAGAGTAGACACAAAAATCGATATGTAAATGTTTTTGCCTGCTCAGGTAGAGAAGAGAAAACTATTTTGGCAAAATTTCTGGAATCACTAAGTAAAGACAAATTGTGAATTTTGTCCATTTGGCGACAAATTTGTCCAGTCGACCTTTTGTCTTGTCCGGGTGAGCTTTTGTCTCTGTTAAACGGTTTTATCGATTAGTATAAGCTAGAGTTTTGCGATTGGACAAGTCTCAAAAAATTTTGACCAAAAAACTTAAAAAGGGTTAAAAATCCCGATTTTTGGGTTTTCTGACCATACTTTTTTGAGACTTCTAATCGTATATGCTTAGCTTAATGATAGCTTCATCTCGACAAGAGATTTTTAATTTGTCTGAAGTCCTTACCAGAGATGGGCAAATGAGAAAAATAAAATCCGAATTCCGGAAAACCAAAAATCCGAAACAGAGCCCCCGAAGGTTCTATTTTTCAACCCCCTCAAAAAGGGGGGGGGGCTCTATTAGAGGGGGGGGGGGGGGGTCTAATAGAGGGGGGTGCTTTATTTTTCCAACCTATTTTTTCAGAAAATACTAATAAAATGCAATTTTTGCACAAGTTTTTAGCAAATTTGGACAATTTTGACCCTTTTTACTGGCAAAATCAATAACAGAATGGAATTATTGAACAACAAAATTATTCGATATCCTTGAGTAGCCGCTAAAAATTAAAGGGAATTTTTTTTTAAATAAATGTTTTTGCAATTCTGAGAAGGCGTTATCGAAGTCGCTGATCACGAATTGATATTAAATTCATCATATGCTTTCATCTAATACACAAAAGTGTTCAAGAAACCCAAATTACAACCAAAAAGCGAAGAAATGTTTGAGGTCTTTTTGGAAATATTTTCAAAAAATCATAGAAGTTGAAACGTATTAGATGAAAGCATATGATGTATCTATATCATATGCGTGATCAGTAGGGAACGGATTTATAGTTAAGAAAACTTGAACATTAAACATGCTATTTTGTCGTGTGGTTTCGCTTTTTTGAAATTCTTAGAAAATTTGGCCAAAAATACTTCTAAGGCCACACTATCATCGTGCAAATTTCAGATGTTTAGTTTTATCATGGTTAATTTCACAAAAATTCGCCTTTTTCAACTTGAGTTCAAGCTTGTCAAGTTGGAGCAGGCGTTATTATACTGAAAATTACCTAATTGGCCAAATCGCCTGAAAATTTGCACGATGATAGTATGGCCTTAGAAGTATTTTTGGCCAAATTTTCTAAGAGTTTCAAAAAAGCAAAACCACACGACAAAATTAGCATGTTTAATGCTCAAGTTTTTCTTAACTATAAATCCGTTCCCTACTGATCAGCGACCTCGATAACGCCCGAGTTAGGTATTTCCATTTGGCCAAGTCGTGTTTATGACTCGACGAATGCCCGATTTTGGCTTACTCGGCGAAATGTCCCCACACGCCTTACAAAAGGGTCCTTTAGGGTCCGGAATGGCAATTAAAACTTTTTCGCATTTTTCTTTTTCTTCACAGAAATTCATTGATTTTTTTAAAAATTCATATCTCGGCTTAAAGTTGGCCAATTCTTATCTAGAAAGCCAAGTGCTGTCTTCTCAGTTTCTTCAAAACTATATTTTCTATAAAATAAAACACTAGAATGGGAAAACTGGAGACTAGAAATAAAGAAAAATTAGAAAAATTTTAACGACAATCAAAATTTTAAAAAATCCAAAAGATATGGCCAATTATTTTGAAGAAAATTTCAAAAATGGGGGGGGGGCTCTATCAGAGGGGGGGGGGGGGGGGGTCTATTTTTCAAGTTTTATTCAGGGAAAGTTGGAAAAACCCATTTACAGAGTCAGGGGATCTGACCCCACACACTCACGTTCAAGTGCCCCCACCAACAAACTGCCCCTCCAAGTTAAATACATTTTTTAGGGGTTTAAATAATTTTTATTATTTTAAATATTAGAGAAACCGGGCGTTGCTTAAAAGTCCATCCTTAGGGGTGTAAAATCCGAAATTTTAATCAAATTCCGAAACCCGAAATCGCCGAAAACCCGAACTTTTCGCCAAAAATTCCGGATCCGTTACCTCTTTTTATTAATCTCTCAAATTTGTTTCTCTGCACTTTATTTGTCGTGTGTTTCCTTTTTTGACTTCTCTAAGCCTTCTCTGTCTTTTCACTTTACTCTGCCTCTCTCGCTCTCTCCCACCTTTCTTCTCTAATTTTTCTTCTTAACACTCCTCTTGTACACTCTCTTTCCCTTTTTGACTTCTCTGAGCCCTCTCTGTCTTTTCACTTTACTCTGCCTCGCTCGCTCTCTCCCACCTTTCTTCTCTAATTTTTCTCTCAACACTCCTCATTAGTACAACTCTCTTTCACTATTTAACTTCTCATTGCTCTGTTTTCTTCCAATTTGCTTTCTCTGCAGTGAAATAGTGCACCTCATTTGTGCTCGCTCCCTATCAATAAATTCGCTTCCCTTCCTTCCCTAAGAGAGAGGGAGAGAACACGAGGAAATGACACACAGCACACACTCATTCTGTGCCGCGTTGTACACTTTTTCTGCCCTTCCAATTTTCATTTCTGTGTTTAGCCCGCCAATTCTTTTGAAATTTTACACAAAATCAATTTTTTGGCTTGTACGTTTATATTAGAAAATAAATAAAATAAGTAAATTAAGGAAAATAACACAAAAATTCCATTCCAATGGCTGGTGGCAAAGGAAAGTCGGGCAAGGACAGCGGAAAGGCAAAATCGAAGGTTCGTTAAAATTTTGCGTAATAATTTGACGCGCGTAAATTTTTTTCAAAAAATTTTATTTATTTTTTTGTTTTGCAGAAAATCATTTCGCGCAGTGCACGGGCCGGACTCCAATTCCCGGTCGGACGCATTCATCGTTTTTTGAAGAAGCGCACAACCAGCACTGGACGCGTTGGTTCGATTTGCTAAAAAATTTTGGAAAATATTTTTTTGAAAATTTTGCCCAAATTTTTCAGGTGCCACTGCTGCAGTGTACAGTGCGGCCATTCTGGAATATCTGACCGCGGAGGTGCTGGAGTTGGCCGGCAACGCGTCCAAAGACTTGAAGGTCAAGCGGGTCACCCCGCGACATTTGCATTTGGCAATCCGTGGAGACGAGGAGGTACTGGTTAAAGACAGTCTGGGATGTGGGTTTTTGTTTCGCGGATGGGGTTGGCCGAAGACAAAAAAAAAAGCAATCAAAATGATCGATTTGGACCCCCAGGGCATGGATTTTGTATTATGGGTACCCAAGCCTCGCACCGGGGGATACTGAAGGGCTGAATGAGAGGAAATGGCATCTGAATTCCGCACTTTTTGGATGCGAATTCCGCAAAATTTTTGAGCCTTGCGGCGATGTCTTTGTTTTTTTCTACTTTTGCATGCTGGTCCAAAATGCCACGATTAAAAATCCCCAAAAGAGTAAACGGATCCAGGAACGTAGCAAAGGGGGGCGGGGAGGGTAATTTCCCGGAAAATTTACTAAGACCAAAAAGATTCTGTGAACTTTTTAAAATTCCCGCCTCCTCCCCACAGAAGCTCGGAATAGGCCTAAAAATGCCGCAAAAACAAAAATGAGGCAAAATTCTTAACGGGATTTTTTTTTGCTCTTCGGGCTGCCACCGGGCGGGCCCCCTCCCCCATCGAAAATTGTTTTAAGCATTTTTGAAGCCGAAGTCTCCCGGGTTAATTGTGTCCCGACATTTTCAGCTTGACTCCCTGATAAAGGCGACAATTGCTGGCGGCGGAGTGATTCCGCACATCCATCGCTATTTGATGAACAAGGTTGGACATTTGGGGGGACTCCCGGGGGTTGTCGAGTTCAGGCCGAAACGAAAATTAAAAAATTCTGGTTTTGGTTAAAGTGTCCCAGAAATTGGCGACAATAAAGACGTGCGGTTGATTTATTGTTAGTCTTTTTGCCCAAATTTCGTGCTATTGACAATTCTATTCAGGGACTTAGGCAGAAAATATTTTTTGGGGGGGGGGGAAAGTCGATTAGTGGTCTCCCCTATGGTTTTTTCCTCGAATTTCATTTAGGGGGGGGGGGGGCCCCCCCCCCTTTACGTCCCTAATTCTATTTATATTTGGGACAATAGGACAATTTATTGTTTATTTAAAAGTATTAAATGAGAAATGTTTCAGAAAGGCGCCCAACAGCCCGGAGGAGTGGCACCGCCGAAAGGGCAATCCGCGCAGTGAGAACGGGAGGGCGCTAAAATCACTCATTTTGATGAACTCATTTAATATAACTTTTTGTTTTCATCTGTCGTCTTTTTTAATTCATAATTCATCTAAATTTTGTTTTGCTAATCTTTGTAAACAAACATAAATAAAAGAGAGACCATAAAGCCTAAGAAATATCGTGCCCAAAAAATGCGTTTATTATTTTATTTTATGTTTAAAATTTCATAATTATTTTTGCCTATTAGTTTTGCAGCTTTGGAATCGTATAAACTGAAAACGGATTCTGGCAAAAGCTATGCTCTCTAGAGTGAGACGATTTTCTGTTTTGCAGGATTATATCGGTCTCGTCAGGGTGGCCACTGCATTGAAGGCGCTGAGAGAGCGCCTCCAATGCAGCGGCTCTGGCAGGGATGGGCGGAATTCCGAAAATTTTGAAGCTTCGGAATTACTTCTGAAATTTGGTGCCTCGGAATTCCATTTTTGACGTCGGCCGAGTATGTTGAACTTTTGATCATGTGAAAGCTAACCGATTCGTCTTTTCTCAAAAAAGATAGCTTCGTTTAGAAATCCAAATTTTCGTGCCACCTTTACGCTGAGTCATAACTCGTTTGTTTAAGTTGAATCACCTTAATAGTACTTCCAAATTATGGTGACTTTTGTAAGTTATGATGACTGATAGCGCCAAAATGATCGACGTGACTGATAGCGCCAAAATGATCGACGCCAAACTGTCCGGGTCCGCGAAATGCAGCCGCACCCCTTAGCCTCAGGCTAAAATTTTGAATTTTTCCTAATTTTTTGTGTTATCATTAGGGCGTCCAAAAATATGCACAATGCATATTTTTTCCTGAACTTGGAATGACCTAAAACGCACGAAAAAGCTTGGTTTGAAGCGTTTAGAACGCATTTCCATGTGCATTTTTTGGACGCCCTAGTTATGCATAATTTGTTTTCGGGTTTTGTCGTGCTTTCTAATTTTTATATGTGTTAAAAAAGCCATCTTTTCAGTTTTTAGCCATTGGAATTATTAAAATCATTTGGATTTACAAAAAAAACAAATGTCGGACAATTCGAAGAAAGTGGAGAAACGACTGAAAGAAATGTGAGATTCGAAAAATCAAGGGTACGAACAGGGGGGAAGGAAGGGGTTCCCACCAACTCATCCATGGAGCATAACTTGCTTCAACCTTAACTGATTTAGAAAGTCTTCGATAGATCTCGAAGATTTGAAGCTAAAGTTAAAGCTTTGTGATTGGACGAATATCAAAAAAGTTATGGCGTTAACACTTGAGAAAGTTAAAAAATTCCGATTTTTGGGAGTTTTCTGGCCATAACTTTTTTGAAACTTGTCCAATCACAAAGCTTTAACTTAATGTTACAACTCTTCGAGATCTATCAAATGTCGATAAGACTTTCTAAATCGGTTAAGGTTGAAGCAAGTTATGCTCCATGGATGAGTTGGATATGGATGAGTTGGGTATGGATAAGTTGGGTTTACCCAGGAAGGAACTGGCTTTTTCCCATAAACAAAAAATAAAAATTCGACAATTTTCCGGAGATTCGATCTCTTCGAAACGAGAAAATTTGGCAGTTTTTGGATGAAACAACAAAAAAATGTGCCTAGTTTAAGGGATCTAACCTTTTTCTATTCATTTCATTTAAATCCGAATTTGCAGTTTCATTTGTGCCGACGTTTTGTTCGAAGTCTTCAAATTCTGTGGCCCTTTTGTGCTCGGACTGAAAGTGGCGCTTCTCAGCGATCGATTTGACTTTTTGGTGGACGCGCATTTCAATTCGATGGAATGGTCGTTGGGCAATTTGTACATTCATCGTCCAATTGGAGGCGCTAAAATTTCCAAATTCATTGGCAATGAAGTCGAGCGTTGCCTGTCAATTGCGCAAGAGTCGCTTCCCGACAATGTTATCGGATTTGAACGCCTTGAGATAAGGTCAGTGTCGGTTTAAATTGTTCTGAAATCCTTAAAAAAAATTATCCAATTTCTTTTGTCCACTATTTTTTTAATATTTTACAATTTTAGTTACATCGACCGAAGTGTCATCGAATTTCTCCGACGCATTCACCGACTTTTCGACTCCAACGGGACCAATCTTTCCATTGAAACAGCCAACGACCAAAACCGCAGTTGGGAAATCATTTGGCACCGGATTTGGCCTCTAATCAAAGACAACATTTGCGGGCTTTCTTTCCATTCCTTCAATCTCGACCGTTGGCGCCAATTTTTTCCGACCATTCTCGGCGATTGCCCAAAACTCCGAATGATCCATTCCTTTGATCTTTTTCCCGCGTTTCCGGCCGATGACAGTGCGGGCGCTTCTTCTGGCCAAGTTTTGGCCAAATGGTTGCACACGCCCCGCGGGGATGGACTTCCGAAGGTGTTGCAATGTTACTTTTGTTCGACACAAGTGGAAGTAGTCAAAATGGTGAGTTTTTGAGTTTTATTGGACTTCCTTTATTTCTCTGAAGGAATTTTTCAATTCAACCGAGCCGGTTAATTTCATCATCTGTCGCTGTCGTTGGGATCCTCCTCCTGCTGGCATTATGCCATTTGAACTGAAAAACAATTTGACGGGGGAGCGTTTGGTGTTGCGACTCCTTGACAAAACGAATTGGCTGTTGGTTCGTTGTCCAATTGAGCGCGACGAAGACAAATGGGCCGAGTGGGAGCAGGAGGCGCTTGAGTGGAATTGGAGTCGTCAGTGGAATATAATCCGCATTAGCCTCCAAGACAGGAACATTGGCGACGGGTGAGAGTATGAAATGGGATTTGATTATTGGAAACAATTTCCTTCGCCACTTTGGATTTTCAAATAAAAAACTCGCGGAATTCACGCGACTTCGTTGTCTTAACATTTTCTTTTCAGACTGCTTGATGCAAACGAAGGCCCAAGTGAGCCCAAAAAGAGAAAGAATTAAGGACGAAAATGCATATATTTTGGATGGAATTAAACCTCACATTTAAAATGGACAAAACATTGAATTTGTTGCGTTTAGCCAGCAATAAATTTTTATTGTCTTTCAGAAATTTTGTTGAAGGGAACGAAGGCGTTGTTGAACTCCGTAATCCGCCTCGCCTCCCCTCCCCAATTTTGGCGAAATGTTTAAATTTCACTTAAAATAGTGAAACCTAGTATTTGATGTAAAAAGAATGTCCTAAATCAATTATGTAAAAAACATAATAAGTTGTGAAAGTGAAAAAAGACCTTGGCGCCGAAACGGCAGTGCCGAAACAGGGCGCCGAAATTTGCCTGTTTTCTTTTCCGCAGACATTTGCACACTCTCTCCCCTTTTTCTACGCCTTCTCTAACCGAAAATGAAACCCATCAAATAATTTTCTTTCCAATCGTCTCCATCCTATAAAAGTACAGTGCACTCGGTGCGATGTGCGGCGATCATTAGTCTGATGCCGTTTCCTGCATTTTAATGGGAATACTGACCAGTAGGTGGACGCACCCCCAAGTGCAGTTGCATCCGGTTGGACTCAGAGCCCAAGATCGCCCCATTTTTATTTGTTTTTAAATCATGGTCGGATTTAGTAGCTGAAAAAAGCAGGATTAATTAGCCTATGCAAAAGCATAAAGGGAGGGTATTTTGGGGCAATTTTGGCGGTTTGCCTAATTTGTCTGCTGTTGGAGTTGACCCATTTCCGCGGCCTGAAACCCTCGTGAAATGACTTTTTACACAAATCACCTCAGCTTAGGCTCCTTAGGCCTAAGCCTTTTTCAAGCGAATTCGTCTTTTTCCAACAAAATTTTTTTTGTGGTTTTGATAAACCAATGAAGTTTTTTGGAAATGATGCTTTTTGAGTTTATCAAAATAAATTTTTGAGTCTTATCAAATTTCTTTGCAAAATATTTGAGCCTTTTTTAACTAAATAGAACCTGTTTTTAAAATATTCACAATTGATACTTTGGCAACATTTCACTAACTATAAAAGCTTCAATTTTGGTGGAAAGAACGAACTTTCATCAAAAAATTTTTAAAATATTTGTTTCAAACCCCAGATTTTTCCCAGAACGGGCTCAAGCGACCGATAGACCGTCCGGAAAAACCCTCACGGACAAAAATAATCAAAAATAGCCACCCAGAAAAGCTTGGCCGATTCGGCAATACCGGAAATTTGTCCAAGTAATAAAATCATAACAAAATTAATTTTTAATTATAAAGGATAATTATTAATTAAGCATTATAAAAAAGTGGGAGTGCACCAAAATCACCGATTGCATTTGGAATCCGACCGAAAACGAATGTTTTACCCCGGATGCGGTCAGTTAATTAATCAAATTGTATTAAAGATGATAAATATCCTCAGATTGCGTGATGAACTTTTGTTCTGGTGGAGGAGAAGGAAAGTGCATTCGACGTATGCCCGTTTTGCAATATTTTGATTTTAAAAGATTCCTCAGTGACATAAATATTATTTGGATTTTTGCTATAGGCAGTCGGGAGTCGGGCTTTTTCAAGGGCGTCATGTTTGGCCCAACAATGACGGGGGTCGGGGAGCAACTTTATTTTATTCCACAATTAGGTTTAAAATTATTATGCAGAAACTTTAAAATCCCTGTTCGCCGGGATCATTTGCGTTTATGGTCAAAGGGGCGCGAGCTTTTCATCAGATATTCAATAAGTTTGGACGTCACGGATGACGCCCACTTCAGCATTTGATTGTTTGCAGTTCTGAGCATTTATCGGCAGGGTGGCCATTAAATTCGTCGATCGAGATTTCGGTCGAGAATCTCGATCGGTCCGATCTCTAATTCTAATAGTGTGAAATGGAAATCATATTGTTAGAGCTCCTGGTGGATAATCTGCAGAACTCACAGTTGGGCGAAGCTCTGTTCACTGGGGTTATTTTCGGTCGAACTACAATAACCCCGCCCATGTGGTCTATACGGTGACGATGGAACAGTTTCACGAATATCAGACGGCAATCCTCGCGTATTGTTTTATTAAACGTCAAATAAATGACCGGAGGCAATCCTTGGGATAAACAAGATTAGTTTAATAAAAACAAGAAAGAATTGCCAATACCATGAACGTGTAACCTAAACTTAAAAAATAATAAATCAGAATTTATGTTAAATGATTTTGACCAAGCAAATTCGACAAGGGTGATCATCCACTGGTTGACTTCGTTGCTTTGTATGTAAACGTAAAGACAGCCGGTCAAAATGTTGATCAAGGAAACCAAAAACACTTGGGTAAAGATCTAATAAACCAAAAGTGATCAAAAATCAGTTTAAAAGTGATCAAAAACAGCGACCCGAATTTGCACTGCGCCCATTTCGGAGAGGACAGCGCCAAACTGTCGGCGGTTCTTTCGAACGTCGTAAAAAAGTTTGGTGGCAAATATCAGATAAATGAGCGGGGTCAAAAATGCCACGGCAATGTTATGCACTCTGTACAGCCAGTGTTCATACTTTAATTTTGATAAATAAATTTAATCATAAATATTTATTTTGTTTAAATTTATTTATCATTTAAAAACTTTTGCGTTTCTTTTAGTGGCTTATTAAATCCGGAACGAATTATTTGTTCTTATCACCTCGGGTTGATCATCACCGGTGCGATAGCCTACGAATGGGTAAAAGAACCAGGCAAAGTAAATGCTGTTGTACGTAGCGGGCTTTATGAACAAAGTCGAATAGAGGGCGTAAAGGGAGCAGCCGGTGATCCAAAGCGATGTGCGGGAACCCGAGAACAAAATGTGCGAGAAACGGTCGGAGACGAGATCGAGACAGCGATTGAATGCCAAAACCTTTAAGCCATTGGCATTTAAATGCAATTTACTCGTTCCATTAAAGCGGTGACAAATTTACCAAATCAGCAGTAGTTTCGGCACACCAGAAAGCTTAAAAAGAGAAAATAAAAGGTTATTTCACAAAAACGTTTTTAACCTGACACTGCAATTCCCACAAAATACATCAGTGTCGGATAGGAGCAGAAAACGGCACCGTGCATATTGGCCCAACCGCTGAAGAAGCCGAGAATCCACAAAATGCCCAAATCGGTGATGCCGATGTAGAACAGCAACGTGTAGCAAGAGTTGTCCCGCATATGCTTCCAAATGGAGTAAATGCACGGCACGTACAGAACCTTCATTGATCAGATTAAATAATTAGGCCACGATCAGTAGATCACCTCACATAATAAATGGCACACAACACGCAAATTGCGATTGACTCCGGCACAAACTGCCGACGCTCCAGTGGAATCGAGTCAATATCCAGCCCTGTGCAGTTGTACAGCCGTTCGTACTCGGAATGACGGAACAAAAACAGCTCCATCACTAAATTTAATAATTCCAACACAAATTAAAGTTAAAATATGGAAACCTGTGGCAAAAGTGCTAGTATATCAGAGGTCGTATCTGTCCTTATTTATAAGATTTGTCCTTATTTGAGGGCTGCCAAATCTTATAAATTAAAAATGTAAAAGATTTGTCCTTATTTGAGGCCTCCGTCCTTATGTATTTTGTCCTATTTTTCGATTTTGATTTTCAGCCTCGCCTCCAATGAAAATTGAGCAAAATTCTGCAGTTTTTGGACCAATTTTGTTAATAATTTCGTTAAAATTAAAAAAACTACCGTATTTTTAAAATTTTGGTTGCAAAAGTCAAAGTGAATTATGAATCACAATTGTTCCGAATTATAATTTTCTTCCTTCGAACCTCCGAATGTTAAGGAAAATTGTTAGTGGAGAGAAATATGATTAAAAAAGCGCATTTCATGCCAAAATAAACATTGTGCTGCATTTTGTAAAAAGTCCTTATTTCGAACCCAAAATCTTTGTTTTGCGCTTGATGTCCTTATTTTTGAAAGTTTTTGATACGACACCTGTAGTACGGTACATTATGAAAGTGTGATTGATTAAATTTTGAATTAACATTTTTAAGCAACTCTTCTCCTCGGTTGCCATGTTTAAGTACATTTTTATATGAATGATTTTAAGCCATACAATATATTTAAAAAACTATGCGGCAAAGCGTTTAACAAATGCACGGACAATGCGAAACCGACGACTTTGCCCTTTACAAATAAAACATTTACCTTCAGTCACATTTGCGTGACTTTTATGCTCCTTCGGCAGTTAATTAAACGGGCCCGACAAGATACAAAATCATACAATAATCATTCATAAAAATGTAAACATGGCACTGGAGGAGAAGAAACATCGTATATAACCCATTGTAGAAAGAATTTGAAGAATGTGAAACGGAAGAAAAGTATGTAAAAAAAATCTAAATATTTTTTAAGTTTTAGAGAATGTTTCCAATAGAGCCCGACAGCTAAATTCCTGGACCCGGATTTGGATTTTAGGGAGGTGCTTGGACATGATTTCCTGCTCTCTGATGTGCCGAAACTCCTGCTGATTTCGTAAATTTGCCATTGCTTAATGAAACGGTAAACCCAATTTAAATGCCTATGGCTAAAAGTGCGCAAAAACATTAAATTTTCCTTTTGACTACCCCTTAAGAGCCTATACCTTGGCCGGGCTTCTGTGCACAGTTGTCTTCTGTTGGGAAAAGATATTTATGCGGAAAAGGGCAGTGTTTTGAAAGGTTAATATGATTTTTAAAGCTCGTAAGAAATAATTTAAATTCTTTTGAGCGTTTTATAGTGTGGATGGTTGAGGCCCCAGTCAAAAGACACTTCAGTCCCGAGTTTCTAACTCTCAGGTGGTTGCCCAACAAAAATTTTTTCGGATTCTTACATTGCAGACCGAGAAGAGTCGATTGATATATATTTCGTTCGATTTTGAGTCTGGACCGTATAAACGATATTTACCGATTCGGATTACAGGCCCCCGAATACCCCAAGAAACACCCTTTTGTTTTTTCCAAAAAATCTTAGATGGTGAAATCATATTAGATGATGTCATATGATAAATCTGTGCCATATTCGTGATCAGCGCCACCCTGAGTACAGCGCAGAATAGAAAATTCCATATTTTTTTTTGCCAATTGTTGCCATTTTTAAGGGGTATAAGGTCAACACAATTTTCCACATTTTGCCTTTCCCTTTCATTCGTTCGTTTTTTGGCATTTAATTTTGACTTTATCCAACAAAAAATATAGGTTTATTTAATTGTTTAACCCGAGATATTTTGATAATTTTAGGCCATTTCACCTGAAATTTGTCAAGTGGGATTTTTGGCCTAAAATTCGGGGTTTTTGGCTTTGTTTCTGTTTTTAAATAGTATTAAAAATGCCGTTTCCTCACTTTTTAGCTGATTGGAATCATAAAAATCATTTGAATTTCCAACAACAAAAAATGTCTGACAATCCGAAGAAAGTGGAGAAACGGTTGAAGGAAATGTGAGTTTTTTATTCGAAAGGCAAAGGGTACACGAGGCAGGGAGAGACGGATTTAGCGCATTTGTTTTTGCTTTTTGTTTGAAAAGTCTAATGTCCTTATTTATACGATTTGTCCTTATTTCAGATCTTCGTCTTTATTTATTGGATCGGAGAATTTTCATAAAATTTAGATCTAATACTTGAGTTAGTAAACTGTCCAGATTTTATTAATTTCTGAGACTATCTGCTACAACTTCAAAGTGGAATTATAACAAACCAAAAAAATACATCTTAATTTAGAATCTGACCTTTAATTTAAAAAATTTAGAAATCTTTTTTTAGCATTTAATAATTTTTCAGTTTCGTTTGTGACGACGTCCTGTTTGATGTGTTCAAATTCTGTGGCCCTTTTGTGCTCGGCCTAAAAGTTGCGCTTCTCAGCGATCGATTTGACCTTTTGGTGGACGCGCATTTCATTTTGAAGGAATGGTTTTTGGGCGATTTGAAAATTTGTCGCGCGATTAAAGGGAATGGTGCTGAAATTGTCAAATACATTGACTATAAAGTCGAGCGTCGACTGCAAATTCCGCAAGAGCCGCTTCCGGACAAAGTGATCGGCTTCAAAGCGCTTATAATAAGGTCATTTCTCACGGTCGGGGGGTCAGTTTAGCTTTTGCTTGAGTCCGGATCCGCATTTCTCAGCATTTTAATTTTTCATAAACTTAGGTACATCAATCAAAATGTCATCGAATTTCTTCAAAGAATCCAGCGACTTTTCGCCTCCAAAGAGACCAATATTTTCATTGGAACATCCAACAACCAAAACGGCAGTTGGGAAATTATTTGGCACCGGCTTTGGCCTCTGATCAAAGACAACATTTGTGGATTTAATTTGTCTCCCTCCACTCTCGACCGTTTGCGCCGTTTCTCTCCGACCGTTCTCCGCGATTGGACAAAACTCCGAATGATCCATGCCCATTATGCTTTTCCCGAGTTTCCGGCCGATGACAGTGCCGGCGCTTCTTCTGCCAAAGCTTTGGCCAAATGGTCGCAAATTCCTCGCGGGGATAGCCTTCCGAAGGTGTTGAAATGTTCCTTTCATTCGGGAAAAATGGAGGAACTCAAAACGGTAATTTTTTGAATTGGACTTTACCTTTATTCCACGCCTAAGGAATTTGCCAATTCGACCGATGCGGTCAATTTCATCATCTGTCTTTGGAATTGGCCTTCTGCTGTTGCCATTGTGCCATTTGAGCTTAAGAACAATTTGACGGGGGAGCGATTGGAGTTGCGACGCTTTGACAAAAAACGCAATTGGCTTTTGGTGCGTTGTCCAATTGAGCGCGACGAGGACAAATGGGCAAAATGGGAAACGGAGGCGGCTGAGTGGAATTGGCACCGTCACTGGAATAGCATTCTCATTAACTTGAACGACAGGGACATCGTCGAAGGGTAAAGGGATAAATTAATCTATTGAAATCATTTTCCTTCTCCATTTTTGGAAACATTCAAAGAACAAACTCACGCGACTTTTGTTGTCTTGCCATAATTTCTAATTTTCAGACTGTTTGACGCAAACGAAGGTCCGAGTGAGCCCAAAAAGAGAAAGAACTGAGCAGGAGGACGGAATTTGGAGGGAAATTCAAAATTCGAAAATGGATTTAATTGAAATTGTTCTTTTGCAATATGAATTATGTTTTCCCGAATAACGTAAACGTTCTTATGCTTTTTTTGTTCCCTTTTGCAAGGCCGAGATTTAATGCATTTGCATATTTTTATGAATTTAGCTCAAAAAAGGAGCTGTTAGTTACGTTGGTCTTTTTCTTTTAGAGACAAGCTTTAAGCCTATCATAAAATCAAATTCAACCCATATGATAGCTTGGGTTGTTCCGTTACAAAATTTCATTCCGAACGGCGCTATAGGGGTCAAAGCTCTGAAAGCCCCGTTATGATTATTAAACCGGTTTAAATAATTTGACCAAAAACAGTTCGATGAAATGGGATTATTGGAAACAATTTCCTTCGCCATCTTTGGAATTTTCACAAAAAAAACTCGCGGAATTCACGCGACTTTTGTTGTCTTACCATATTTTCTAATTTTCAGACTGCTTACAATGCATTCAAGAAAAGGAATTTAGATTTTCTGCACCCAAAATTTTCCAGAAAAAAAGCCGGTTCGGATGAGAAGTCCAAATGTCTCCGGACTAACCGGAACATTGAATTGTGCGTTTAGCCCAGCGCTATATGTTTTTATCGTCTTTCAGAAATTTGTTAAAGTGATCTTTGTTAAAACACTTGCACAATTCTATGGATCATATGGTCAAGAGGCAAAACGGAACAAATTATATATCATTCGACTTCTCTCGGGCTCGGCGATGGGTATGGAAGGATTGTTTATTGGGAACACTTTCCTTTCCCATTATTGGAAATTTCAAAGAAAAAACTCGTGGTATTTGTACCATATTTTCTAATTTGTAGACTGCTTGACGCAAACGAAGGCCCGAGTGAGCCCAAAAAGAGAAAGAATTGAGGACGAAAAGGCAATATATTTTGGATGGAATTAAAAGTTACATTTAAAATGGACAAAAACATTGAATTTGTTGCGTTTAGCCAGCAATAAATTTTTATGGTCTTTCAGAAATTTTGTTGAAGGGAACGAAGGCGCTGTTGAACTCGGTAATCCCCTCCCCCCCTCCCCAATTTCGGCGAAATGTTTAAATTTCACCCAGTTTTTGGTGGGCGAAGGATGATTCGTCCCGGCCAACCCTCAGCACTCATTTAAACGTGTAGAGGTGTACATATTTGCTTCATGTGTTAATTTCATTTCGCCGAATTTGTCTGTTTTCTTTTCCGCAGACATTTGCACACTCTATCCCGTTTTTCTACGCCTTCTCTAACCTCAAATGAAACCCATCAAATAATTTCTTTCCAATCGTCTCCATCCTATAAAAGTAAAGTGCACTCGGCGCGATGGGTGGCGATCATTGGTCTGATGCCGTTTCCTGCACTCTAATGGGAATACTGACCAGTAGGTGGACGCACCCCCAAGTGCAGTTGCATCCGGTTGGACTCAGACCCCCCCAAGATCGCCCAACTTTTTATATGGAGAGTATTTTGGAACAATTTTGGCGGTTTGCCATTTGTCTGCTGTTGGAGTTGATATTTTTTGTTTTTCCGGAAAAATTATATAATCGAAAAAATCGGAGTTGTTTCAGAGTTTATCAAAATAAATTTTTGAGTCTTATCAAATTCTTTACAAAATATTTGAGCCTTTTTTAACTAAATAGAACCTGTTTTAAAATATTCACAATTATACCTTGGCAACATTTAACCTTTTTTTGTTGTTGCTCCACATGACTATTTGGTTTCTGCATTCTCCAGATTGATAACAAAGTTAAATGACCTTTACTTCTCGATCTCGCTGACCTTTGAATTCGGGTTCGGGGTTCAAAATCGGTCAAAATGGAAGTCATTTTCGGATTCTACAACCCTAAAAACCCCTAGAAATATGTTTTTAACATTAAACAAAAAAAAAATTTCTGTTGTCACATAACGAAAAAGTACCCCGGATTTTTTCCCAGAACGGGCTCAAGCGCCCGATAGACCGTCCGGAAAAACCCTCACGGACAGAAAATAATCAAAAATAGCCGCCCAAAAAGCTTGGCCGATTCGGCAATACCGGAAATTTGTCCAAGTAATAAAATCATAACAAAATAATTTTTAATTATAAAGGATAATTATTAATTAAGGCATTATAAAAAAGTGGGAGTGCACCAAAATCACCGATTGCATTTGGAATCCGACCGAAAACAAATGTTTTACCCCGGATGCGGTCAGTTAATTAATCAAATATTTATTAAAGATGATAAATATCCTCAGATTGCGTGATGAACTTTTGTTCTGGTTTAGGAGGAGGAAAGTACATTCGACGTATGCCCGTTTTGCAATATTTTGATTTTAAAAGATCCGTCACAAAAAAATTTTAAAATTATTATGCAGAAGCTTTAAAATCCCTGTTCGCCGGGATCATTTGCATTTATGGTCGAGTCCAGGGATGGGCAAAATCGAAAAACAAAAAACGAATATTTTTTAGAAAAAAATAAATGCCAACGTACCAATAACGGTGAAAGATGACAAACTAACTAACTACATACCAAATTCCAACAACAAATTCAATTTAGCCAAGTTTATTCATAATCGAAATTATAAATTTTGAGATTATAATGCAAATATAAGAGCCTTTCCGCGTTTTCAGGGCGGCGAGCTTTTCATCAGATATTCAATAAGTTTGGACGTCACGGATGACGCCCACTTCAGCATTTGATTGTTTGCAGTTCTGAGCATTTATCGGCAGGGTGGCCATTTTACCTGACCAATTTTATTTATAAAATTTTGAGCAATTTTCTTAACAAAACTTGTTAAAATCTTCAAAAAATCTAGAAACGGCCCTGAGCTCGGGTAGAACACAAAAACTTTACTGTTGATTTGCAATTGTACCCAGGCATTTGATCTTTTTCTAAGTTATTCGGAGTTGTTGAACAAAGTTAAGTACGGTGAAAAGTACCATTATTAAAGTTTTGGCATTACTTTCGCATATTTACACGCCTAAAAAATATTCCTGCTTTTTGGGTTTTTGCCGATGGCCATTATTGGATTTTTTGGAAATAAACGTCTTATACAATTCTAATTAGAGTTTGGACTTGAAGACCGATCGAGATTTCGATCGAGAATCTCAAAAATATTAAACGATCGAGATTCGTTTGAGATCACTGAAAAATCTCATCACGAAGCTTAAAGATCCTGTAAAAATTCGTCGATCGAGATTTCGGTCGAGAATCTCGTCGAGATTTCGATCGAGAATCTCGATCGGTCCGATCTCTAATTCTAATAGTGTAAAATGGAAATCATATTGTTAGAGCTCCTGGTGGACAATCTGCAGAACTCACAGTTGCGCGAAGCTCCGTTCACCAGGGTTATTTTCGGTCGAACTACAGTAACCCCGCCTATGTGGTCTATACGGTGACTCTGGAACAGTTTTACGAACATCAGACGGCAATCCTCGCGTATGGTTTTATTAAACGTCAAATAAATGATCGGAGGAAATCCTTGGGATAAACAAGATTAGTTTAATAAAAACAAAAAAGAATTGCCAATACCATGAACGTGTAACCTAAATTTAAAAAAATCAGAATTTGTTAAGTGTTTTTGACCAAGCAAATTCGACAAGAGTGATCATCCACTGGTTGACTTCGTTGATTTGTATGTAAACGTAAAGAGAGCCGGTCAAAGTGTTGATCAAGGAAACCAAAAACACTTGGGTAAAGATCTAAACTAAGCGAAATAGTGATCAACAAGGATAAGATTTTTAGACTCGAAAAATATCAAAATAGGCGTCTAAATAGGTCTGAAAAAAGTGCCAAAATAGGCTCAAAAAACCGGGTTATAAGCAACCCTGGTGATCAAGGTCCTGTTTAAAAATGATCAAAAACAGCGACCCGAATTTGCACTGCGCCCATTTCGGAAAGGACAGCGCCAAACTGTCGGCGGCTCTTTCGAACGTCGTAAAAAAGTTTGGCGGCAAATATCAAATAAATAAGCGGGCTCAGAAATGCCACGGCAATGTTATGCACTCTGTACAGCCAGTGTTCGTACTTTAATTTTGGGAATTTAAATAATTTAATCATAAATATTTATTTTTAAATCTATTTATCCTTTTTTTAAATCTTTTGCGTCTATTTTAGTGGCTTATAAAGTCGGGAACGAATTCTTTGTTCTGATCACCTCGGTTTGATCATCACCGGTGCGATAGCCAACAAATGGGTAGAAGAACGCGGCGAAGTAAATGCTGTTGTACACACCGGGCTTAATAAACAAAGCCCAATACAGGGCGTAAAGCGAGCAGCCGGTGATCCAAAGCGATGTGCGGGAACCCGAGAACAAAATGTGCGAGAAACGGGGGGAGACGAGATCGAGACAGCGATTGAATGCCAAAATCTTTAACCACAGGCATTTATCATTTAAAAGTGATGACAAATTTACCAAATCAGCTGAACTTTCAGCACACCAGAGAGCTTAAAAAGAGAATAAAAGTCAATTTTCACAAACGTTTTCAACCTGTCGCTGTCAATCCCACAAAATACAACAGTGTCGGATAGGAGCAGAAAACGGCACCGTGCAGATTGGCCCAACTGTAGAAGAAGCCGAGAATCCACAAAATGCCCAAATCGGTGATGCCGATGTAGAACAGCAACGTGTAGCAAGAGTTGTCCCGCATATGCTTCCAAATGGAGTAAATGCACGGCACGTACAGAACCTTCATTGATCAGATTAAATAATTAGGCCACGATCAGTAGATCACCTCACATAATAAATGGCACCCAACAGGCAAATTGCGATTGACTCCGGCACAAACTGCCGACGCTCCAGTGGAATCGAGTCAATGTCCAGCCCTGTGCAGTTGTACAGCCGTTCGTACTCGGCATGACGGAACAAAAACAGCTCCATCACTAAAGTTAATAATTAACTCGCCCATAACTTGACAAAAAAAATGAAATCTGTGGCAAAAAGTTCTAATACATTTCGAACGCGTGATTAAGTTTGAATTAACATTTTTAAGCAACTCTTCTCCTCCGTTGCCATGTTTAAGTACATTTTTATATGAATGATTTTAAGCCATACAAAATATTTAAAAAACTATGCGGCAAACCGTATAGCGACGACTTTGCCCTTTACAAATAAAACATTTACCTTCAGTCACATTTGCGTGACTTTTATGCTTTTGGCAGTTAATTAAACGGGCAAAAAGCGACAAAACTAATCCGACAGATACAAAATCATACAAATCTAAGCCTAGAGCCTTGTATTTTATTTAAAAATTCTGGTACATTATAAGTACAAAAATTTAATTAATTTTGTGGTTTTCACGTAATTATTTTTCTTCAATCATTCATATAAAAATGTAAACATGGCACCGGAGGAGAAGAAACATCGTATATAACCCAATGTAGAAAGAATTCGAAGAATGTAAAACGGAAGAAAAGTATGTAAAAAAAATCTAAATATTTTTTAAGTTTTAGAGAATGTTTTCAATAGAGCCCGACATCTCTAAATTCCTGGACCCGGATTGTTAAATCTTCAAAAAAAGATTTCCCCGGACCTTTTTAATTAATAAAAAGTTTCAAAAATGACTATTTTTAAAATTTAAGTTGCAAATCTCTTAACCAGGGCTCCCAAATCTGAGGTTGAGCCTCATTTTGTGGTTTTTTGGAAGGGCAATGAGGCAAAATTTTCAAAAATGAGGTTTTTTGTGGTTTTTCAAAAGTTCGGGAGTTTTTTATTGTAAAAAAGCATCACATTCCTTCCAATTTTGGTTAAAATCTGTTACCAAATTGAGTCAAAAATTCCAAAATTTTCTCGGCGGCGCCTATCGGCACCGCCGACCACCTTTAAAAATTTTGAGATCCGAACCCTGGGTTAAAGCTCTGAAAGCCCCGTTATGATTATTTAACCGGTTTAAATAATTTGGCCTAAAACAGTTTGATTGAGAGGATGAAATGGGATTATTGGAAACACTTTCCTTCGCCATCTGTGGAATTTTCACAAAAAAAAATTGCAGCCAAAACTTGTTACACCAAATTTAGATAGGTGAGATGGGTACTTACAAATATAAAAATGGGGGTATTCGGGGTCGTAGAATCCGAATTCGACTGTTGTTCGACCAATTCCGAACCCCGGACCCGGATTCAAACGTTTTTTCACAAGTTTAAAATTTTCCAAAAATCAATTTTATTGCACAAAACGTTCGAATCCGGGTCCGGAGTTCGGAATTGGTCATAATGGAGATCAGATTCGGATTCTACACCCCCAAATACCCGTAGAAACATCTTTTATTACCTTTATAACTTTTAATAGTACATCAAACCGGCTTGATGTTGCTGAAATATATCTACTAATCATGTAGAGCTTTCGAATGATAAAAAGATTATGAAGATTAGTCAGTCTTGAAAAGTTATGAGCTGTTAAACGTTCCTGAGACGCAGTTGGCCCGTTTCGCGCCAACCCCGACCCCCGACTTTCCCGCCCCCGAGGGGTCGGGGGGACCAACCCTCGTTTGAACGACGCGCAAAATGCCGACCCGCTTCATTACCTACGCAATTCATAACATTTGGAGAAAGATTAAATTCAAATGTATTAAAACTAGGACCGGTGAAATCAAATTCCCGGTCCCGGTTTTTAGCAAATCCCGATCCCGGCCAACTCTATCCAAAACTAATGCATTTTAAATTAGGGTGGCACGGGACCGGTACCGGGACCGGGACGGGATTTCCCGGTTTTTTCAGGTCCCGGTCCCGGTCGGGACGGAACTTTAAACTGAAAGTCCCGGTCCCGGTCGGGAGTCCCGACCGGGACCGGGACTAAATGTACACCCCTAATGATGGCATCATCAAGCGACAATTTCTTTTTTAATTATTTCTCTCACATAAGTCGGTGGCTTAGTGGTTTGTCGTTTTGGTGAGTCTCATGTTATGTGTTGGGTTCGAACCCGCTTGAGTGCAAGCACTTATTTATGGTTTTCCCCTCTACTCAAATACGCTTCCCCTCATTAATAAGATATTTTAAATAAATATTCTGATATTTTTTAATTAAAAATGCCTGGAAAAAAAGAATAGATACAAGAATTTTTGAATAAATTCATCACGTCTTCCTGAATTTTTGCTTCAATTTCTTAACAATATCATTAAAATGTTCAAAAAATTTCCCCGGCGGCGCCTGTCGGCACCGCCGGACATCCTCCATTCTTAAGTAAACCAATTTTTCCTCAAAATACCGAAGCAAAATTCATAATTTTGCTAAAATTTTGACGAAATTTTGATAAAATTTCTTTAACAATTGAGTCAAAATTTCAAAAATTTTTCTCGGCGGCGCCTATCGGCACCGCCGACCCCCACCCTCCCTAAAAGTAAAGCAGAATCTCAAAAAAAAGAATGATGATGACAATGACATCGAAGGTCAAGAAGATCAACAATATGTGTTGCCGGAAAATTAAAATTTTTTAGTGTTTGATAAAAGAAAAATTTTTCCTTGAAAAGTCCCGGTTGGTCCCGGTCCCGGTTGAAAATCTTGGTACCGGTCCCGGTTTTTCTGGTCCCGGCAAGTCCCGGTTTTTCCCAAAAGTCCCGGTCCCGTGCCACCCTATTTTAAATACTAAATTTCAAACATTTATTTTTACGCAAAATTTCCCCGCTAATTCAAATCGCTCAACCACGTCAGGACGGACAAACAAACACTCTCAAAAATAATATGGTGATCGCCTAAAGAGCTCCCTAGCCGATTCAATGGATAACCTATTATTTAAATTTACAAAAAGTTTGTTTGGCTATTACAAAATGTTGAATTAGTTCCACAAGAAGGCGACTACAATTACCCTCCAATTTTTAGCCAGATGTGGTATGTATAATTAATTGTATAAACCAATTTTTAGCCTTATTCAAAATCACAAAATTCTAACAGAATTATTATTATGTCCGACAATCCAAGCAAAGCGGCAAAAAAATTGAAAGAAATGTGAGTTTATCAGACTCCTAAATACATAAAATTTTTACTTTTTATTCTAAAAATGATCCGAAAATGTGTTACCTATTTGGTATAATTGAATCTGTTGAATTTTTTGAAAATTAAAAGAAGGAACGACTTTTAAATAACACCAAGGCCTTAAACCGAATTTCAGTTTCGTTTGTGACGACGTTTTGTTTAATGTGTTCGAATTCTGTGGCCCTTTTGTGCTCGGCCTAAAAATTGCGCTTCTCAGCGATCGATTTGACTTTTTGGTGGACGCGCATTTTAAATCGATGGAATGGTCGTTGGGCGATTTGCGCATTTATCGCGCAACCGATGGAAATGGCGCTGAATTTGCCAAACGCTTTGACAATGATGATAAGCGTCGTTTGCCAATTCCGGAAGAGCCGCTTCCTGACAAAGTGATCGGATTTGAGAGAATTTGGATAAGGTAATTGTCGGTAAAATTGTCCCAATAGACCTGTGAGTATTATAAATTTTCCCATACATTTTTAGGTACATGGACCAAAATGCCATCGAATTTCTCAAAAGCATTCGCCGACTTTTTGACTCCAAAGGAATTAATCTTTACATCGGAACATCCATCACCCAAAACCGCAGTTGGGAAATCATTTGGCCCTTGATCAATGACAATATTTGCAAATTTTACTTGAATTACTCCGAATTGGATCATTTGCGTCAGTTCTCTCCGACCATTCTCGGCGATTGTGCCAAACTTCGAATGATCAAATCCTTTCGTCTTTTCCCCGAATTTCCGGCGGATGATAGCGCCGGCGCTTCTCCTTCCCAAGCAGTGGCCAAATGGTTGCAAACGCCCCGCGGGGATGGCCTTCCGAAGGTGTTGCATTGCTGTTTTTGTTCGGTGAAAATGGAAAGACTCAAATTGGTAATCTTTAATTGTGAATGTTCTGGTTTAAATTAATTCTTCTGTTTAGACATTTGTCAATTCGACCAATGCGGTCAGTTTCATCATCTGTGTTTGGAATTGGTCTTCTGCTGCTGACATTGTGCCATTTGAGTTGAAGAACAATTTGACGGGGGAGCGATTGGTGCTCCGACACTTTAAGGAAGACGCATGGCTTTTGGTGCGTTGTCCAACTGAGCGCGACGACGACAAATGGGCCGAGTGGGAGCAGGCGGCGGTCGAGTGGAATAGGCATCGTCAGTGGAATAGCATTTACATTAACTTGAACGACAGGGACATCGTCGAAGGTAGGACAAAAGGACCTGCCCATCTCATTTGAAAATATAATTTTCAACAGGGCTTGGTCGAACCCTTTCGATTTTGAAATTTCCAGGTTTTTTTTTCGTGTCGAAAGAGAATTCTAAGAAATTTTTCTGAAAGAGTGGTAGTAGATAAGGCGCGCACTTTTAGCCTTAAATGTTGCTTTTATTTATCAAAAGAGTTATGGCACTGAAATGCCGTCATAGTAATTTTAGAGCAGTTTTTGGATTAATTGAAATGTTAAATTTGATCTGTTTTTGTTAAGAAAATTAATCCAAAAATTATTATTTTTTCTTTAAAGAACTCAAAATTCAAAAATGTTCCCGGTAGCGCCTATTGGCACCGCAGGACCTCTCAATTTTCGCCAAGTCTAGTCAAAAATTTGGTTAATTATTGCTCACAGTAAAACTCGGTAAATTTTGAGTCTCGAACATATTTAGTTAATTATTAAATTATTGAGCGTCGCTCTGAAATTTTAACTATTTTTTTAAAGAAAATTGTGCTTTTTATGCACCAAAATGCTTCTTTCGTTTCAATTCACAATGTTTTCTTTTGGCTTATCCCTGATTTTTAGACGAGGCAAACGAAGACGACTAAACGAAGGGCACAAGAGAGCAAAAAAGGCAAAAAGTGAATGAGCCGAACGGAATTTGAATGGAAATTCAAACTTTTAAATGACTAAAATTTGAAAGATTTGCTTTCCCATACATTTTAAAGCTTTTGTTCTTACCCTCACCGATCCATGGCCATAAAATGTTGTGTTTTGCTCCCATTCTTTTGCAATTGGTAGGCAAAAGCCCCAATTTCTACCTGAAAAGCCCCTAATTTTTATGGAACAATTTTCAGAAATATGGCAAATTTTTTCAACAAATTTGAAGGGCTCCAAGTTGCAATTGATGATGTGAACGGCAATCCGAAATTGCCAGGCATGGGCACGGATATCCGAATGTCCGGATATCCGTGGATATATCCGGATATGGATGGATACGGATACAGAATTTCAAAAATGGGACGGATAAAGACGGATACGGGTATGGAAAATCCAATTTATCTGGATATATCCGCTGTATGTCCGCGGAGGATAACGGATATGAATTTCGAAAAATGAGACGGATACAAACGGATACAAAGGTCGCGGATTCCGGACACGGATTTAATAATTTGTATCCATGACCATGCCTGGAAACTGCTTCCAAACTAACGATTTTTCAGCATTTTCAACAACATTTGGAGACAAATGTCAAAGTTTGCTTTTTAGGGAAAGTGTTTCAAAATAATTTTTCACAGAATTTTAATCACATTTTTTTACTGTGACACTTTTTTGGCACAGTTTTTCTTGTGTGCAAACGGCACTTTTGTTTTATGGTCGGGTATCGAAAAAAGCTCAGGGGTTTTGGCTCTCGGGTTTTGTTTAAATGGGAAAGGTTTTGCAAAGGCTTTCTTGAATTATAAGGGGTTTTTTTCCTTGTGGATGGATCAGGACAATTTTGGTATCAATTAACAGCTCTCGATGAAACAAATCGATCCAGGGGTTGGGGGAAGTTGATCAGACGCTTCTGAGCCGAGTTATAGCTCTTCAAAGTTGACAAACCCTAGGGGGGGCCTTTTGGTCAGATTTGTTGAAAATATGATCAATCGACAGCTCTGGATGAGACAAATCGATATAGATGAAGCACCTCCTTCCCTCTAGAAGCTTGAAATAAGCCTAAAAAGGCTGCTTAAACAAAAATGGGGGTTTTTTTTTGCTGTCGGCCGGCCGCCGAGCCCTCCCTTTTTTTTTGGCTACGTCCCTGCTGAACGGACGGATCTATCCAATGCTTTTCGAAATTTCGAGAAAGATTCCAAAATCAACAGATTTTTCGTATCCTTTAAAATTCTCGCCGACTCTGCCCCAGAAGCTCAAAATAGGCCTAAAAAGTGCAGTTCAAAACAATTTGTGCCCCAATTTTCAGCTTGACTCCCTGATAAAGGCAACAATTGCTGGCGGCGGAGTGATTCCGCACATCCATCGCTATTTGATGAACAAGGTTGGACATTTGGGGTCTCTTGGGGACCATCGATTTGAGGCCGAATCGAAAATTAAAAAATTTCCGGTTTTGGTTGAAGTGTCCCAGAAATTGGCAATCCTATTTATATTTGGGACAGTAAAGACGATTTATTGTTTATTGTAAAAGTATTAAATGAGAAATTAAAGGAAAATTAAATGTTTCAGAAAGGCGCCCAACAGCCCGGAGGAGTGGTGGAGGAGTGGGAAGGGGAATTCGGCGGGATTGGAGAAGTGTCCGCTGAACAAAATGGCTGCCAGCATTTTAATTTGTATTCCCTCATTTTTCTTTTAAATTGATAGCCTGAAGATCTTCCGATCAGGGTTGGACGTGATCACGCCGATCAGCCTTTCAGGGGGCCCGTGATCCCGGATTTTTTGAAATTTGATCGCCTGAAAAGCTCTGTTTCCGATCCCAATGGTTAGTTAACCTTAATAAAAGTTTCAAACAGAGCTGCCTCTTCGTTTGCTGAACCTTCGATCAAGCGACAGCTAACCGATTCGTCTTTTTTTTTAAAAGTTACAGCTTAAACGTGCAAAAATCCCAATTTTTCGTCCATTTTGTCGCGCTGATTGTTAAGTCGGTCGTCTTAATCTTACTTTAAAGTCTAAAAACAAATTCCATGCTTGTTGTGCGGCTGGCAGGTGGTTTTGTACTAATTCATTTTGTCTTCTTTGTCTGCCAAAAATTTGTTTCCACGTACGGCATACATAAAAACATTGGTCCACAAAAAAAAAGAAAATATGCAATTTGGTACTCGGGGGTTTTCGTAGGCGCTGATCACGAATATGGGTTTTGATTTCAATTAAATTTGACATTGAAAATACTTAACAAATAGTGAAACCAGTATTTGATGTAAAAAGAATGTCCTAAATCAATTATGTAAAAACATAATAAGTTGTGAAAGTGAAAAAAGACCTTGACGCCGAAACGGCAGCGTCGAAACAGCGGCACCGAACTTTGTCTGGTTTCTTTTCCGCAGACATTTGCACACTCTCTCCCCTTTTTCTACGCCTTCTCTAACCGAAAATGAAACCCATCAAATAATTTTCATTCCAATCGTCTACATCCTATAAAAGTAAAGTGCACTCGGTGCGGTGGGTGGCGATCATTGGTCTGATGCCGTTTCCTGCACTCTAATGGGAATACTGACCAGTAGGTGGATGCACCCCCAAGTGCAGTTTTGCATTCGGTTGGACTCAGACCCCCCCAAGATCGCCCAATTTTTTATTTGTTTTTAAATAATAACGGCCGGATTTAGCAGCTGAATAAAAGCAGGATTAGCCGGTACTTTCCCGTTTTGCGACCCCCTCCCCAAATGTGCTGGAAGGGTGCTGATCACGAATTTGACAATATTTTATTGATCTGCAACATTTTAAATCTATGATTTTTAAATATTAATTCATTTTACATTTAATTATTTGACTTGTGATTTTATTTTAAATAACATGTTAATGAGATAGTCCAAGATAAGGCTGGACACAAACCAGACAACACACGGCACAAACCGGTACATGTTTGATTCTTATTTATGTGAATTCCTATGGCGTGAAGATGTGAAACGCCGTGCTGGAGATGCTTTGAAGACATTTGGACAAATTGGGCAGTTTATGCCGCCGGCATAATTGACCGTATTTAAAGTGTTAAAATGTGAAATGAATTATAAAAAAGTAGAATTTGGGAGGGGGTCGCAAAACGGGAAAGTACCGATTAGCCTATGCAAAAGTGCAAAAGCATAAAGGGATTTTGGGCAATTTTGGCGGTTTGCCTAATTTGTCTGCTGTTGGAGTTGACCCATTTCCGCTGCCTGTTACCCTCGTGAAATGACTTTTTACACAAATCACCGCAGTCAGATTCGGATTATACGCCCCCGAATACCCCTAGAAACATATTTTTAGCGACTTGAAAATTTGTTTTTTTCAAAAAATCTTAGATGGTGAAATCATATTAGATGATGCCATATGATAGATCTGTGCCATATTCGTGATCAGCGCCACCCTGAGTACAGCGCAGAATAGTATTTTCTCCTTTTTTTTTGTGGGACCAATGTTCTGCAGCAGGGATGATCGGAATTCCGATTTTCGGAATTCCGACTTCCGAGTTCCGACATTTTTGGGCTCGGAATTCCGACTTCCGAAATTTTTTGAGAATGCGGAATTCCGAGTTCCGACTTCCGGAATTTTGAAGAAAAAATCGGAACTTTTCGGAAGTGTTACCCAAACTTTTGCAAAACAAAATGACAATTTGTACCGATTTAGTTTTAGAAAACATAATGCCAAATCAAATTTTAAAATCCTTAATTTAATACCTTTTACACGAATTGCCTTGTCAATACCTGGTTGGCTCAGTGGTTTAGCTCTATCATAACTTATTCATCGGAGTTCTACTCCGAGTGAAAACAGATTTATTTTTTTAATTTAATACTTAATCTTTTTATTGATTCTTAGTCAAAAAACAAAAAACATCGCTCAAAAAATTTGCAATTTAAAGTATTTTTCTAATCATTCCCAAAAAGCTTCAAAAAAATACCATTTTTAAAATTTTGGTTGCAAATGTTAACAAATTGAGTCAAAAATTCAAAAATTTCTCGGCGGCGCCTATCGGCACCGCCGAACCCCTCCCTCTCCCCCAGAAAACCTGTTTCAATTTCAGGAATTTTTGGACCTAAAATTAAAAAATGCTCGAAACCGTTTTTTCCAATCAAACATGTCAATTTTTGAATTTGATTCTTAATGTTTGATGTATTAGTGTTTTTGATTCGTAAATTAATTTATTCAAGTCAAGGCAAGATATTTAAGAAAATTTTTAAAACTTCCGAGTTCCGACTTCCGACATTTTTGGGCTCGGAATTCCGAGTTCCCACTTCCGAAAAATTTTTAAGACTCGGAATTCCGACTTCCGAGTTCCGAAAATTTTTAAGACTCGGAATTCCGACTTCCGAGTTCCGAAAAATTTTTAAGCCTCGGAATTCCGACTTCCGAGTTCCGAAAAATTTTTAGGCCCCGGAATTCCGACTTCCGAGATTTTTTGAGGCCGTCGGCTCCCATCCCTGTTCTGCAGTATTACCAAAAATCTCCTAAAAAACTTCATCTCTGCGTTCAACCAAAAATGTCAGCACTTTTCGATTTGGCGCCTCCCCCCCCCCCCTTGATTTTAGCGTTTAAATGGGAGCTGAGTTGGCCCTAACGGCGCTGATCTAATTGTAAAAGATAATGATTGGTACTTTTTTGATTGATTATTTTGTTAGATAAATTGGCATATTTAGTGCATAAATAAATCCCCGCCCAAATAATCCATTTTTGAAAGGATTGATGGGGGGCGGGGGGGGGGGGGGGTCAGTGAACTGACAGCAAAATTCCCATACTTACGGCACAAGGCCCCGAGCAATCATTTTGATTTTCCCCAATTGTTGGCATTTTTAAGGGGGATAAGGTCAACACAATTTTCCACATTTTGCCTTTTTGCCTTTCATTCGTTCTTTTTTTTTGGCATTTAATTTGACTTTATCCAACAAAAAATATATTTTATTTGTTTGACCCCGGGCATTTTGATCATTTTAGGCCATTTCACCTGAAATTTGTCAAAGTGGGATTTTTGGCCTAGAATTCGGGTTTTTGGCTTTCTTTCTGTTTTTAAATAGTATTAAATGCCACCTATTCAGTCATTGAATCATAAAAAATCATTTGGATTTCCAACAACAAAAAATGTCCGACAATCTGAAGAAAGTGGCAAAACAATTGAAAGAAATGTGAGTTTTCTTTTATTTGAAAAGCGAACGGTACACGAGGCAGGGAGGGTCGGATTTAGCGCGATTTTCGGCCATTCCCAACCCCCCCCCCCCCAAATATCCAGGGATCGCTTTGTCCTTAATTGGAAAGTCTCAATTTTATAATATTTAATGTCCTTATTTCAGGTGCCTCCTTATTTTATTAGATTCGGAAATTTTCATAAATTTAGCTCCAATAATTGAGTTAGTAAATCAAAATTTTCTCGGCACCCGGCACCGTAAACCCCCCCCCCCCCCCCCTCCCCCCTAAAAGTAAAGTAGAATTCGCAAAAAAAAAATTTGCTTTTTTAAAAAATTCCTTAACAATAAAAACTGAAAATTGACCCCCGTAAATCGTAGAATCTGAACCTTTAAAGGGGTCTTTCGAAAGCTTTCCAAAAATGATCGACGACTGTTAACTTGCTTAAAAAAATTAAAAAGTGCCAAAAGTACCAATTTATCGCTATCAAAAATGCCAAAAATATTTAACGACACCAATAAGACGCTGTATAAAGATGATTGAATTTTTAGATTATTAGTGCGGCAGGAAAGTCACAAATTAGGTCAAAAATATCAATTTTGGCCAAGTTTAAGTGGTTCAAAACGCGGTTTAAATGCATTTCCTATGAGAAAAATTGGTGTTGAGAAATACATATGACTAGGGCTGCGATTTATATGGAAATCCATATTTTTTTTTGTGCACTCGGAACAGCGTATAAATGCCAGAAATAGTGTTTTTAGCTTTGGTTGGATTGGAGCTTCTAGAGCCCATTTTATAATCCATATTTTTTCCATATTTCGCCATTTTTCAAAAATTCCTTAACAAAAATGAAATAGAAACAAAAAATATCAAAATTTTCTAAAAAGGCACCCCTAAAAATTGACTAAAAAATGCATCCCTAAAAATTGACTTTCGCAACGAAAAATTCTGCCAACAAAAAAATAAAATTTTTAAAATTCCGCACATTTTCAAAAATTTTCTCTGAAATGCCTTTAATTTGCATATAAAAATTTTTATTGCTCTTATTTCAGATTTTAGAGCTTTAAAAGTTTGCACTTATTTCGGACCTAAACGACCCCAAAATCTTATTTTTAGCATTTAATAATTTTTCAGTTCCATTTGTGACGACGTTCTGTTTGATGTGTTCAAATTCTGTGGGCATTTTGTTCTTGGACTGAAAGTGGCACTGATCAGCGATCGATTTGACTTTTTGGTGGACGCGCATTTCAAATGAAGGAATGGTCGTTGGGTCAGTTGAAAATTCGTCGCGCAAATGACGGAAATAGCGCTGAAATTGTCAAACACGTTGACGGTAAAGTTGAGCGTCGGCTGCCAATTCCGCAAGAGTCGCTTCCAGACAAAGTGATCGGATTCGAGCGCCTTATAATAAGGTCATTTCTCAGCATTTAAATTTTTAGGTTTTATTAACTTTAGTTACATTGACGCAAGTGTCATCGAATTTCTTAAAAGCATCAGCCGACTTTTCGACTCCAAAGAGATAACTCTTGTTATTGGAACATCCGAATTCGGAAGCCGCAGTTGGGAAATCATTTGGCACCAAATTTTGCCGTTGATCAATGACAACATTTGCGGGTTTATTATGCTTTACTCCAAATTGGACCGTTTGCGCCGTTTCTCTTCGACCGTTCTCCGCGATTGGGCAAAACTCCGAGTGATCCATTCCGTTTATGGTTTTCCTATGTTCCCGGCCGATGACAGTGCCGGCGCTTTCTCTGGCCAAGCTTTGGCCAAATGGTTGCACGCGCCCCGCGGGGATGGACTTACGAAAGTGTTGCGATGCAAATTTTGTTTGACAGGAATGGACGGACTTAAAAGGGTGATTTTTTTGTTGTTCTAGTCGACTTTACGCGTCCCAACATTCTTTCTTCAGTGTGCTAAATTATTATTCGGCGTTCCTATAACCACCAGCTGTACTTTGTAGATCAATTAAACCCTCAAATTCATACTCAGGGCATAGAAGCCACTTGGAGGGTTTTCCACACCTGAATTGTTGCCTACTTAGGTATTTGTTTCAGTATGCAGTCCGACGCAATCATTCAAATGAAAAAAATTTTAACATATTTTAGAAGAGATGCGACGTAGTTATCCTGTATAAGCACTCAGGCTGGAAATTGTTTGTTTATTGCTTTTGTTGTTGTTGCAAACCTCTGAACCCCTTTATTTAGACAACACGTCCTTTTTATGCCAGCAAAATCTTTTTTTTGACCTTCACTGTCCTTTTTTTGAAAAATTTTTGTTGGCAACCCTTGTTTAAATTCTTTATTTCACTTAAGGAATTTTTCAATTCGACCGAGGCGGCCAATTTCATCATCTGTGTTTCGAATTGGTTTTCTGTTGCTGACATTGTGCCATTTGAACTGAAAAACAATTTGACGGGGGAGCGATTGGAGTTGCGACGCTTTGATGTAGACGCATGGCTGTTGGTTCGTTGTCCGATTGAGCGGGACGAAGACAAATGGGCCAAGTGGGAAAAGGAGGCAGCTGGGCGGGATTGGAATCGGCAGTGGGACATTGACCTCGAAGACAGGGACATCGGCGACGGGTGAGAGGATGAAATGGGATTTGATTATTCAAAACTTTCGCCATCTTTTGAATTTTCAAATAAAAAACTCGCGCCATTGACGCGACTTTCGTTGTCTTACCACATTTTCTTTTTAGACTGCTTGACGCAGACGAAGGTCCAAGTGAGCCCAAAAAGAGAAAGAATTGAGGACGAGCGGAATTTGGAGACTAATACAAAATGGACAAAACATTGAATTGTTGCGATATGTTTTTATCGTCTTTCAGAAATTTGTTAAAGGGATGCCTGTTGAAACCTTTGCACAATTCTAAAGCAAAATCGAAGAAAATTTCGAAATAACATTTTTTCTGCCACAAAATCTCACAAAAAACTTCGTTATCAGTTTAGCTGGATGAAACTATGGTCCCACCCCCGAGGGGTCGGGGACCAAACCTCGTTTGAACGACGCGCAAATGCCGACCCGCTTCATTAACTTCGCGCAATTCATAACATTTGGGGACGTCGGTGTTCATCCCTGCTGGTGGTGGAAAAGGGAAGCGGCGGAATTGGAGAATTGTCCGCTGAACAAAATGGCTGTCAGCATTTTAATTTGTATTCCAGGGACCGGTGGCGGACCGGACTCCGGCCGGATTTTCCCGGATTTGGATCCGGGTTTTTTGCTTCTACCGGATTTATCCGGAAAATCCCTCTGGTAAATTTTCCACATTGAAAATCCGAATCCGCAAATTTGGCTTCACCGGTCCTGAGTATTCCGCCATTTTTCTTCTAAATTGCCTGAAGAGATCCCGACCCGATTTTAATGGTTAACCCCGTATTAAAATTTACGAAAAGCTTGTTGGGCTAAATTACTAAAAGCAAAAGGACGAGAAGGCGACTACAATTACCCTCCAATTTTTAGCCAGATGTGATAAATAATTAATTGTGTATAAACCAATTTTTAGGCTTATTCCACAATTATTATTATGTCCGACAATCCGAACAAAGCATCGAAAAAATTGAAAGAAATGTGAGTTTATCAGTTTAATTAATGGAGCTAACCCTAGATACATAAAATCTTTACTTTTTATTCTAAAAACTATCTGAAAATGTGTTATTTGGTCCTCAGGTTACGAGTTTGTTAAAATTTAAAGCGGCTATTTAATCTGTTTTTTTAAAGAAAGAACGACTTTTAAATAACACCAAGGCCTTAAACCGATTTTCAGTTTTATTTGCAACGACGTTCTGTTTGATGTGTTTAAATTCTGTGGCCCTTTTGTACTCGGACTGAAAGTGGCACTGATCAGCGATCGATTTGACTTTTTGGTGGACGCGCATTTCAATTCGATGGAATGGGCGTTGGGTTTTTTGGAAATTCGTCGCGCAAAGAAAGGGAATGGCGCTGAAATTGTCAAACTCTGTGACATGGGCTATGAAGTCGAACGTCGGCTGCCAATTCCGCAAGATCCGTTTCCAGAAAAAGTGATCGGATTTAAATGCCTTAAAATATGGTAATTTCTCACCTTATAAATTTGTTGGACTTTTACATAAACTTTTAGTTACATCGATGGAAGTGTCATCGAATTTCTTCAAAGCCTTTGCCCATTTTTCGACTCCAAAGGCACACCTCTTTACATCGGAATAGACGAACATCAAAACCGCAGTTGGGAAATCATTTGGGAGAAGATTTGGCCATTGATCAAAGACAACATTTTCGGATGGTTCTTGTCTCCCCCCAATCTCGACCGTTTCCGCCAATTCTCTCCGACCATTCTCGGCGATTGTTCAAAGCTCCGAGTGCTCTATTCCGATGATGTTTTCCCCAAATTTCCAGCCGATGACAGTGCCGGCGCTTCCTCTGGCCAAGCGTTGGCCAAATGGTTGCACACGTCCCGCGAGGATGGCCTTCCAAAAGTGTTGAAATGCTCCTTCTGTTCGACGGGAATTGAAAGACTCAAACTGGTAACTTTAATTGTTTTCTGCATAAATTAATTCTTCTGTTTAGACATTTGTCAATTCGACCGAGGCGGTCAATTTCATCATCTTTCTTAGTTGGGGTACTGCTGAAATTGTGCCATTTAAGCTGAAGAACAATTTGACGGGGGAGCGATTGGAGTTGCGACGCCTTGGTGGAGACAAATGCAAATGGCCGTTGGTGTTTTGTCTGTTGGTTCGTTGTCCAATTGAGCGCGACGAAGACAAATGGGCCGAGTTGGAAAAGGAGGCAATTCAGTGGAATATTCGTCACTGGAATAGCATTTACATTAACTTCAAAGACAGGGACATTGGCGAAGGGTATAACAAAATGACCTGCCCATCTCATTTAAAAATATAATTTTCAGCAGGGCTGGGTCGAACCCTTTCGATAATTTCCAGGGGTTTTTCGTGTCGAAAGAGAAATTCTTCAAAATTTTTAAGAAAGTGGTAGATAAGGGGGGGGGGGAGAAATTTTTTTAAATTCTTAATAATATTGGTGAAATTTTTTTGAACTTTGCACGACGGTCGCCTATCGGCCCCGTTACAAAAACAGGTCAAATTTTTTAATTTGCCAAACCCCTCCTCTTGCTCCAAAGAACATTTTAATAAAATCGCACAACAATTCTGTGCAAAAAAAGTATTAAAACATCGCTTTCAAATTTTGTGATTAGGGGATGGGGAAGGGCGGGGCGCACGGACTGTCCTCACTGTCGGATTGTCCGGGCGCCGTTGGTGGAGTGGGGGTTTAGATCCTCGTCTGTGTTAATTACTTTTTACTATTTTCTCTTAACATTTACGGTGGTGTAAACAATTCTAAATATTCTTTTAACTTTTTCCAATTAAAAAAATATTTTAGATGGCAATTCGCAAGTTTTTCTTCATTTTTTGGTTGGACAAAATAAAAAACATGAGGAGGGAAGAAAATTTTCTCCGGCGGCGCCTATCGGCACCGCCGACCTCCTCCCCCCCCCCCCCCTAAAAGCTTAAAATAGACTTAGAAGGCGCTGAAAAAAAGACATCTTTCAAAAAAAAATTTTAAATAAATAATGTTAATATTTCAAAAAATATTAATAAAATAAATTATTTTTAAAAAAATAATTTTTTTATTTCATATAAAAAATTTTCCGTTTTCCGTTGTTTTTGGCCCTTTTTCCGTTTTCTGTTAAAAAAAATTTTCCCGTTTTTTTAAAATAGATTTCCGCCCATCCCTGGTGAGGATTAGAGTGTGGTGCAGTACCCCGGATCCTGAGCAGGATCCTGTCCGCCTGTATTTTTAGCCATTTCAGAATTAACATGACTAGTCCTGAAGATCCGGTCCTGGAAGAGTTCAATCCTGTTACATGATCATACCTGTACAAGGGGTGGCCAAATCCGAGGCCCATACGACGATACGATTAACCCCCAGGGGGGGGGGGGGGGGGGGATGACCTCAGGACGAGAACATTGGCGACGGGTTAAGATTGTTTATTGGGAACACTTTCCTTACCCATCTTTAGAATTTCAACAAATAACTTGCGGCATTCACGTGACGCGTTGTCTTTACCATATTTTCTAATTTTTAGACTGCTTGACGCAGATGAAGGCCCAAGTGAGCCCAAAAAGAGAAAGACTGAGGACGAACGGCAGGCATACTAGCTATATGAATTACACCCGGTTAACCGAATGCCGGCTTTTGGCACCCTTTTGATTCCCAACGCGTAATTTTGACCAATTTTCTTAACAAATCTCGTTAAAATGTTAATTTTTTTTGCCGGCGGTGCCTTCCGGAGATAAGAACAAAAAGTTAAAACGTTCTAAAATCTGACAAACATTTATTCTTACATAAATGTGAGTTGTTTAATCGCTCCCAACCAGCCCATAATACAATCTTAGGCTAAATTTGAACATTCCGCACATCCATCGCTATTTGATGAACAGGTTGGGGACATTGGGACTCCCGGGGGTTGTCGATTTGAGGCCGAATCTAAAAATTCCGGTGTGATTAACCAATGAAGTGTCCTAGAAATTGGCAATTCTATTTATATTTGGGACAGTAAGGACGATTTATTGTTTATTGTAAAAGTATTAATTAGAAATAAAGGGAAATTCTCATAATTTCATAATTAATTTTTGTCTATTAGTTGCAGCTTTGGACGTATGCAAAAAAATTTTTTGCGAAAACATTCTGGCAAAAGTTACGCGCTTTTAACAAAAGTGTCCAACAAAACCGCTGGGACTCAATCGTCCATTTTGTTCAACCACCAATAAAATGCAAGTGTTTGTGGAAAACAGGGATGGGCGGATTTTCGATTTCCAAAAATCTTGAGGCTTCGGCGGTGGGATGGGAGAATTGTCTGCTGAACAAAATGACTGTCACCATTTTAATTTGTATTCCCCCAAAAAGTTATGGCCAGAAAACGCTTTTTGGCCACAATTGGGCATGACTTTTTTGAGAATTGCCCAATAGCTTATCAAATTTTTCCTTTGGAGTAGGGAGGGGGGGGGGGGGGGGGGGGGGGTACGTGACTTTGTACCCTGGAGCGTAACCAGTTTTTTTTGGGGGTTTCGGGTTCGGGAAAAACATTTTGTTTCGGATTCGGGTCCGGGTGTGATCCGAGTTTTGCCCGTCTCTGCTTCCAATCCTTATAAACTTGGAGACACATAGGAGAATTATAACGTCAAAGAGTTATTTTCACAATTTAAGGAAGCCAAAGGTTATGGCTATTTTTTTGCAAAAAAAAAATTCAAAAATTTTGGGGGCCCTATAAGAGCGTGGGGCTCATTTTTCAACCGTCCCAAAAAGGGTGGCTCTATTATAACATGGGGCTCTAATAGAGCTTGGGGCTCTATTAGAGGAAATACGGTAAGTGATTTTACACAGTAACCAATCGAGTCCCCATTGAAAGAGACACTTCAGTCCCGAGCTTATAACTTGCTTTATGTTGTCCCCGCATGCGTTAGGCTTAGAATGGAGTTGATGGGTATATGATTTGAGTGATTTTAAAATCTGTAATGCAGGGTTTCCATCGAGTAAAGACAATTCCCAAGTACAAACATGTTGATTTCCAAGTACATAATGGGCCAATTTTACGAATTTCAAGTACACTCAAAATTTATATTTTATCAAAAATAAAAACGTTTTATTCTAGTTCAAATGGCTTGTATTTTTCACCCGAATGAAACCCGAACGAAATTTATTTTGGAAATTGCTCCCATGGATTTTCGAAAATTTTGCCGCAAAAAAATGGAATTTTTTTTTTGCGAATTCTGCTTTAGTGGGGGGGGGGCCGATAGGCGCCGCCGGGAAAATTTTTGAATTTTTGACTCAATTTGTTAAGAGATTTGCAACAAAAATTTTAAAATACGGCAATTTTTTTAAGCTTTTGTGTTGACTTGTCCTCACAAAATTCTCCCTGGATGCATTCCTCCGTTTTTCCTCCCCTTCTGCTAAAATAGAAACGTGATTTAATAAAAATGACCATTTTTTGATAAAAATGACTATTTTGTATTGAAAATTTTGAATATACATAATGCCAAACACGAATATTTCCATTAAAACCCATAAACTTTCAACACTCCGGCAGAATGCCTATTTTCAAGTACATTCTTGAAAATAAGCACATTTTTAATTTTTAAGTACGGGGGTCCATTTTCAAGCACTGTACTTGCCATTCAAGTACGTATGGAAACCCTGCTGTAATGCAATTTATCCAACAATTTATAATGAAAAGCAATATTTTTTTACAAAAAATATTAAATTCGCTATATAACTCTAACGACATTTTTATCTTAATTTTTGAATTGCAATTAAATAGCGACATCAGCTTGTCTTATTTTCGGATTTATTCTTTTTTTTTCTTGTTTTGAAAGCAATTTTCTGCTTAATTCACTTTCTTTTTTCCATTTTAATAGTGTTGTGAGACCAATACCAAGCTTTTTTGCAATTTTAGCCTTAATTTTTCCCCATTCTTCGCTTGAATGTTTGCCGTTTTGCTTAAATTTTCTATAATTGTTAAGTATTTTTGAACAATTTGACGTTTTTGTTGATCAGAATGAACTTTTTGTTGGGCTATTTGATCGAGATCCTTTTGTAAAGAACAATCATTCTCTTTTTTGACAGCATTCTTAAATTCAATTTTCCATTTCTTCAGTGTGCTTTTTCCAATATTTAACCTTTCGGCTATTTCGAAATCTTTAATTTCGGGGGCGTTTCTTTTAATTTCACAATATTGCTTTAGTGTTTCTACTTTTTCTTGTTTTGTATGGAATTTTATGCTTCTGCTTAGTCCAAACTCTTTTTTCCATTTAAAAATTGTGTCATGGCTGACACCGACAATCTTTGAAATTTTGGCATAAATTTTAACCCATTCTTTTTTAGGATGTTTTCCTTTTTGCTTATATTTTTCTATCAATGAAAGGTATTCTTTAAGAATTTCACGCTTTTGCTGATCAGAATAATCGTTTTTGCGTCTTTTTATGAGTTTTGTGCCAGGGTCGCCATTTTCTTGCACTTTTTGACATTTTTGTCCATCATTTTGATCAGTTGAATTAGCTTCAGCTTCTTCAATAAATTCATTGTCGTCTTTCGACCAATTTTCATCAAACATTTCATCAAATCTTTCACTTATTTTTCTATTGACAAAACTTTCATAATTATCAGAAAAGCTTTGTTCATTTGGATTGTCCTGATCAGTTAATTTATTCTCAACTTCTGTTGTCTGTGGTTTCATTTGCCATTCTTTGGTTTCTGTAATTCCGGCACCTCCGCGTCCCAGCCTTTTCCATATATTTCATCAAATGTTTTATAAAGTTTTGGCCCTTGTCCGGGTTTACCCACAGAAATGGCATTTTTGATCAAAAATGTCGCATAGATTAAGAAAATAATTAATCGCCAAACGTTCATTGCCTGCAATTCTTTAATAAATCTTTAAATTTTATTGAGTTAATATCTTAGTAATAAACTATTTTGTCAATGTTTATTAATCTATGCTTTATATTCGTTTCCTGAAAAGATCAAATCGTTCGAAGCCAAAATTCTTTAAAATATAAAAAAAATTATATTTTATATAGAAAATCAAATAAAAATAATTTTACTTACAATGAATTTGAAATAGGGTTCAGCCCCGATCCCTCGGGGGCGGAAAAGTCGGGGTCGGGGTTGGCAATGTCGGGGGTCGGGGTCGTAATATTTGGTACATATTTCGGCATATTTTGGTGCATATTTTGGCCTTTTTGGAGCATATTACATGTGCATTTGGCCATTATTGGAGCAAATAAATCCGATCCCAATAATAAGGCAAAACTCAAAAACACTTCAAAGAATGAACTCAATGATAAAATCGCAAAGTTGGGCGTTTGTTTCATCACAATTTATTATTGGAAGCAAATTTGGCCTTTTGTCAGCAATAAAAAGTTTTCTGATGCAAAAAAAATTGGAATTTTAAAGAAATATGCCAAAATGAAAAGAAAGAATCCGAAAATGACAAATGCCGTTATTGCTGATGTTAAAGATTCAACACAAAGCCTACATAATTGAAAAAAACAATTTCAAGGTGAATAAAAACCCTTTAAATATATGGACTTTGTAGACCGACCGCACCTGACTCAACGCGAAGATTTTATTATTGTTTTTGGGCCGGATTATTTGAAAGTTGTTGTTATTTAATTTTGAGGTACGGCCTTAGCTCTAGATGAATAGAATCTATCTCTTAAAAGAATCTAATTGATTGAACCAAAAGAAAAAAGTTATGGTCAGAAAATCAAATTTTAAAGGTTGGGTACCCCAAAAAAGGACATCTTTAAAAAATGGACAGATGCGCGCGCACCCTGGCTAAAACAGACTTAAATCTTCTCTATTTGCGTAAAAACCTTCAAAATTCGTCAATTTTTATTAATTTTACTCTCAGAATAGAAAAATGTATATTTTTCACATGTTTTGAAAATTTTATAAAAAATATCAATAAAAAATTACCTTTGGGGGGTGGATTTTTGGTCAAAGAAAAAGTCATTTTTTAGGGGTACATTTTTCGTTTTTATGCATTTTTTTGAAAAAAATTTTGGAAAAAGTGCCTGAAATATTGCATTCTTCAAGAATTTTTGGAAAAATGCCTAAACTTGAATATTGATTTATTATGAAAAAATGGCAAATATTGATTTATTCTCAAAAAAGGCAAAATATGGATTTATATGGACTAAAAAGTCGCCCAATTCTAATTCGAAATGAATGCTATTTTTGAATAATTCCTTAAAGAAAATGCAATAAAAGCCAAAAATGCACCCTTAAAATCGACGTTTGTTAGCGTGCATTTTTGTTTTGATTTTTGAGATTGGTTTTTATTCCATTGAAATTTTTAGAGGCAAATTTCGTAAATTTTCGAGCATGCCGTAACAATTATCGTCAGTGGTTTTACTCGATATGTACTCAGATTTTTTCGGTTGGTTCGGTTAAATAGCAAACAAAAGTACCGAACACTTTTCCGTACCGGCCGACTCAAACAAAAATGCCGTTTCATTGTGATCTCACCCAACCACACAACTTGAACTCAACTTTTCTTCAATCTTTTATTGCCCAAAATTGCGAACTTTTTTAAAATTCTAAATTTCCAACAGAAAAAGCAAAAATTTTTTAGTTTGTAATTTTCCGCTAAATCCCGTTCGTCCTCCGTTCATTTGTTTCGGGGCTCACTCGGACCTGCGTTTGCGTCAATCATTCTAAAAATTAGAATAGGATCAGGCTGGATTTTTTATACTGATTTAAAACCATATTTTACAACTTTTGACTCACTCAGCCCTAGTGGAATCTGGGAACTTACCCGTCGCCAATGCCCCTGTCGTTGAAATCAATAATGACGCGATTCCGCTGATAATGGCCATCATCAACCGCTTCCTTTTCCCACTCGGCCCATCTCTTTTCGTCGCGCTCAATTGGGCAACGAACCAAAAGCCAATTGTATTCTTCAAAGTGCCGAAACACCAATCGCTCCCCCGTTAAATTGTTTTTCAGTTCAAATGGCACAATTTCATCAGAATGAGAAAGATAGATGATGAAATTGACCGAACCCTTCGAATTGACAAATGCCTTAAGTGGGTTAGAAGGATTGAAAGCAGAGTTCAAAAGACAAATTCAAAAGCTCACCATTTTGAGTCCTTCCATTTTTTCCAAACAAAATTGGCATTCCAACACTTTCGGACGTCCATCCCCGCGGGGCGTGTGCAACCATTTGGCCAAAGCTTGGCCAGAGGAAGCGCTGGCACTGTCATCGGCCGGGAATTCGGGGAAAAGACGAAAGGATTTGATCATTCGGAGTTTGGCACAATCGCCGAGAACGGTCGGAGAAAATTGACGCAAATGATCCAATTTGGAGTAATTCAAGTAAAATTTGCAAATGTTGTCTTTGATTAGAGGCCAAATGCGGTGCCAAATGATTTTCCAACTGCCGTTTTGGTTGTCGCGTGTTCCGATGGAAAGATTTGCCCCTTTGGAGTCGAAAAGTCGCCGAATGCTTTGGAGAAATTCGATGACATTTTGATTGATGTAACTAAAATATTACATAAAATCTAAAAATTTAATGCTGAATGACCTTATTATAAGGCGCTCGAATCCGATAACATTGTCTGGAAACGGCTCTTGTGGAATTGGCAGCCGACGCTCGAATTTATCGCCGCCAGTGAATTTGGAAATTTTAACGGCATTTCCTCCGATTGGACGATGAATTAACAGCCACCCCAACGACCATTCCTTCGAATTGAAATGCGCGTCCACCAAAAAGTCAAATCGATCGCTGAGAAGCGCCACTTTCAGTCCGAGCTCAAATGGGTCACAGAATTTGAAGACTCCGAACAAAACGTCGTCACAAACGAAACTGAAAACTCGGGTTTAAATGAAATGAATACAATTAGATCCCCTAAAGTAGGCACATTTTTTTGTTCTTACATCCAAAAACTGCCAAATGTACTCGTCGAAGAGCTCCAATTAGGAAATTGTTATTTTTTGCTTATGAACTGGAAAAAGCTGGTTGCGTCCCCCGACTATCCCCATTCGCTTTTCAATAGAAAAAATTCACCTTTCTTTCAATCGTTTCTCCACTTTCTTCGGATTGTCAGACATTTTTTGTTGTTGGAAATTTGATTTTAATGATTTCAAATGAGCTAAAATTAAAAAGATTGGCATTTTAATTAGGGTTGCACGGGACCGGGACTTTTGAAAAAACCGGGACCGGAACTAAATTTGGTCCCGGTCAAAAAAACCGGGACCATTATAAGGGGATTTTAAAGGAATTTTGAAAAACCGGGAATAAAATTTCAGTACCAAAATGGAAAAAATAGACCATTTCAGGGCTCTTTTTTACACTTTACACCCCACAAATTTTTTTTTTCTTCTTAAAACACTGAAAAAATGTTTTTAAGGCTAATCGAGGGTGTAGAATCCGATTCTGACATCCTTTTCGATCAATTCCGAACCCCGGACCCGAATTCGAACAATTTTTAAAAAATTCAAAATTCTTATTTATTGCTCAAAATCGATCCAAATGCACGAAAATCGCCGTTTCCTCGCCGTTGCTGCCTCTATTTAGATTGGCCGTTCGTCATCCATCGCATCTGCTCCATTTTTCCACCTTTGCTTCTGTTCTCTCCATAGGCTGGCGTTCATCCTTTTGTTCAAATCGGTGTCGAAAGGGGGGGGGGAGTGGGTTTGGAAGAGGTATCCCTGTCCAAACGGGTGTCAGCAACCACTTTTGACCGGCTGTCACAATTCCCCTACCCAAATTATTGACTAATCAAAAATAGAAGAGCTCCAAAATTTCACAATGTGGAATTTGCACCACGAGGAAACGGCGATTTTCGTGCATTTGGATCGATTTTGAGCAATAAATATGAATTTTGAATTTTTTAAAAATTGTTCGAATTCGGGTCCGGGGTTCGGAATTGATCGAAAAGGATGTCAGAATCGGATTCTACACCCTCGATTAGCCTTAAAAACATTTTTTCAGTGTTTTAGGAAAAAAAGAATTTGTGGGGGGTAAAGTGTAAAAGAGCCTATTTCAGTATTGGTCCCGGTCCCGTGCAACCCTAATTTTAATACATAAAAAATTAGGAAGCAATATTAAAAAACCAAAATTTGGGCCAAAACCCATATCTTCTTCTAAGTGAATTTTATGCATAAAATGAATAAAAATCACAATAGAAAGAACAGAAACCAAAGTAAAGCAGGGTAAAGGTGGTTTTCGAGCGTTTTTTGCTTTTCCGTTGTTACAATCAATCAACCCCAATGTTAAGGAAAATTGGAATTTTAAAATATAAACAAAAGTTTATACATATGGCGAGGAAGAAAAGTCGGTTCTTCTGTGTTATGTGTCAACAAAAAAAAAACAATTTTTTTTTCAAAGTTGACAAAAAGGTGTTTCTAGGGGTTTTCTGGGTCGTAGTGTCCGAATCTGACTTCCAATTTACCAATTTCGAACTCCGAACCCGAATTCGAACAATTTTTCAAAAAAAATTTTTTGCATTTTTTTCATTAGATTTTTTTTTGATTCACTTTGCGCACACTAAAGAATATCAGTTTGGTGGCATGAATTCAACAATGTTTGGCAAAATTTCATCGACATTTCGACGATTTAATGGCGAAATTCGAATAAAAAATGTTGTCTGGAAAATTTTCAAAATTAGGTCCGGGGTTCGAAATCGGTCGAAATGGATGTCGGATTCTACGACCTCGAAAGCCCCTAAAATACCCTTTTTGTTAACACAGAAGAACCGAAAAGTCTCTTCAAATGATTGTGGCAAAAATGTGGGAGCAGAAACTTCGACTTTATGGAGCATATGCATCGGTGAGGGTAGACACAAAAATCGATAACACTTTACGCCTGCTGAGAAAGAGAAGAGAAAATTCGGCACATTTGTACAATCGATAAATAAAGATGAAATTGTGACATTTTGTCCATTTGGTGCGATTGGGGTCAACTGGGCGCTCACGACTGGGCGCCGGGTACAACTGGGCGCTCACAACTGGGCGCCCATTATAAAAGGGTCATCTGGGCGCGGCGGCGATCGTTTCAGTGCCCACACTTCAGAGCCGCACACTTCAGTGCCCACACTTCAGTGCCGGTACACTTCAGTGCCGGCACACTTCAGTGCCGAAACACTTCAGTGCCAGCATTTTTTTTCTGAAACAATGCAGGAATCGCGTGCAATTAGGCTCAGGCCTAAACCTAGGCTAGCCTAAGCCTAACGAACCCCAGGCCAGGGTGGCTTAGGCCTAAGCCTAAGCCTAACGAACCCCTAAATCTCTAACTTTTCTCCAGTTATTCTATTTGGCTTTGGAGTTAGATTGTTGTTTAATATTTGATATTTATTACTGTTGTATTTTGACAAAAAGCATGCTCGCATATTTAAAAGATCAGCTTTAAGTCTTGATGGTGCATGCCAAAACATTAGGAAATAGAAAAGATGTGAATAATTATAATTTAAAGTATTTTTTCTTTAATATGTATGATTCGTAGGCGCCAAAATAAAGTTTTTGTGTGGGCACTGAAGTGTTTCGGCATTGAAGTGTGCCGGCACTGAAGTGTACCGGCACTGAAGTGTGGGCACTGAAGTGTGCGGCTCTGAAGTGTGGGCACTGAAATGATGTGTACCGATCTGGGGGCTAGTGTTTCCTTTTTTTTAAATTTTTTTCAAAAATTTTTTAAATTTTTTCCAGATGATTTTATGCTGAAATCTTCATTAAAAAACTAAAATACAATCAAAATGACGTCAATCTTTAATATGATCACGATAATTTTTTAAAAATTTTAAATGCTTAGGCCTAAGCCACCCTGGCTTAGGGGTTCGTTAGGCTTAGGCCTAGCCACCCTGGCTTAGGTTTTTTGAAGATTTTAACCTTTGGGTTCATGCCTAAATTATTTTGCACGTTTCTGAAATTTCGAAAATTGTTAGAATTCGGTGTTCGAAACGAATTCTATGACCCCTATAACCCCCGGAACCACCTTTATGTCAAGTTAAAAATTTTTTTTTTGGTTGTCACATAACACCAAGTAGCCCTTATACCTCATTGATTTTCAAAATTTAATTTTCAAAAAAAAATTTCAACGGGCGCCCAGATGACCCTTTTTACTGGGCGCCCAGTTGTGAGCGCCCAGTCGTGAGCGCCCAGTTGTGAGCGCCCAGTTGAACGACTCCCATTTGGTGGCACATTTGTTTTCCCCGGCGGTTTCCAAATGTCCAATGTGTATCTATTAGAGCGTAACGCGAAGCGGGGCAACTCCGTCTTAGCCAATCCTGTAGAGTCCCGCAGAAAAAAAATTTACCAAAAGAAATTATTTTCGGGAGCGGGAAAAAGACAAATATTTTTGCGGGAGAGGGAGTCAAAATTAGCAGTAAGGGAGTCAAAAACCTGGGCAAGGCAAAAGCTCGACCGGGCAAATGTAAAAATCTTCGAAGGTTTATGGCAAGTCCTCCATCTCCGCCTAAATATTGCAAAATCTTTAAAAAATTGGAAAATTCGATTAATTTTGGACCAATTAAAAAATTGCTGAATTTTAACGACGTCTTTTGTTGGCTAAAAATTAAAAATGCTAATTTTATAGAGTTTGAGTGACGGACTGACGACTGACTCACTTTGAATATATTTAATACCCAAAGATATCCAATTTGGTTAGGTTTTACACCCGTACAAATTCTATCTGAACATGAATTTGTGTGTATAATGCCAGCAAATCCTTCACTGTTCATGCCTATTATTTGGCATAAAAATGGCTAATTCAGGAAACGAATCGAGCAAAATGTAAGCGGGTGATTAAAGTCGTTAGGAGATGAATGAAACGTCCGCTTTTCTGTTAGGATGAAATGTCCGATTTTCCGTTAGGTGATGAAACCAGATGGGCCCCTTAATTTTAAGAATATTTTAATGATAGCGAGTACTTCACACTTTTTATTCGTTAAAATGACATTGCAAATAAAATAGGTATGCAAAAAAACAAACAATTAAATACAACAAATAAATGCATCGCTTTGAACATACCGTATTTCCTATATTAGAGCCCCACCCTGTATTAGAGCCCCACCTCTAATAGAGTCCCCTTTTTGGAGGGGTTGAAAAACAGAGCCCCACCCTCTAATAGAGCCCCCCTCTAATAGAGCCCCCCCCCCCCCAATTTTGAAACAAGTGAATCCATAAATAATAAACATTTTGCCATAATAGTGTACCTACCTACTCATTTTTGCTTTCTCTTACATATAATTCATGTTTTTATTTACACGTTAGCTGTTTCTTTCTATAGACAATTTCAACATTACTAGCTCAAGACATTATTGATTCTGAATTTTCTGCTTTTATATGGAAGAAATTGGAAACTCATCGGAAAATGCAAAAGTAAAGCCTAAATAAAGAAAAAAATTCATACTTTAATTTAGGTTTGTGTTTCGTGCCATAATCCGTCCTCCGGCGCGCACTTTTGCAAAAAATGCTCAAAACCGTGCCACGCAATTTCTCCATGCTCTATCTCAATCAATGGAGAAGAAGGATACGGCGCAAAAGTCGTCTGTTGTGAATGTTGGCTTCGTGACGAGTTCGCGTCCGACGAAAACGCAAATATGGTGAAAACAGCACCATCCGTCAGCGACAAGCCCACAACATCAGCGTCTTCTCCGTCCATCGACTACGAACCGAATATTCAACTGTTGACTTCAGAGGACGAAGATGATTCGACAAATCTACAGACCAAACGAAAGCGGCGAGCGTTTACCGTCCGTGACAAAATTGAGATTTTGGACTTTGCTAAAAAGACGTCGAATATGGCAGCGAGCAAACACTTTAAAATTGATCGGAATACAGTGAGAGATTGGAAAAGAGTCGTACCAGGCGGAACAACCAAATACATTCAAGTTTGAAAATGTTAAAATCTCAATTGATTTCATTTCAAGGTTCCTGACGTGTCATGGAATGCGCCATTCAAAAACTCAATTCGGGAACTCCACTCGGATTGGATGCTTCATGGCGAAAAGCCAACAACTTCTGGGGGAAATCTCAAAGCACCTCCCATGGAAATTTACTTGGAATGGATCGTTTCTGCGTGGGAGTCGCTTACAAAAGATGTTATCGTGAAATCTTTTTTCTGTTGTGGGATTACCAAAGATGATGAAGGAAAAAATGATGCTCTTATTCATGTTTTTAAGGTTAAAAAGCAATTTAAATTTGTATAGTGGTTATTTTTTAGAAGGATGGAGCTATTCCACATGGTCTTCCATTATTACGTCAGCGCCGCCAAGAAGAGGATATGATCAAATTGGTCGAAGAAATAGATTTGAACGAAGATGATAACCTTGGAAGCGATTTTTCAATTGAACTTTGATGTTTTGTGTTTAAAGATATCGAAAACTTTCGTTGTTCAATAATAAAATTTCTATTCAGTCATTGATTTTGCCAGAAAAAAGGTCCAAATTGTGCCAAAATTGGTGTTTAAATTACAATTTTATTAATATTTCTGAAAAAAATAGGTTGAACAATAGAGCCCCACCCTGTATTAGAGCCCCACCCTCTAATAGAGCCCCCTTTTTGGGGGGGGTTGAACAATAGAGCCCCATGGGGCTCTATTATAGGAAATACGGTAATCATTCGTATCGTAAATGCATCATTTATTCATCTCACAGCATAAATGTCACGTTAACTGGTGGGTGTTTGGTGGCGGCACTTCTTCGACCTTTTTTGGCATCACAAAGTCTGCTTTTGTCGCACCTACTGCTGATGGAATGGCATTCAGAGATTCTTCAGATTTTGCCGGCATCTTCTGTCCAAATCCCTCTGTTAGACCTGCTGGTCGGCATTTTGACTGGCTTAGACCTGCTGGTCGGCATTTTGACTGGCTTATTCACATTCTCATAGATTCAATTTGAATAATTAATTTATATTTTTATAATTCCATTTCCCCATTTTTGTCAACATTTTGCTGGGAGCAAATAAAACATTCAAATCATTAGTATGAGATAATATGAGAAATTGCCCCCCACTGTGAATGGCGTCGTCCGTCCTCCTCCCCCCCCCCCCCCCCCCCCCCCCCACTGAATGGCGTTGTCCGTCCTCTCCGTTTTTAGGTCAACATTTTGCCCATAAAAATCATTATAATTTTTTTTGTCATTTAAATTATAAAAATGTTTTGGTTTTAATTAAATTTTAAGATAATTGAATTTAGAACTTGACCATACATAAATTAAATGAAAATTCCAACAAAAAATAATTTCTCTAGTTTCAGAACATTTGTTGGGCACTTTTGTAAATTTGTGGTTCTTCTAATTCGCTTCGTTTGAAGTCGATGGATTCACCGACTTTAGAAGCAAGTTTCGATTTTGTGGACACTTTGACGGCCGAGCACGGCGGCGGCACTTTTGAAGTGGAGGAAAAGGGCGCCGACGAATTGGAGGCGGCTGACCAGCAGGGCCAAACAAAGTCTGGCCAATTGTTAGAAGTGCGTTTATATTTTTTGACAAAAATTGGTTCTTTTCGGTTATAACTTATAAGGCAACAAAAAATCTTTTTTAAAGCAGCAAAAATGTGTTTCTAGGTTTTCTAGGAGTAATCTGGGTCGTAGAATCCGGATCCGACCCCCATCTCGACCTATTTCGAGCCCCGAACCAGAATTCGAAAAATTTTGTTTTTCACATTTTTCCTTTTTAATCGTCAAAATATCACTGAATTCGATGAAATTTTGCAAAACACCGTTGAATTTATGCCACTAAGCTGATATTCTTTATTTCGCACAATGCAAATAAAAAAAATGTAATGAAAAAATGCGAAAAAAAATTGTTCGGGGTTAGGGGTTCGAATTCGTCGAAATGGAAGTTAGATTTGGGTTCTACGACCCCAAAAAACCCTAGAAACATCTATTTACTAACTTTGAAAAAAAACTTTTTTATTTGTTGCCTCATAACCGAAAAGAACCGATTTTTTGTGCCGGATATTAATTATGGCCAATTTTGCCGCAAATTATTTTCAAATATATTTTTAGAATGTGGTTGTGTTGCAGCATCAAACGCTGTTGAAGATGGAGGAGTACCAGAAGGAACAACGACACAACCAAACGGAAATTTGTGCCCAAATTGGCGAGTTGAAGAAATTGGTTGGCCCCGTCGCCGCTGGCGCATTGACCGAACAACGTCGAGCGGAGGCCGATCAGGTGGCTTACATATTATCAATTTAATTTGTCTGTCTGTTCGGCTTACATTTTTGTTTTTAACGGGACTGTAGTGATTTGCTTTAATTTTTAAATAAAATTAATAATTTTATTTTATTTTATTAAAATTGTTCAAAAGGCTCTTCGAGCGAATGTCGCCGTCACGGAAAAGGAACCCCGGAAGATACTGATCGATCACGAAGCTTTGCGTGCAAAAATCGCTGAAATGAAGCGACTTCAGAAAATGCAGGAACAGCGCCAAGCGCAAATGCTTCCGAGACTGGACGAGTCGTTCAAGACGTTCACCGGCGGCAGCGTTTTGCCTGGTAGGGGAATTTGGCCAATTTTTGCTGTTTTTTTCGCAGAAATCCAGGATTGGTTTTTGCAGAAAGAGCCAATTCGTTAGTCAATTTGGCTACCGATTTGTCTTCATGCGGTGTTGGATTGGGTGGATCAACGGGCCTGGAGGGGATTAGCCCAGCGGCGGGACGTCAAGGTCCTTCCCCGTTGGCAATTGCACACTTTTCGGGGTTATTTAGTTCTTGGCGATGCTGCGTCCTTTGCGGAGTCGCATGCCGCCTCAGTGGAAGCGTATGGGATGTGCCGTCCGGAGTCTGTCCAACAACAGCAGTCTCAACAGCACGTGGACACAGAGGAGCCCGAGTACAAGGCATTGCTGAAACAGCTGTGCACATACCATGCGGATGTGAAGCAATTGCTGGGCCGACTCGAGCCCGCCGGGGTGAAACTGAAGATCAAGACGTCCTTAGTCAACGTAATCCATGTGATGGAAGGCACGCTAAAGAACGGGTTCGTTTTTCGGTTGATTGGGAGAATTTTTTTGTTTTTGTGCTTGAGTTTATTCAAATGGGTTTTCTATGTTTGTTTTAGAGACCGGTAAAATTAAAATTGCGGGAGCGAGAAAAAAGTTACGGGATACAAGTTTTATTTAGAAAACTTCTGGAGGGATTCCCGCACTTTTCCTGCGGGAATCCCGTTCCCGCCGGTCTCTGTCTCTATTCCTTTTATTTTTATTCTAAAACCATTCAGTCCGGTACAAAAGAAGCTTCTGCATAAGTTGTTGCCCGATGTACAATCAGTTTTGAAGCGATATCACATTTCTCGACACGCCGCAAAGAAGACGGAAGATGCAAATGAAGCGGTCACGGAAGTGACTGAAGCGGTCAAGAAAGGGGCTGAAGCGGTCACGGAAGGGGCTGAAGCGGTCACGGAAGTGACTGAAGCGGTCATGAAATGGACTGAAGCGGTCACGGAAGGGACTGAAGCAGTCAAGGAAGTGACTGAAGCGGTCAAGAAAGGGACTGAAGCGGTAAAGGAAGTGACTGAAGCGGTCAAGAAATGGGCTGAAGCGGTCACGGAAGGAACTGAAGCAGTCATGAAATGGACTGAAGCGGTCACGGAAGGGACTGAAGCAGTCAAGAAAGGGACTGAAGCGGTCAAGGAAGTGACTGAAGCGGTCAAGAAAGGGACTGACGCGGTAAAGGAAGTGACTGAAGCGGTCAAGAAAGGGGCTGAAGCGGTCACGGAAGGGGCTGAAGCGGTCACGGAAGGGACTGAAGCAGTCAAGAAAGGGACTGAAGCGGTCAAGGAAGTGACTGAAGCGGTCAAGAAAGGGACTGAAGCGGTAAAGGAAGTGACTAAAGCGGTCAAGAAAGGGACTGTAGCGGTCAAGGAAGTGACTGAAGCGGTCACGGAAGGGACTGAAGCGGTCACGGAAGGGACTGAAGCACCCAAGAAAGGGACGGAAGCAGTCAAGGAAGGGACTGAAGCGGTCACGGAAGGGACTAAAGCGGTCACGGAAGGGACTGAAGCGGTCACGGAAGGGACTAAAGCGGTCAAGAATTGCCCGTTTTTGTTCATGTCCTGTGGAAATTTTACAATTTGGCCAATTTCAGATTCTCAAAACGTGCGAACAGCTCGAGGAATCGAACGACGTTGAGAAGCTGAGCCGTTTCCTTTACGCGCTGCCACCGGCCGTGCAAATGCACGAACCCGTCCTCAGGGCACGGGCGCTGATAAGCTATAATACGGTAGGGGAATATTTGCATTTTGGCACTTTTGGGGATTTGCCGGAGAGATAATTTGGCATATTTTTATTCCTTTTGCGTTTAGGGAAATTTCAAGGAGCTCTACTCCATTCTGGAAAGCCACACATTCTCACAGCAATTCCACCCGAAGTTGCAGCACATGTGGTGGGACGCCCACTACCAGGAGGCCGAACAAATCTGGGGAAGGTAAAAAGAAAAAATGGGCAAAATTTTGAAAATTATAAAAAAATATTTTAAAGGACGCTGGGCCCCGTGGACAAGTACCTGGTGCGCAAGAAGTACCCGTGCCCTCCGACAATAATTTGGGACGGGGAGACGCAATGCTTCAAGGAAGAGACGGTGTGACATCAAATAGCGAATAATTTAATACATTTTTTAAACATTTATTTATTTTGCAGATAACAATGCTCAGACGACATTATCTCCAGGATCAGTACATGAACCCGACCAAACAGAAGCAACTCGCGGAAGCGACCGACCTCACGTCAATGCAGGGTACCCAAACAGCCCCTAATCATTCGCAAATTGCCTTTATTGAATCAAAAATTTCTTTTTTTAATTATTATTTTAAGTTGCCAATTGGTTCAAAAATCAACGCGAGGTTCGTGTGAAAATGCATATTTTAATCATAAATTTGTTTTATTTGTTTTGCAGAGTGACCGAGCTGCAACCCAAAAGAATAAATCAGTCAGTTCAGTCTCACCCTTCCAGCAGGCGTCGGCGGACAATGCATGCGGCGGTTGCGAGGTCAGCGAGTCCACCAAAAAGAGTTCAAGAAATAATTCACATATTTTGTTAATTCAAACTGAAATTTCGAAATGTTTTGTCGTTAATTATAGCTATCTCTTCTTAATTATTCGGATTATTTTTTAAATTTTATTTGGAATTTAAATAAAAATGTATTTTGGTAAAGTTTTAATTAAACCACGGAAAAGGAACACCGGAAGCTGCTGATCGATCACGAAGCTTTGCGTGCAGAAATCGCTGAAATGAAGCGACTTCAGAAAATGCATGAACAGCGCCAAGCGCAAATGCTTTTGAGACTGGACGAGTTGTGCAAGGCGTTCACCGGCGACAGCGTGAGGACTGAAGCGGTCAAGGAAGGGACGGAAAATGGGACTGAAGCGGACAAGAAAGTGACGGAATATGGGACTGAAGCGGACAAGAAAATGACGGAATATGGGACTGAATCGGACAAGAAAGTGACGGAATATGGGACTGAAGCGGTCATGGAAGAGACGGAAGGCGAAATTAAAGCGGCTTTAAACCGACTCAGCAGTGGACTGCCGCAGTACGAGAAGCGCAAGCTGCTCCAGCAACAGCTGCTGTTATTGCTGCACGCGCACAAGTGCCAACAGCGGGAACGGGTTGGTCATTAAAGCTTTTGAGAATGGTTCATGCCCCCCAACATCCGATATCTCTCTCAATTCTTTTTATAAATTTCCAAATTTTTGCAGTTTGAACTGCCACAACATCATGTGGCATGCACATTGCCATACTGCATGGTAATGAAGCGCGTGTTGGAGCATATTGTCGGCTGCACCGTCGGTCGGCTGTGTGAGTACGAACACTGCGTCTACTCCCGACAAATCATTGCACATTGGAACAATTGTTCCAACGACGAATGTCCGGTGTGCAAGCCAATCAAGAAGGAAGGGACGGAAAGCGGAATTAAGGCGATTCCATTCACTTTCTTCAACCAAGCGCATTCGGCTGCTCCGTACGGTCAGATGCCGTCTCCATTTACGCTGCCGGAATGAATGGCGCCGTTACGGCATTGGATAAGAAATCACATTTTGAGCATCGATCACTGGGCCATCTCCTGTTTTTGTCTCATCCATTTTGACTTTGAACCTCTCAAATTTAATTTTAAAAACAATTTTGTTTTTTACGGATGAATGAATGAATCATAAACACTTGCCAAATCCCTTTGCACATACCGTATAACCTAAAATAGAACGCCCCCCTAAATTAGAACTCCCCCCTGAAATAGAACTCCCCTTTTTGGGGGGGTTGAAAAATAGAACTCCCGGGCGTTCTATTTTAGGTTATACGGTAGTTCTCAGCTAATTAGAGGGCGAATTTTTGGGAAATGTGTGACAGAATGGGGGGGGGGGGATGCCGAATTGGGCAAAATCGGGACTTTGGTGAAAGTCTAGACCGGGATTACAATTTTAATAAACCAGGAAAGAGAAACCCCGGGACTCGAGATCCCGGTCAAAGGTCAGCATTTGTCCCGAGAAATTTCGCTCAACTCTTACTTTGACGGGCTTCCGTTAAATTGAACTACTAATACCCGCCTACAAAACTCAGACTTTTCGACACTCGGATATTCTTTGTTCTTAAGATTTAGAATGGTATCAAAAATGATTTTTTATTCTGAAATTGTCTGAAATATGGTATCTGCGCACTGATTACGAATTTATCAAGAGAAAATAAAAATTGAGAATTTAAAACGGCTTTTGAAAATTAAAGAAAAACAGCAATCCTCGGGAATTGGTGTCCCGACGGAAAAAAATCTTAAAAACTTTAAATGCATATTTTCTAGGGTGAGAATTTGCGTAGCACACGAATTCGATCTCGGACGGGACCCCAATTTCCGAGCATTGCCGAAAAACCGACTACCTTTGGATCATTTTATTGCCGAACGCTCTGTCTGTGTTCTGTCTTATTTGGTCGTCTGCTTCCCGTCTCTTTCTTTTTTCTTTCTTTCTCTGTCTGTTACACAATAAAACTCTCAATGCCCGTGTTCTCTGTCAACAAATGTACACAAAGCTATAAGAAAGAACACAGAAATTGTCAACATAAAAGCTAGACGAGCATCCGAGAAATAGTCCATAGACTGCAAGAAAAGAAGCGAGAGAGCAAAGAGAGAGAGTGTAAATTTAACTCATTCTCTGCACATCCTTCCCCCTTTTGCACCCCATCGGACATTTGCCTGCCGTTTTGCTTGTCCATGGGCTGTGAGGCCTTTCATAAACTTACCTGGCTGGGGAGTTCCTGCAATCAATGAGGCAGGACTCCTGTGGCGAGGCTCTGCCATTGCACTTTCGGTTGGGGCTGACCCGCAGGGCGGTCCCGAACTGGGATAGGCCCACAGCTAAATTTTTGAGTGCGGGGGACGGCGTTCGCGCCTCCCCTTTAAAATCTTTAATTGTTCTCTTTATAAATTGGAACGATCTGAAAACGATTCAACTTTCGAATGGTTAAATACCGACAAATTCACCATTTTGTTTTAAAATTTGATTCTTTTTTCACAATTGCTCAATCTTTGTTTTTTATTCAATACATATATTGGTGATATAAATTTAAAAAGTCTTGAGACAAACAGTGGAAATGTTGAAATCGTTAAGATTTACTGCAGAAAATAGGCACAAAATGGCCGATTTTTACAAAAATGATTTTGAGGCCAAAATTTCTTATATCCGAAAATAGGGAACAAAAAAGCATTAAAATTCTCTCCAAAGTCAAAATTTTCGGGCAAAAGACAAGATGCAATTACAAAGGAAAAAAGCAAGAGTTTCAATGTTTAGTCCATTTTTCAGTTTAAATATTTTCATCCAAATTCTGTTCGTCCTCAGCTCTTTCTCTTTTTGGGATCACTCGGACCTTCGTTTGCGTCAAACATTCTGAAAATAGAAGGAAATAGGCGTAAATGAACTGTTAGTTTTTCGAAAGAGTGATAGGAACCAATGGGCGGATTTTTCGGACCTATATTTTAAAACTCAAAAATAGAAAATCAGACGTTTTGTACATGAATCTATGTGCGAAATGACGAGAAAACGTTGGAAACTCAAAAAATGTTTGAATTTATTGACTACTTACCCGTCGCTAATGGCCCTGTCGTCGAAATCAATAATGATTCGATTCCACTGATGGCGCCATTCCCACTCAACCGCCGCCTTTTCCCATTTGGCCCATTTCCTTTCGTCGCGCTCAATTGGACAACGAATCAAAAGCCATTTGTCTCCATAAAAGTGCCGCAATTCCAGTCGCTCCCCAGTCAAATTATTCTTCAGTTCGAATGGCACAATGTTATCAAAATGATAAAAATAGATGATGAAATTGACCGGGTCGGTCGAATTGAAAAATTCCTTAATACAAATAAAAGAATTTAAGCCAAAGAGTCCAATAAACAAATTTAAAAAACCCACTAATTTGAGTCCTTCCATTTCCGCCGGACAAAATCGGCATCGCAACACCTTCGGATGGCCATCCCCGCGGGGCGTGTGCAACCATTTGGCCAAAGCTTGGGCAGAAGAAGCGCCGGCACTGCCATCGGCCGGGAACTCGGGGAAAAGATAAGTGGAGGAAATGAACAATCGAAGATTTGCGTAATCGCGTAGAATGGTCGGAGAGAAGCGGCGCAAACAGCCGAGTTCGGAGGAAGACAAATAAAATACGCAAATGTTGCCATTGATCAAAGGCCAAATCCGGTGCCAAATAATCTCCCAACGGCGGTTTTCGTTGATGAATGTTCCAATGAAAAGATTTGTTTCTTTGAACTCGAAAAGTCGGCGAATTCTTTTGAGAAATTCGATGACACTTTGGTCGACGTAACTAAAAAAGTTCATAAAAATGCAAAAATTTAAATGCTGAGAAATGACCTTATTCGAAGGCTTTGAAAGCCAATCACTTTGTCTGGAAACGGCTCTTGAGGAATGGGCAGCCGACGCTTACCATCATCGCCAAAGCGTTTAACAATTACAGCGCCATTTCCTTTAATTGCGCGATGAATTTCCAACCGACCCAACGACCATTCCTTCGATTTAAAATGCGCGTCCACCAAACGGTCAAATCGATCGCTGATCAGTGCCACTTTCAGTCCGAGTACAAAAGGGCCACAACATGAAAAGACTCCGAACAAAACGTCGTCACAAACGAAACTGACAAAATTCGGGGATTAAATGAGATGAATGGGTGCCACAAATAGACAACGTTTTGTTCAAATTGGTCAAAAAATAATAAAATTTCCTCATTAAGGCGAAAATGGCGTGAGAACCATCGAAATTGTCAGGAATTTCCTTTTCCGTTGATTAAAAAAAGATTTTGATTCCGGTGAGGGTGGGCGGGGAGATCACCCCGGAGTCCGTAGAAATAAGGCAAAACTCACAACCGTTTTCAACTTTCTCCGGATTGTCCGACATTTGTTTTTGTCGTTGCAAGTCCAATTCAATTTTTATGATTTAAATTGGCTAAACAGAAAAGAAGTATAAAATTTCTGCCATGCGCCATTCTTAACACTAGAGACCGGTAAAATAAAAATTTCCGGGAATGGGAAGTTACCCAGCACTGAACTGTAAAAATCTCGTTGAATTTTTCACAGGAATCTCCTCCCCCCCCCCCCCCCCCCTCCCCCCGGGAACTGGAAAAATTTCAAAATTTATTAGAGTTCCTCCCCGAGCCCAAAAAAGGTGCTAGGTAATTTCGTTCTCAAATCGAACGAAGGATTGGTATGAAATCAAAATTCGTCCACGATTGGACTTCATTGAAACGCACAAGAGCCATTTCAGTCGGGCAAAAAGGCAAATGACTATGTTTGGAACCTTATTCTTCACATTGCTGATTAAATACCAGATAAGGAAAGCCCATTTATGCAAAATTCTCAAGATAACAAACGGGTAGAGGTCAATTCAGCAGCATCTCAATCTGAATTTGCAAACAAATACTGCAATAAGCACTATATTTTTTTTTGTATTGTCGAAATAATTACCGGACATGATTTTGATTTGTATTTTAAAATTTATGATTACTGTCGAATTCCCCATTGTTGACAATCAAAGTTGAAAAAATAGTTTACTGTCAAATTCTAAGTGTGCATGTAACCAAAGATAGTGTGTAACTAAGCGATATCAAACTGTTTGTAACAGCAAAGCAACATTTAAACTTAATAATTTATTGAGTTCATCATAAAAATCACTCCTGAATAAGGCTGTCGGTTTCAAACCGAACGGAGACCAAAATCGGCATTTTTAAAATTTTCGGTTCGGTTACCGGTTTTGGTTTGCATCCTTGCTCCTGAAGGCTCTCCTCAAAAAAAATTTTTTTTGAAAACCCGCCTCGGGAACTAATAAGCCTCTCTCATTCAGAAAAAGTGCAAATCTCATTTCGACTTTGTTGCTTTTTACCCTTAAAAATTAGAGATATTCGATAATATTCTGATTTGTGTGAACTGAAGAAACATTCGTTTTGCTTTTCACACTTTTGGCCATCTTTCTCTCGACGTCAGTGGTTGGGCAGACACAAATTCCCTTAATAGCCGGAAGGGAAAGAGAGAGAGAGAACGGAGAAAAGAGTGCCGAAAAAAGGGGGCTAGACACAAAGGCAAAGGATGTTAGAGTAAGCGAGAGAGTAAGCAGTTTACCATCCCTTCCCTTCCTCTCTTTGCAACCCATCGAACTTTTTCATTGCCCTCCCCATTCAAAGGCAGCCAAACACAGCAAATGTTGAGACTGTACTTCTCAGGATCATTTCTGTAGTACGGTTTCCCGGTGGGGGTTCCACCTTGCTCGCCAAAGCACCCGCGATGACGAGTACAACCGTCGTCCCCTGAGCGTGAAGCTCGCCGGGGGCGTCGCCAGTTTTGGTGATCGCCCGGCGTTGAGGACCGTCGGCTGGCCCCCTTGGGGATCGGCCGCGGGGGCGACGCTTTCTGAGCGGGTTTAATTTGTATAGGATTGGTGTTTGGAGGGGCAAAGGTTCGACTCAGACAAAACACTGCAAATTATTTAAAGCGTCCTTATTTAAAAAATCTTAAAAAAGCTTTTGCTTTAAGCCTAAAACGTTCAATTTAGTTGTCAAGCTCTGTGCAAAAAATCAGGAATATTTGCACATTTAAAAAAAGTTCCAAACATAAAAAGTGCGATCAACTCGGGTTCCGCTGTAATTTTTTTTTAAAAGAGAAAAATTTGGGGTACGAATTTAGCCATTTTTATTTATTTTCTTCACGGTTGCGCAATTCTACGGTTTCTTTTGCCGGTGCGCAATTCTCCGTACACCGATTTTTTATTGCGTGTTAGAGCTTTTTACTACTTTTTCGTGCCTATTTTTTGATTATGAACCCGGACCTTATTAAAGTTTACGAAAAGTTGCAAAAATAAAAAATGGATTTTAAATTTTCCCAATTTTGTGTTATGCACATAGTTTGGTCTCACTTGTACTCGATTAATACTTCACTACCAGGGAGGCCAACTCATCTGCGAGAAAATATGGCAACCGGCTCCAAAAATATGGCATTTTTATGGCAGTTTTCTTAAGGAATTTTCAAAAATTTTTTTTATTGCTTCACTTTTGGGGGAAGTGCCGATAGGCGCCGCCGAGAAAATGTTGACTCAATTTGTTAAGAGATTTGCAACCAAAAACTCCAAATTGGACGAATCAAAGACATTTTTTCGGGAATTATCATTTTTCCCTTACAAAAGAGAATTTTCACAAAGTTCTAAAATATGGCAAAATTATGGCAAGTGTGGAATTCCAATAGATTTGGAAATAGCACACGTGGCGCAGTGGCGTTTTCAAATGTTGGCATACTGTATTTATACAACACAAACAGTGCATTATTTTCTCTAAGCTAGGGGTTCGAACCCGCTAGACTGTAGGATGAATTTCACAAATTTTTCGATAAAAACAGTTATGGATGATCAAAAAAGATAGTTTTAAAAATTTAAAAATATAGTACGTTTTGCTTTTGGGTAGACAATTAGTTGCCAAGCTATTTGCAAAAAATCAGGAAATTGCACATTTAAAAATCCCCACATACAAAGTGCGACCAACTCGGGTTCTGCTGTAATTTTCTCTTTTTTTTTGTTGCATTGACATAACACCCAATGCCAAGTTTAATTGCTATTCTAAAAATGCCGTCTTCTCACTTTTTAGCTGATTGGAATCATAAAAAATCATTTGCATTTGCAGCAACAAAAAATGTCGGACAATCCAAAGAAATGGAGAAACGATTGAAAGAAATGTGAGTTTTTTTTATTTGAAAAGCGAATGGGGATAGTCGGGGAACGCAACCAACTATTTTCAGTTCTTAAGCGAAAAGTAAAAATTCGACATTCGGACTTCGAAACGAGTAAATTTGGCAGTTTTTGGATGTAACAACAAAAAAATGTGCCTAGTTTAGTGGACCTAACCTTTCATTTCATATAAATCGGATTTCAGTTTCGTTTGTGACGACGTTTTATTTGAAGTCTTCAAATTCTGTGGCCCTTTTGTGCTCGGCCTGAAAGTTGCGCTTTTCAGCGATCGATTAGACTTTTTGGTGGACGCGCATTTTAATTCGAAGAAATGGTCGTTGGGTGAATTGGAAATTCGTCGCGCAATCGGAGGAAAAGGCGCTGAATTTATCAAACGCTCTGGCCGCGACTTTCGTCGTCTGCCAATTCCGGGAGAGCCGCTTCCGGACAATGTTATCGGATTCAAAAGCCTTACAATAAGGTCATTTCTTACTATTAAATTAGTTGGGTTTTTCATAAACTTTTAGTTACATCGACCAAAGTGTCATCGAATTCCTCCAAAGCGTTCGCCGACTTTTCGACTCCAAAGGGACCAATCCTTGGATTTTAACAGCCAACACCCAAAACCGCTGTTGGCAAATCATTTGGGAGAAGATTTGGCCATTGATCAAAGGCACTATTTGCGGCATTTCTTTGTCTTCCTCCGATCTCTTCCGTTTGCGACAATTCTCTCCAGCTTTTCTCGGCGATTGCCCAAAACTCCGAGTGCTCGAATCGTATGATCTTTTCCCCGAATTCCCGGCCGATGACAGTGCCGGCGCTTCTTCTGCCAAAGCTTTGGCCAAATGGTTGCAAACTCCCCGCGGGGATGGACTTCCGAAGGTGCTCAAATGCAAATATTGGCCGACGGGAATAGAAGGACTCAAATTGGTGAGTTATTGAATTTGTTTTATTTTGTTTGGACTCTCCAATTTATGCTTTTATTCCATTTTAGGCATTTTTCAATTCTGTGGATCCGGTCGTTTTCATTATCTATCTTCGTTCGTTTTCTGTTGACATTGTGCCATTTGAGCTGAAGAATAATTTGACGGGAAAGCGATTGGTGTTTCGGCACTTTGAAGGCGGATGGCTGTTGGTTCGTTGTCCAATTGAGCGAGACGAAGAGGAATGGGCCAAATGGGAAATGTGGGCAGCTGGCAATGCTTGGCGGCAGTGGAATAGCATATGCATTCACCTTGAAAATCGTGGCATTGGCGACGGGTAAGTATGAACGCAACTGAATTCTTGTTTGAATTTGTTCCCGTTCCCGCGGGATTCCCGTGAAAAATTGAACGGGATTTTTACGGGCATGAGAAAACGCGGGACTGCCGTTAAATCTGTAACGTGCCCGGGAATTTTATTTGACCGGACTCCTTTCAGACTGCTTGACGCAAACGACGGTCCGAGTGAGCCCAAAAAGAAAAAGAATTGAGGACAAAACGGAATTTGGAGGCAAATTTAAAATGACAAAATGAACTGACTAAACATGAAATTGCTTATGAATCTTCCTTTACCGAATAACGTAAACGTAAACGTTTTTGTTTCCTTTTGCATGGGTATAAGACACGTTATATGATTTATAAAATTTTTCGCCACTCCATAAAATTCGAGCAGTTCAACAAACTGGGCATGCAAAACAAAGTTCGCCATCACGTTCAGCATTTCGATGCGTTTTACAAAATGTCAATTCTGAGAACGAATCTAACCTCCTTTTCAACGAATTCCCAACTACTTTTGGCCTCAAAATTAGGGTTGTTGTCGGTCGGTTAAGCAAAACCCAGCTTTTTAGCCCAAAAACCGAAACCGAAAACCGGTGGTCGTAAAACCGGCATACAAAAAACCGATACCCCCGGTAAAAAAATTGCGTAAAATTTCAAAAATAGATTTAAAAACCAAATTTAAAAAAAATACCTACAGTAATTTTTTAAAGCTTTTTAGAAATGGGAGGAGCCCGGCGATGCCGATAGGAGCCGCCGGGAAAATTTTTAAAATTGTTCCAAAAGCACCAAACTAAATACAACAAAAACGCAAGTAATGATCGAGTGCTTTTTGCACGTTTTTGAAGCCAAATTTGATTTTTGGAAAATTTTCAAAAAATCGTTGATGTTTATAGATTAGATGATGCTTTATGATTTAGGGCCGGGATTTATATGTGCTAAAAAACCCAAAATATGTATGTTTTTATGTGCTTAAAAATGCTAAAATATGTATTAAAAACCCAAAAAATGCCAAAATATGTGCTAAAATATGTGCCAAAAATGGCCAAAATCTATCCAGTTTATGCATAAAATTTTCAAAAATTTAATCAACTTTCAAGAAATGGTCCTAATTGAAGTAAAAATAAAAACAAAAATTTTTATATGTAAATTAAAGGCATTTCAGAAAAATTTTTTAAAAATATGGAATTTTAAAAATTTTCATTTTTTGGTGGCAGAATTTTTAGTCGTGAAAAAGTCAATTTTTAGGGGTGCAACGAAAAAAATATGTTATAACATAAAAATCCGGGCCCTATTTAGGATAAACTGATCTGATTTATATTTGTGATCAGGGACCTCGATAGCCCCTAGTACTTCTCAAAATTGCATAAAACCAGGGGTGCCAACTGTCCTATAAGATTTGTTAAATTAATCCTTATTTATTCCTTATTTCAGGCCTTCATCCTTATTTTCGAATTTTGATTTTCATCCTCTCCCAATGAAAACTTAGGCAAAATTCAGCCGTTTTTGGACCAATTTTCTTAACAAAATTGAGTCATCAAAATTTTTTCGGCGGCACCTACCGGCACCGCCGACACCCCCCCCCCCGCCCCAAAAGCTTAAAATATGCTTAAAAAGAACAGCTGAAGCATGACATTAATGTATTCTTCCTAATTTTCTTCTCTCCAACCCCGAATTGTAAAGAAATCTGTTGGTGAGAAATATGATCAGAATTTCTACACTAACTCACATTTATTCCAAAATAAATGTTTTATGAGATTTGATGTTTGAGTTTTAAAAGGCGATGAATGTCGTACACCGTCATTTCCCTATCCCTGTTATGTACATATGTATATCGATCAGCTTTTGTCTTTCCATGCACGCATTTTCTTTTCTTTTTGCCGTTGTTTTTTTTTCTATCTGCCAAATCCTTCCTTAATTCTCCCACCGTCCGTCCCAACCCTCCCAAAAATTTACCAATTCGGTATTTATCAACAGAATGAAGAGCCCGTTCTTTAAAAACTGGCACCGGATAAAGGACGCCAAACCGGAATTTAGGGACACGGAAAACTTATTAGAATAGGCACAACAAAATTACGACAACAAAATATTTTACGCTATAGGAAATCTGATCAAAGGAATAGACATAATCTGACTTTTTACAATTTTCAGGCATAAATTTACTGTGGAATTTAATGGAGAAATTGAACAGATCGTCGTCCCGATCGCATCGGCCGGCAAAACGCATCGGTTATTTTGGGTTTTAAATTTAATTTTGGGTAATAGCCCGTTTAAAAAAAAGCTTCCATCGTTTAAACTTTAAATAGTGTTCTAAAAATTGTTTTCAGAACCCTGTGCATTTAATTATCAGTTTAATTTTTATGCCAAACTATTTATTCTGGCTCGCGCATCGATGTTTATGCGCGTCTCTTTCAGTTGAGGAGGCAAACGACGCCTCCGGGTCCGCTGGCAAAAGGGCTTGCCGCACGTCACTGCGATTGCGTAACCAGCGGGAGAAGAAGGCGCTGTGGGATGTTTCTTCTGAAGATGAGGACGATCAAACGGAGGAAGAAAAAGATGAGGAGGAGGAAGAAGACGGAGAGGAGGAAAAGGAAGAAGACGGAGAGGAGGAAAAGGAAGAAGACGGAGAGGAGGAAAAGGAGGAGGACGAGAAAGATCAGAGCGGGAAGGAGAAGGATGTGCAGCTCATTCTGGAAAAGCGCATGGACATATATCGGGAAGTTGACTATCTGGTGAGTTTATCTGTGCATCAAGTGATAACGGATCACACCGTGTTTGGGGGGGGGGGGCCCGATCACTAGGGATAGGATTTATATGTGCTAAAAATCAAAAAAACGTATGTTTTTGTGCTTAAAAATGCTAAAATATGTATTAAAAACCTAAAAAATGGAAAAATATGTGCTTAAATATGTGCCAAAAATGGCCAAAATCTAGTCAGTTTATGCATAAAATTTTCAAAAATTTAATCAACACGACGTCATCACCAAACAAAGGCTTTTATTAAAGGCATTTCAGTGAAAGAAGAGAACGGAACGGTCAACTGCGGCTTGCCACCTTGCGAGTTTACGGCAAAAAAGTGCAACTCCGTTTACCCACTTTTTGGAAATTCCCTCCCCCCCCCACCCCCGAGCATTTTGTTTCAATAAACGTCGGAATTTTGAAAAAGCCTGGCTCGGGTACCCGGATTTTCTAGCTCAAATAGACCGGGCCCGGGTCAACAAACCCTGATAGTCCTGAAAATTCTGGAGTCCTGGTTTCTCTACCGGCCTGGCACTAGTACAGTTGTTGAAGTGTGTGTGGGTTGTCGAAAAATGATAGCACCTAACGAGGATTCGTTCCCTTATAATGATCATAATTTTGATTTTTGCTATTTTTTCTTCTTCAGTGCCACTTCGAAGCTTCGAAATTTTTGTGCGCACACTGACAGGAAAGACAATCAGCCTGGAGGTTGAGGCGGGGGATACCGTCGATATGCTGAAGGAAATGCTCGAAGCGGCTGAGGGTTTTCCGGCGTGGGATCAGCGACTGATTTTTTCTGGTGAACACCCAAATAAATTGACCCCGTCCTGCTGATCAATTGCTTTTGCTTCAGGGAAACAGCTTCAAAGCGGGGCGACATTGGCCGATTACAACGTTCAGAAGGAGGCCACAATTCATCTTACCATGTGCCTTCGTGGCGGGTGAATTTGCCCATCAGAGAGAAGATGTTTTCTTGGATTTGATATGATCTTTGATTTTTCCAAGATTTTCACATTTTTATACGTTCTCTTTGGAGAAATTTGATTTTTTCGGCCGTTGTCTTCAAAGTTATGGTATCTCTGCTAGGGATGCGATGGGCAAACCCCCAAAAACGTCGCACACGAGTTCAAAAACGTGCCAAAATTTGTCAAAGACGTGGGCGATTCTTTAAACTAGGGTAGGAGCCGGCCGGGGAAAACCGGGGATCCCCGGCCATTCTCATCCCCGTCCCCGACCCCGGTCCCCGGTTTGCCATCCCAGAAAACGGGGATCCCCGGTGCTCATCCCCGGCCGGGGACGGGGATGAAAATGCACCCCTAAAGATGGCATTACATCAGGAATTTTAATAATTATATTGATTTACTGTTTGAATTTTGGTTGAAACGTGCTTTTTGACAAAAGATTTCAATCCTTTTTAGGTGAATCCTCCCAAAGGAATTGATGGCTTATTTGTCTTCCCTCAAATCTTATGTTGCGTTCTGGGTTCGGACCCGCTTGGGTGTGACCACTTTTTTAATTTAGTTTGATTCTGTCGCGTGTGGTCCCCCACTAAAAGAATATTTTAGTAAATTTCAAATATTTTTAAATTAAAATGCTACCGCCAACCCTTCTTTCATCACATCCGTTTAATTGTTACTTCAATTTTCTTAACAAAAATTGTCAATTTTTGTAAAAATTTTCCCGACGGCGCCTGTCGGCACCGTCGGACATCTTCCACTCTTCCGTAAAACAATTTTTCTTCTGAATATTCCGAAATTACTAAGCAAAATGCTTAATTTTGCCAAAATTTGGTGAAATTTCTTAACCAAAATCCAAAAATTTTCCCGACGGCGCCTGTCGGCACCGTCGGGCTCTCCTCTCATAAAAAAATTAATCTTTGGGGTGCATATTTTTCATAAGAAAGCCTTTTCTTAGGGGTGCATTTTAATTTGAAGAAATTTCGATTTTTTTAAAAAAGTCCCCCAAAAAATTGAATTTTTTCAAAAATGCACCCCTAAAAATGGATTTTGCCCATCTCCGGACGGGGATCCCCGTTTCCCGGTTTGCTCATCCCCGAAACCGGGGATCCCCGGGTTGTCCGTCCCCGATCCCCGGTTTGATCGGGGATCCCCCCCCCCCCCCCCGGCTCCTACCCTACTTTAAACCTTTAATTTAATGTAAAATTGCATAATTTGTGGGTGGAAAAATTGAGTATTTGTATAAAAAAAAATAAGGGAAAAATGGCGGCGCTTTAATGGTCCAGAGCTCAAATGCTTGGAGCAGATGGTTAATGGCGATGAGTTGGCCTGTGGGTTAAAATACCGGAGCTTTTTTCAATTTATTCAACTTTTTTCTAAAAAAACTAAAGCCCTCGACCGAACGAAGGTCCGAATAAGCTTCGAAATGAGGGGCTTTTTTGCCGGCCATAAGCGCGTTTGAAAGGTTCATCTGGAAGCCCTGATTTCGATACAATTATTAATTAAAGCCGATTGATATGTATCAGACAGAGATGGGCGCCGTTCATAAATGATAATTTTTTATTATTCAAATGAAAATTCAAACAATTTTTCCTCTAAACATTTTTACTCAAATGGGTCGACCGATTCAATCAAATTTATGGGAGGAATTAAAAATTTCAATTTACAGTTAATTTCAAGTGATACATATTATCCCATCACAGGCCCTTAAGGTTTGTCGAATTAATTAGTGTTCGGCACGGTTATTACCGCGGTGTTTTTCAGCGGGGGTGTCGTTTCTAAACCGGTTAATAAACGTAGAGGTTATTTTACACTTAATTAAAAAATTTTAATCTGAAATTTATGTTTTAAATTATTTAAAAAAAGTCTGGCAATCGCCCATAAAATTTGTGTGTTTGCTTCCATTCTTTTACAATTGGTAGGCAAAAGCCTAATTTCTACCTGAAAAGCCCTAATTTTTAAACATTTTTTTAAAGAAAACGAACAATTTTCAGAAATATGGCAAATGTTTTCAACAAATTTGAAGGGCTCCAAGTTGCAATTGATGATGTGTCCAAATTAACGACTTGCAGCATTTTCAACAACGCTTGTGGTGACGAATATCAAAGTTTGCTTTTAGGGAAAGTGTTTCAAATAATTTTTTCACAGAATTTTAATCAAATTTTTTTGAGTGGGACAGTTTTAAAAAAAATCCCGATTTTGGTTAACTAATGAAAAGTGTCCAAGGAATTGGTTGGGACAGTAAGAACCTGCATTTGATTTACGATTAGAACTTGTGTTTCAGCCCATAATTCAGTTTTTGTCTTGCTTTCTAATTTTTATATGTATTAAAAATGGCATCTTTTTCAATTTTAGCTGATTGGAATCATAAAAATCATTTGGGCTTACAACGACAAAAACAAATGTCTAAAAAGCCGAAGAAAGTGGCGAAACGATTGAAAGAAATGTGAGTTTGTTTTTATTCGAAAAGCGAATGGGGTACTTTTCCGTTTTGTCACCCCCCCTCAAAAAATTTTTATTTATATTTTTTTATGGGTAATTAAGGGTGCTGATCACGAATAAAATAATATTTTTTTGATCTGACGCCATTTGAACATTGGCCAATTGAGTCCCAGTGTAAAAGGGACATTTCAGTACCATTAAAAACCCGATAGGGGAAAAGTTAGACAGTAAGGTGGAAAATAGCAGCCAAAGTACCGCACACTCGACTACGGCGGCCAGTAGGTGGGGCGAGACTCCGGGCTCCGGAAGAAGTCCGCGCGTGACCCGGCTGGGGGTCTCGCGCGCGCCCGCTTCGCGGGTCCCCGCGCGCTCGCCCCCCAGTGGCGCTCGTCAGACTTCTTCCTCCGCCCTCCGTCTCGCCCCACTACTTGCTCCGTCTCCGCATGCTCGCTGTTGGCGGGCCGTTACACGGCCTTTCATTATTAAATCCGCTTTTGTTACTCAAAAGTCGTTTTTTCCTTAATTTTCAAAAATTTAAACCGGTTTAAAAACCGTTTTAAATGCTCAATTTTGATTTTCTATTGACGAATTCGTAATCAGCGCAAAATAACCGGGATTTTTAGAAAATTTTTTAATTAAAAAATATTTTCAAAAATAGGTTATTTTGCGCTGATTACGAAGTGGTTTCCGCCAAAAAATTTTAACGGATGCGCGCTAGGTTTAAAGTGGAGTCAATTGTAAATTTTTGAAAATTAAGGAAAAAACGATTTTTGAGTAACAAAAGCGGATTAATGAAAGGCCGTGTAACGGCCCGCCAACAGCGAGCATGCGGAGACGGAGCAAGTAGTGGGGCGAGACGGAGGGCGGAGGAAGAAGTCTGACGAGCGCCACTGGGGGGCGAGCGCGCGGGGACCCGCGAAGCGGGCGCGCGCGAGACCCCCAGCCGGGTCACGCGCGGACTTCTTCTGGAGCCCGGAGTCTCGCCCCACCTACTGGCCGCCGTAGTCGAGTGTGCGGTACTTTGGCTGCTATTTTCCACCTTACTGTCTAACTTTTCACCTATCGGCCTCTGGTTTACTTAAAAGTTCTTTAAATTTCAGAAATTTATACCGGTTCAAAAACGGGTTTAAATTCTCAATTTTGATTTTCTATCGACAGACAGTAATTTTTAAAGCCTATATGAGTGATTTTTACTGTCTAACTTTTCCCCTATCGGGTTTTTAATGGTACTGAAATGTCCCTTTTACACTGGGACTCAATTGGCCAATGTCAAATGGCGTCAGATCAAAAAAATATTATTTTATTCGTGATCAGCACCCTTAATTACCCATAAAAAAATATAAATAAAAATTTTTTGAGGGGGGGTGACAAAACGGAAAAGTACCGCGAATGGTTCACGAGCAGGCAGGGAGAGACCGCAACAAGCATTTTTTTAGTTCTTTAGCGAAGTAAAATGACAATTTTTTTCTGAAGATAGGCCACCTCTAAACGAGAAAATTGGTTGATTTTGGATGTAACCAAACAGACTTTGCCGAGTTTACGGAATCTAAACACCTCCTTTTCAGCAGTTTCATTTAACCCAAAATTTCAGTTTCGTTTGTGACGACGTTTTGTTCGGAGTCTTTAAATTCTGTGACCCTTTTGTGCTGGGACTGAAAGTGGCATTGATCAGCAATCGATTGGATCGTTTGGTGGACGCGCATTTCAAATCAAAGGAATGGTCATTAGGCGAATTGCAAATTCGTCGCGCAGCTGACGGAAAGGGCGCTGAAATCGTCAAATACGTTCACTATGAAGTCGAGCGTCAGATGCCAATTCCGGAAGAGCCGCTTCCGGACAAAGTGATCGGATTCGAATGGCTTACAATAAGGTCATTGTCGGTTTAAATTGTTTTCCTCAATTGTTTTGTTCAATTTTACATACTTTTAGTTACATTGACCAAAGTGTCATCGACTTTCTCCAAAACATTCACCGGCTTTTCGACTTCAAAGGGACCCATCTTTCCATTGGAACAACCGAAAACCAAAGCCGCAGTTGGGAAATTATTTGGCACCGGATTTGGCCCTTGATCAGGGACAACATTTGTGGATTTGACTTGTCTCACTCACATCTCGACCGTCTGCGCCGATTCTCTCCGACCATTCTCCGCGATTGCCCAAAACTCCGAATCGAATCCGCTGATCTTTCCCCCAAATTCCCGGCCGATGACAGTGCCCGCGCTTCTCCTTGCCAAGCTTTGGCCAAATGGTTGCACACGCCCCGCGGCGATGGACTTCCGAAGATGCTGAAATGCTATTTTTGTTTGGGAGAAATTGAAGGCAAAATGGTCATTTTTCATTGCGAATTTCTGCTTTAAATTAGTTTTTCTGTTTAGACATTTGTCAATTCGTTTAAACGGGTCAATTTTATCATCTGTCTTTGGGTTCGGTCTTCAGATGGCATTGTGCCATTTGAACTGAAGAACAATTTGACGGGGGAGCGATTGAAATTGCGGCACTTTGACGACAACAAGTGGCTGTTGATTCGTTGTCCAATTGAGCGCGACGAAGACAAATGGGCCGAGTGGGAAAAGGCGGCGGTTGAATGGAATTGTCCGTGGAATCGAATCACCATTAACTTCAACGACAGGGACATCGGCGCCGGGTAAGGACAAAAACTGGCATTTGTCCCATTTTTTCCCTATAACACTCCCTCGGCTTTTCCCAGAAGCCGCCCACGCCCATTTCCGTTTTTATATTTCCAATTTTCAGACTCCTCGACGCTAAAGAAGGCCCAAGCAAGCCCCGAAAATTGAGAGGCGGCGTTGGGTAAGGACAAAAAATGGCATTTGCCGCATTTTTTCGCCCTGGGTTTTGCCAGATCCCACCCAGGCGCACTTACTTTTTTGATATGTCTTTTTTTAGACTCCTCGACACAAACGAAGGCCCAAGCAAGCCCCGAAAAAAGGGCTTTTTTACCGGCAAAACGAGGCGTGTGAAGCTCATCTGAAAGCCCTGATGGCGATACAATTAATTTAATTAATAGAAAATTTATATGTATCAGAAATGGCCGTGATCCGATTCACTCGATTTCCTTAATAATTGGAACCTATTTTTTTTAAATTTTCCTCTCCCCCATTGATCCCTAATTTTATTTTTGGGTTCAACATGCCGGTTTCGGACATTTAGGAATCCAGTTACACCCCCGATACAGACGTAGAAGTGCAAAAGAATTTTCTAAACTGGTTCAATAAACGTAGAGGTTATTTTATACTTAAATATTATTTCCATTTTCGTTACAGCATCTTGAAAACTTTTAAAATGATTTTGCTTACAAATTAGGGCTGAACACCAGGTTTACTTTTAAACTCGCTTTGTCAAGTTTCTTTTTCTTGAAATTGACATCCAAAATTTGTAATCCAAAATTTTAGGTTTTTAAGTTATTTAAAAAAAGTCTGGCAATCGCCCATAAAAAGTTGTGTTTGCTCCCATTCTTTTGCAATTGGTAGGCTCTTCAAGTTGCAATTGATGATGTGAACAGCAAGCGAAAACTGCTTCCAAATTAACTAAAGACTTTGCAGCATTTTCAACAACACATCAGGAGACGAATATCAAAGTTTGCTTTCTAGCAAAAGTGTTTCGAAAATTTTTTCACAAAATTTTTTGAATGGGACAATTTTTCGGCACAGATTTTGGCAGGTCCCGTGCACAAACGGCACTTTTGTTTTATGGTCGGGTATCAAACAAAAAAAATTAAAAATTCTGATTTGCGCTCCATTCATTTCTGCACTTTTAAAGCCGAACTCTTTCCCGGGCCTAATTATGTCCCGACATTTTCAGCTTGACTCCCTGTTAAAAGAATTGGTGGCGGCGCAGTGATTCCGCACACCCGTCGCTATTTGATGAACAAGGTTGGACATTTGGGGGACACCCGGGGGCTGTTGAGTTCAGGCCAAGCCGAAATTAGGTTTTGATTAACAAATGAACTATCTTAGAAATTGGCAATTCTATTTATATTTGGAACAATAGTTGATTATTATTCGTCTTTTTAAAAAAAAGTTAGCCTAAAATTTCGTGCTAACTTGTCGCGCTGAGTCATAACTTCCTTTGTTAAGTGAAATCGCCTTCATAATACCCTTGAATTCTAGTGAGTTTGGTCTCAATTATGTCTGACAATCCGAAGAAAGTGGAGAAACGGCTGAAAGAAATGTGAGTAAAATGTATATTTAGCGCATTTTGTTTTTGCTTTTTGGCCAGCCCCAAACAGCCCCCCTCACCTCCCGGCCAATGACAGTGCCGTCGCTTCTTCGGGCCAAGCTTTGGCCAAATGGTTGCACACGCCCCGCGGGGATGGACTTCCGAAAGTGTTGCGACGCGAATTTTGTTCGGAAGGAATGGAAGGACTCAAAATGGTGAGTTTTGAATTTGTTTTATTGGACTCTGTTTGATGATTTTATTCCTCAAGGAATTTGTCAATTCGACCGTGTCTGTCAATTTTATAATCGGTCTTTGGAGATGTTCTGCTAACATTGTACCATTCAAACTGCAAAACAATTTGACGGGGGAACGATTGGTGTTTCGGCACTTTGAGCGATACTTTTGTCTGTTGGTTCGTTGTCCAATTGAGCGCGACGAGGACAAATGGGCCGAGTGGGAAAAAGAGGCTTCTGAGTGGAATTGGCGTTGTCACCGGAATCGCACCTTCATTAACTTCGAAGACAGTGCCATCGACGAGGGTAAGGGCTAAAACGGATTTGCCGCATTTTCTCCCCATAACATTCCCCCGGTTCTTCCCCGATCCCACTCACCCCCGCTCATTCCCCGCTTTTATATTTCTATTTTCAGACTTCTCGACGTAGACGAAGGTCCGAGTGAGCCCAAAAAGAGAAAAAAGGAAGAATGAGCAGAATTGGATGGAAATTCAAATTAGAGCGAAAATGTCGTTTTTCTTAGTAACAGTATTTTGATTGAATTGGTGTAAAATGCAGGATTCCCCTATCTGTGAATTCGAACACTAAAATGTTCATTTTGATTCAAAATGCAAGAAGAATGCCCTTTTTTGGCACCAAAATATTTGCTTGCCAAACAAGCTGAGAGAATAATATATAGGTAATTTAACCTTTCTCTGTTTGTGATTATTTTGTTTATATTGGACACCACCCCTGATTTTTAGACAACGCAATGAATCATTCAGTTTAGCTCATTGGAATCAATAAAAATCATTTGAATTTACAACAACAACAAACAAATGTCGGACAATCCGAAGAAAGTAGAGAAACGATTGAAAGAAATGTGAGTTTTTAATATAATTTTATTTAGGGGTTAACCTATTTTTTAGGGCTTGACGAAAGAAGCCCAGAAATAGCATTCATTTCAAAAAATGAATTGGGGCGACTTTTTAGTCCTTATAAATCCTTCGGGTTTTTTGAGAATTAATCCCTATTTCGCGTTTTTAGTCCCTATTTTGGACAACATTTCTTAAGAAAAAATGATTTTTCTTACCCCGAATTTGAAGGTCTTCACACAAAAATGGACTGGATTTGGTCGGTTTTAGCACTTTTTTAGTCCCTATTTTGCCAGGTTTGGGGGGTTTTAGTCCCTTTTAGGGGGGTTTTAGTCCCTTTTAGGGGGTTTTAGTCCCTTTTAGGGGGTTTTAGTCCCTTTTAGGGGGTTTTAGTCCCTTTTAGGGGGGTTTTAGTCCCTTTTAGGGGGGTTTTGGTATTCGGTATCGGTATTACGGTAAAATACCGCGGTAATACCAAAAAATACCGCGCTATTACCGTATCGTGCCGAACACTAGTTTTTAGTCCCTACTCTCCTATGGTTATCAAACCCCGTCGTGAAGATCATCAATCCCTAGTCTAAAAAAAGTGTCGGTTTTTAGTCCCTAAAGATCCGGTCTCTACTAAATCACCTTTTTTCATTCATTTATAAATCGTTTTTTCAGTTTCGTTTGCGACGACGTTTTGTTCGAAGTCTTCAAATTCTGTGGCCCTTTTGTGCTTGGACTGAAAGTGGCACTGATCAGCGATCGATTTGACCGTTTGGTGGACGCGCATTTCAAATTGAAGGAATGGTCGTTGGGCAATTTGCAAATTCATCGCACAAAGAAAGAAAATGTCGCTAAAATTTTCAAACGCTTTGACCAGGGCCATAAAGTCGTGCGGCGGCTGCCAATTCCGCAAAAAGCACTTCCTGGCAATGTGATCGGCTTCGAGCGCCTTCAAATAAAGTCCTTAAATTGTTCTGAAAGCCCTAAACAATATTTGAGAGTTTTAGTTACATCGACCGAAATGCCATCGATTTTCTTCAAAGAATTCGCCGACTTTTCGACTCCAACGAGATCAATCTTTACATTGGAACATTCTTCAACCAAATCCGCAGTTGGCAAATCATTTGGAACCGGATTTGCCCGTTGATCAGGGACAACATTTGCTGTCTTTCGTTGGATTCCTGCAATCTCGAGCTTTTGCGCCAAATCTCTCCGACCGTTCTCGGCGATTGGCCAAAACTCCGAATGATCCAATCCGGTTGTGGTTTCCCCGAGTTTCCGGCCGATGACAGTGCCGGCGCTTCTTCTGACCAAGCAGTGACCAAATGGTTGCACACGCCCCGCGGGGATGGACTTCCGAAAGTGTTGCGATGCGATCAATTTTATTTTGAAAGAATGGAAGGACTCAGAACAGTGCTTTTAATTGACATTTTTGCTTTAATTTAATTTTTTCTTTAAGACATTTGTCAATTCGTTCGAACCCGTCAATTTCATCTTCTGTTTTTCGAATTGGTGGGAATTTGATGACATTTTGCCATTTGAATTGAGGAACAATTTGACGGGGGAGCGATTGGAGTTGCGGCGCTTCAGCGAATACGGTTGGCTGTTGGTTCGGTGTCCAATTGAGCGCGACGAAAATAAATGGGCCGAATGGGAAAAGGAAGCCGTTGAGCGTGATTGGTAGGGCTGATACTTTCTCGAAGAATCTCAAAATAGACGCCTAAAATAGGTACTAAAAACCGGAAAAGCACATAATTCTATGAAGGATCTTGGCAAGAAAAATTCGAATTTTATTTCATTTTTCTTAAGAAAATTTTTGAAAATAGGTCGAAATAGGCACAAAAGTTCAAACGTCGCCAAAATGGGCACAAAAAATCTTCAGATGCCTAAAATAGGCTCGCCTATTTTAGGCTCAAAAACCCCAAAATAGAAATTTTTAGGACCGAATAAGTCGTTAATACGACGAAATTTCCGACTAAAAAACATGTTTTTCGTGCATAACTCGCCAAAACAAAGCTGCAGAAAAAATAGGTAAGCCTAAAAGTATCAGCCCCTAGTAGTGATCGGAGTCGTCAGTGGAATCGCATCGACATTTACTTCAACAATAGGGACATCGGCGACTGGTAAATAAGACAAAAGACTTTACTATTATTTAAATAAAATATTTGTTTTATTTCTAATTAGCAAACGCACAAACGAAGACGACGCACGCGAACGCGCCGAGTGAGCAAAAAAGGCAAAAAGTGAATGAGCCCAACGGAATTTGGATGGACATTAAAACTTAAAATGGATTATATTGAAAGTGTTGTTTTCTCACACATTGTTAAGGTTTTGTTGGTCAGAATTAAAAATATTTTCTAACTTCTTTTGCATATTATTGCTTGGAATTTAATTTCCGACAAACAAAAGTATTGAGTTCTGATAACAGAATTTTTATGAATATATTTGCATATCGTATCAGTGTTTTTCGGGATGCTGAAGTTATTCCCCGGGCAGGATTCGGTCCATACGCCGAAGCAGCACAAGTGATTGCCTCTCAAACATACAATATGCAGGAAGTGTTTCAAAACGTCGTGGCCAAAAAAGAAATCACTTCTTAATCCATAATGGGGTTGAATAATTAAAAATGTTTTTAGAGAAAAAACCATAGGGGAAGCCCTTTGTTTTGCAAAATTAATAATTTTTGCGCTAATTTTCTTAACAAATTCCATCAACAAATTCAAAATTCTTGGGACCTCATCGAATGGCGCTGAAATTGTCAAAATGGGTGACCGTAAACGGCTGCAAATTCCGCAAGAGCCGCTTCCAAACAATGTGATCGGATTTGAACGCATCTGGATAAGGTCATTTCTAAACACTTAAAATGAGTCCGATCGCTGTTATAAGTCCTTAAGCCTACTTTAGTTATATCGACCGAAGTGTCATCGAATTTCTTCAAAGCATTCGCCGACTTTTCGACGACTCCAAAGGGACCAATCTTTACATCAGAACATTCGACGACCAAAACTGCAGTTGGGCAATTATTTGGCACCGAATTTGGCCTCTGATCAATGACCGAATTAGCGGTATTTTTTTGTCTCCCTCCGGTCTCGACCGTTTGCGCCAATTCTCTCCGACCATTCTCGGCGATTGCCCAAAACTCCGAATGATCCAATACTATGGTCTTTTTCCCGACTTCCCGGCTAATGACCGTTCTGGCGCTTCTTCTAACCAAGCTTTGGCCAAATGGTTACACACGCCCCGCGGGGATAGCCTTCCGAAAGTGTTGCGAAGCGTTTATTTTAATTCGGAAAGAATGGAGGCACTGAAAATGGTGAGTTTTTGAGAATTTGTTTTATTTTATTTGGACTCTGCTTAAAGTATTTATTCCTCTTAAGGAATTTATTAAATCGACCGCTCCGGTCAATTTCATTGTCTGTCTTGAGCATTCGGTTTTTGTTGTCATTGCGCCATTTGTACTGGAAAACAATTTGACGGGGGAGCGATTGGAGTTGCGACGTTTAGACGACAAATGCATGTGGCCGTTGGTGCTTTGTCTGTTGGTCCGTTGTCCAATTGAGCGCGACGAGGACAAATGGGCCGCGTGGGAAAAAGAGGCTTCTGAGTGGGATTGGCGTTGTCAGTGGAATAGCGTCAGCATTAACTTCGAAGACAATGCCATCGGCGACGGGTAAGGGGTTAAATGGATTTGCCGCATTTACTCCCCATAACACTCCCCCGGTGCTTCACGGATTCCTTTTTTCTATTTTTATTTTAAGACTGTTTGGCGCAAACGAAGGTCCGAGGAGCCAAAAAAGAAAGAATTGAACGGAATTTGGAGTTTTAAAATGAGCAACCCAAACAATCTTGTTTCTAAAATGAATTATTTTGTGCAAAAACGGAAAAATGCCCTTTTTTGGCATGCCAAACAAGATGAGAGAATAATATATTGGTAATACACACTAGGGCAAAATCAAATTTGCGGACCCTCTTGAAGGATTGAAATTCAAAATTTTTTGCAGAACCGGATCCTGCGGGATTAATCCTGCAAAAGCCCTAAAAATGCAGGATTGCGGACTGGATCCTGAAAAATCCTGCGCAGGATCCGGTCCTGCGCCGCCTCTAATTCGGACGGGTGGGATTCGGGCTGTTTTTGACTTGGGAGAGATTCGAGACACTTTTGGCTAGAGTGGGATTTGGACGGGTGGCTTCGGCCGGAAGCGCACTGAACCGATGTGTACCGAAAAAATGCACCAAATAGTTTTTTGTAAATTCAATCGATCCAGTCAATCATCATCCGTCTTTGGCATTGTCCTTTTGATGGCATTGTGCCATTCGAATTGAAGAACAATTTGACGGGGGAGAGATTTGGAGTTTCGGCACTTTGGTGGAGGCGAATTGGGAGACGCGTGGCTGTTGATTCGTTGTCCAATTGAGCGCGACGAAGCAAAATGGGCCAAATGGGAAAAAGAAGAAGCGGTGCAAAATTTGTCTCGGTGGAATCGCATCAACATTGCCTTCTCTGACAGGTGACATCGGCGACGTGTAATTTCCACATTATATGAGTGTAGACCCGAAATTTCGATAAGGGTGTTACGGGTTTAAAATGACCTTTACTATCGTTTAGAAAATATTTGTTTCATTTTTCAGACGACGCAAACGAAGGCCCCGAGTGAGCAAAAAGTGAATGAGTCGAACGAATTTGGCTGGAAATTCAAAGTTAGAAATGGGCTAATTTTGAAAGTGTTGCTTTCCCACATATTGTGAAGCTTTTTCGGTCAAAAATTTTGATAAAAGCTTACTTTTTAATAAGGGTTTTATGCGAGTGTGTTAGGTAATTGGATTGCCCGGGGTTTTCAGAAAACGCTGCAGAAGAGGGAGGGGAGGAATCAAAAATGTGAGAATCACTAACCAACACCAATAAGCTGTTCAACCTTAACCGATTCAGAAATATCTCGAAGAGTTGAAACTAACATTAAGTTATTGACTCCAAAACTACTGATTTTAATAATGATTTTTAAGCCTAAAAAATGCTTAGACAGCCCTAGGATTTCCATATCTTATGCTTGAGCGGCTGTTGCATTGGTCGGAAGCAGGGTGACAAATCATTAGTCAAAAATACGGCACCGAAGTCCAAAAATAGGTATATGATTTTAAGGATTCCAAAGTGAGAAAAACAGTAATTTGTTCTTCATATTTATCATTCTTTTTACCTTTTTAAGCAAGTCTTGACGAGAAAGAAATAGGTCGTACTTTTTATGCATTTTTGTTAAGCAATTATTACAACAACAAAAAAAGTTTGTTATTTGGTTAAAGTTTTTAGAATTTTTAACATTTTTGTTAAAAAAATTGTAAAAATTTCAATGTTTTTTTTGCGAAAACTCCAAAATATTGTAAAATATTTTGTCTTTTTGTTTGAATTTTGGCAGGATGACATTTCGTCGAAACGACATTTTCTTCGAATAATCAAAAATCCGACATTTCGTCGAAGAAATGTCGGCGCCCCAAATTTTTTTGAGTAATTTTTTAACAAAACTCGTTTATTTTGAAATTTTGGCTTATCAATTTTATACATGAGTTTCGAAGAAAGCTTGAGGTCCAAGAAAATCAGCACTTCGGTTTGTTTCTGTTCTGTGGCAGGATTTGGCTTAGTTTGAAGGGGAGGTTGGCGGTGCCGATAGGTGCCGCCGAGAAAATTTTGCATTTTTGATGGAATTTGTTAAGAAAAATGACCCAAAAATGCATCACGGACCAACATTATTTGCTGAGCCACGTGAGCTACAAAGAATTATTGAAAAAATTCAAATATATTTACCACATTCTGCTCAATCAATACTAATTTTATCATTTGATAAAACTTAGCATTAATACTAAAAACAACAATTTGCGTTTATGACATAAAGTCATTTTATATCAAAATCAAAAAAGGCCGAGGCGAATTAAACCGTTGATGTTTGGGAATTAAACAAATTGATTAAGTCTCCCAAAAACAACCATGCACGAAACGTTTCATTTTTAAAAATACTGGGAAAACAAACGATGACCAGATAAAGAAGTAGTCAAAATTCGGTTTGACTGGCAAATACTGTAATTGGATATTTTTAGTTTAGTTTAGTTAATTGATTTAATTACTCGAGGTGCTTTAACTTTGCAGATTAATTTCCGAAATTTTCAATTGTTTTATGTTAGCAAAGAAATACAAAATTTTGATTTTTTTTCTTTTGTTAATTTATTAATGTCGTTGAGCTTAAATTTTTTAAATAAATTTTTAATTAATTTTTTTGCACTAATAAAAAAGTAAATACTAGATAGTATCGGTGCTTTTTGCAAAAACAATGTTGCGGAGAAGGATATAGATAGCAGGTTTGCGGCTTCAGTCGATATACCAATTATCGTTTTTATAGGCTATTGTTTGTTATTTTTTAATTTATTTACAAATTCTTCATTTGTAAAAAATCATTTCCTTTCTTTTTTATAGCTAATTTTTGGAAAAAGTAAATATTTTTTATACATTAACATCTTTGCCTTTTAAACATGTTTATAAATAATCTTAGTAAAATACATGTAAAAATATTGATTTAAATATTATGATTAATTTTTTAATTATAATGTAAGGATAAAAACATGTAAAACTTTTTTTACTATGCCATAGAACATTTTTTTTACTAATCTGCACACAAACGGTACGTAAATTTAGAACAAATTAATGAACCGATGAATTTTATTGTAGCGTTTCAATTAGCATTTACAATAAAATTTTGTTTAAAATGTAGAATTATATGATAAATAATTTAAGTTTAATTGTGACTTATATTTATAATTAATATACTTAAATTTTACCGTTGTTAGCTCTGTCTATAAAGCTTGTTGGCGGGCATGGTGCTAATGTATTGCCTATTTTTTTCATACTGCTTTTTTACAATATTTAGCGAATATAATTTATTGATGAGATTAAATTATTAATAAAGCGTAGAAACCAAGTTTTTTTTTGAAATGTTCTAATTATTGATAGGTACATTATTTTTAATTGTGAATAGATTTAATTTAAGACTATGCGTTTATTTTTGGGTTAAATATAATTAGGAGTTTTTAAAATAAAAAGAATACGACTTGGTTAAAAAAAGGATGGGTTTGAAAATATTTCTTAATTTTTTAACGTTTTCTTAAATGTCAAAGTATTTGTACAATTTAATTCATGATTTATTTTTCTGTTATTTTGATTTTTATGCCGTTTTCCATTAGGGCACTTTCTATTCTGCATGAGAAAGCCGGGCGGCAATGTGACCCTAAAAATTCCCATATCTAAATTAAGGCAAATTAAAGGTTTATAAAAATTTAATTGCAAGTTTAAATTGAATGAATGTTTATTTGATTTAATGTTTTTTCACATTAATTTTATTATACTTATGTGAAACAATTTTATTGATCTTTCATTGTCAAAATGCCATTCTTCTACTTTCACGTTGCAGTCGTAATCAAGTTTTTATAAAGTTTTTGAGCCAACATTTTTGCAATTCAATAGATTTTTAAGTTTGTTCAAATATTTTTAATTTAAGTATCGGCCAAATATTTTATAATAATTGATATATTATTTATTTAACACATTTATAAAAGTTTTTTATTCATAATGAACTTTATCACAATTCTCATACATTTACTCCTTGATATAAAGTGCGTATTTGAAATAGTTTAACTTGATTTTTAGTTCGCTATTTTTACGGCAATACATATATTTTAATTGTTATTACTTTAAAGTATTTTAACATAAAGAAGATACATTCGTCATTTACTTTAAAAAATTTTTATGTGTTAAACTCTTTTTTTTGCTCAAAAGATTCGTTTTTAAAAATGGTGGTTTAAATAATCGTCTATCTAGTTGTTTTTAATAGTGCCCATTCTTCTTGCTCTCATTTTCGCATAAATTTTGCACAAAATGGTTAATAAATCGGTAAAAAATTTATTTCAAAATGATCGACTCAATACCGCTAAAAACCAGAATTATTGGTAGTGATTCAACGACGTGAAAATTCTCAAAAAGTTTTAACGCTCAAAAATTTTATATTCATTTTTACATTTTGGATTAAAAATTAAATACACCTCATTCAGTAATAATTCGGTTCACCCCCCAGAAGTAAAAATCCTTATAAATTTGGAGAAAAATTACGAGGATTTACGCATTTATTTTCACAATATTGAAAAATCCAAAAGTTATGGCCAAGCAAATCGATTGCCTAACTATAAGGTCCAGGAAAAGCGCCCCATTTACGTTGCTGAATGAAAAAGAGTAAATGATAAGCCTAAAATTGCCCCAAATTCATGTGAACCGACTGATCCATCCAGTTTATTTTTAATAACATAAATAATCTTTCTAAAGACTTAACAGGCCAAGGCCAGGCCGTTCACGCCAATGCCAAATTTGGCTTTTTGCCAATTCTCTCGTATCCCCTCCACTCTCTTCGTTGACAATGCTATTTCTAAGGCTTACATTTGCCGGAAATAATTCGAACCGAAGTCACCATTCGAAGCGATCGATTGAAAGCCGCATAAAAGCGTTGGGAAATGCTGCAGAAAGCATCATTCAATATTACTTTATTATTATTACCTCAAAATGCGCATCATTTCTTTTTTTTAAATGTCCGTTGTCTGTGTGAATTTCGTTGTCGGCATTTTTTATATTGGAGGGGTCGGCGGTGCCGAGAAATATATTTTAAATCGATGCTTACGAATAATTGGCCTAATCGAATAAAAATTTACCTAACAGATAAAAGTTTAGTACTATAAAATGAATATCTTCATTGTTTTTGTATTGTTTATGTCATTTAGTGAGAAATTTATTGTTGGAATGGACCACACGCACCAAAACATTGGTACTAATTTTAAAAATTATAAAAAATTTTTTACTTTAAAAACAAAAATAAAAATTTGGAATTTTGGAACGTCACGGTACGGGCGGTTATGAGATCTGAAATATAAAATGTTCTTTTTACAAAAATTTCCGAAAATTTTGGGTTAATTTTCGCCATAAAATTTATTTAGCTACGCCAAAAGCAAATTCTTTGGTGGAGCGGATGAAGCATTTGCTGCACACGGGCGATCGTGCGGACGTTCACTTTTTGGTGGGGGAAGGAGACGAAAAAGAGGCGAGTTTTGGGGATAGATTAAATAACATTTAATGCTTAAAAATTAGATTCTTTTAATTTTTAATTTTTGTTTGTTTGAATTTGAAGCTTCTGCCGGCACATAAAGCGATTCTGGAGAAAGCCTCCGACGTTTTTGAGGCGATGTTCCGTTATGACGAGGGGAATGGAAAGTCCGCCGCCGCTGAGACCGGTGCGCAAAATTTGTTTAAATTTTTTGAAAATGTTTTTTAGTCTCTTCGGAAGAGATTAAGCCCGTGGAGGTGACCGACGTGGAGGTGGGCGCGTTCAAGGCAATGCTTAGCTTCATTTACGCCGATGATTTGAGTGGACTGAACGGAGACAATGCAATTTCTGTGCTTTTCGCCGGTGAATTTAAGAAATTGAAGCGCTAATTCCTTTTTTTGCAATTTAATCTAAAAATTATAAATTATAGTGAAATTTTTACCGTGGAAAATTCTTAGTTTTGAAAATTTCAAAAACAAAAATTTAGCCAATAAATATCACGTTCCCGAACTGATCAAAGCATGTGTGGACTTTCCCATACCGGAGTTGCGCAATGTTTTTATCGCATTTCACGGGGCTCGCCTTCTTGGAAAAGAAGTAAGGAATGTTTTTTTATACATATTTGTCAGAGAACAATTATGATTTGTGTAATTTTATTTTATTTTAGGAAATTGAATTTCTGAACCAGTTTCAATAACTGGTTTAAATATTATAAAGGCTTCATTTAAGTTGTCATATTCTTTTTTGAGGCTGGGAAGCCCATAGAAGCGATTTGGGGTGTTTTGCAGATTTTCCAAGCTAATATAAACCGGTTTAAACCGAAATATTAAAAATTATTTATATTTACACTTACATTTATTTTTGATTACAATTTTATTTTGGGACTTTGCTCGCCGCTGTATGGAATACATCGATGTGAATGCGGCCACTTTGATCCCCTCAAAAGCGTTTTTGCAAATTGACCAAGAATTGTTATGTGAGATTCTGGACAGCGACGGTTTGACGATCAGCGAAGAAATTACAATTTGGAATGCCGTAAATTAGCAAAAGTTTAAGTATTTTAGTAATTATTGAAGCATTTTGGAATTTATAATTTATATTTTTTAAATGAAAAGACAAATCCCTAAAATTTTGTCAACATTTATATTTTTTATTTAAATGTATTAAATAAGGCACTTGGCTGGGCGGACGAAAAATGCCGTCAAAATGGGAAAGAGTGTTCAGCGGAGAATAGACGCGCAATGCTTGGCCCGGCGCGCTTCAAAATTCGTTTTCCGCTCATCCCGCAGAGCATTTTTTCTAAATTGATTGGTTGGCACTTTTTTGTGGCACTTTTATTTCTTTTTTAAAACACGGTTGACCCCCCCCCACACATTTTGTGACAGTTCCATCCGGAGTGTTAGCAAGTGACGAGCTTGACAGCATTTTGCTGCACTACGCTCATCCGAACAGCGTTCTGCCCGAGCAGTACCCGCTGCAATTCCCAACCAACCAACGATTGATGGCCAAAGGGACAATTTTGTTGAAAATCGAAAAAGTGTCCGAGTTTCTGCAACTGAATTGGGGCCGGTTCAGCGAAGCCGTGTACATTAGGGGCCTTCCTTGGAAAATTGCGGCGTATTGGAAAACCGACTCCGAACGAAAATATTTAAAATATTTGGTCTTTTACCTTCGGTGCAACGAAAGAAACAAAGGTGGGCAGCAGGGATGGGCGGAATTCCGATTTCCGACTTTCCGATTTCCGACTTTTTTGGGGTCGGAATTCCGATTTCCGATTTCCGAAAAATTTTGAGACCCCGGAATTCCGATTTCCGAAATTTGGATCGGGAGGGGCTGAATAAATATTAATTAAAGAATTCGCTTTGAATTTTCTCAATGAAATCCTTCCTCCAAACCCACAATAAAAATAAAAATAACATAGGTAAGAAGGTTGAGCTAAAATTGAACAATTTTTCAGATTCGACCCATTATATTCATCTATTTTTCTCTGTTTTTATTTTAAATGAAAAGCTTGTTCGGCTTTAAATAATTGGGATTTTTTTAATAAAAAGCTCATTTTTCATTTTTTTTAATGCGAAAAAGCTTCACAATTTCTGCAAATTTAGTTGCAAATCTTTTAACAAAATGAATCAAAATTCAAAATTTTTTCGGCGGCGCCTATCGGCACCGCCGACCACCCCCCCCCCCTCCCTATAAAAAGTATTTTAGAAAAATCGCGCGCAAAAAAACATAAAAATTTTGCTTACATTGATTTCGTCTTTGCAAAGTTTGCATAAATTTTCTTAACAAAATTCATTAAATTTTTAAGATTTAGCAAAATGAGGTTTTTGGTTATAAATGAGGTTTTTTGCCTGCCTAATGAGGCTTTTGAAACTTTTTATTTGGAAACCCTGCTTTAACAGCATATGGAAAAATTGTTGTTTGCACCATAATTTACCAATTTATGATTTTACATATTGATTTTGATAATGTTTGGTTGATATTTTAAAGAAAAAAATTTTCAACCCGAAGACCCGAAACCCGATGAGCCGAAACCCGGTTTTTTTTCAACCCGACCCGAGGTTTTTTGGGTCGACCCGACCCGAAACCCGACCCGACTTTTTTCTTAACCCGATACCCGAAACCCGACCCGAGATTTTTTGAGTCGACCCGACCCGAAACCCGACCCGACATTTTTCTCAACCCGCGGCAACCCTGATCGGCACCGCCGAGCCCCCGCATCTCCCTAGTCTCAATCCCGTTTGGACAGGGATTACCCGGGATAAAAATAAACCCATAAAAGTGAATTTTTGAGCTAGATTTTTTAACACTTTAAAATTTGTCCCAATTAAAAAGCTTTTTGATAACAATTTAGAAATTTTTCTTTTTTTTTTTTGCGCGATTTTCAAAAATATTTTGTTGCGCGGGAGGGAAGAGGAAGGTATCGGCGGTGCCGATAGGCGCCGCCGAGAAAAATTTTTTAAAAATAGGCCAATTTTGTTAAGAAAATTTTTCCGATTTCCGATTTCCTACTTCCGATTTCCGACTTTTTTGGGGTCGGAATTCCGATTTCCGAAATTTTTTTAGGCCTCGGAATTCCGATTTCCGAAATTTTTTTAGGCCTCGGAATTCCGATTTCCGAGTTCCGAAATTTTCTGAGGTCGTCGGCGCCCATCCCTGGTGGGCAGGGGTAGGGGGGGGGGGAATTCAATAAACGTAAAAACGTCAATTTTTAGGGACGAGTTTTTGGTACTTTACGGTTTTTGCGACACAATTTAGAAAAAAACTTTCTATTAGTTCCGGAAATACAAATTTTTCGAACAATCGATTCGCCGTGACCGGGCATTTTAAATCTGTCAAACTAATAAAAATAAATAAACAAAAGATAGCCAGACAATTAATTAGCCGGGGAGGGAATTTTTTACAAAAATTGGCAATCTTTGTTACGAAAAGCACTGTTTTCATAAAAAAATTTTCGAGTCGAGATCGAGAATCTCGTGCTTCTTTCGAGCGAGACTCGAGACGAGATTCTCGAAAAAATCTCGGATCTCGAAAATTCAGTTTTATTTGAGGCGAGATGTCGAGACGAGATTTCTAGAATCTCGTACGAAAAAAGTTATAGTCCCTCAAAGTTGGCCAAAAGCCATAGGGGGGGGGGGGGGGAGGACCCTTTTGGTCAAAATTTGTAGGAAATTTTTTTTCTAAATTGTCTGCAAATATGTTATTTGATGTGCTGATTAAGAATTTGTCAAAAGAAAATAAAAATTGAGAATTAAAAGCGGTTAAATTAAGGAAAACGACTTTTTTAAAGTAACTCCAAAGCCTAATAGAATAACAGGGAAAAAGTAGAGACTTAGGGGTTCATTAGGCTTAGGCATAAGCCTAACGAACCCCAAGCCAGGGTGGTTTGGCCTTAGCTTAACGTACTTTTGACCAAAAGCTCTCCCCTTATGGTTTTTCAAAATTTAAACCGGCTCAAAAACCGATTTTGTTCCATCGTTTTCAGCACCTAAGGAAACCTATAAAAGCGGTTTTGGGTGATTAATGGTAAAAAATCAAAAATCTTAGATTTTCAAAATCTTAGGTATTATCAGATCTTAAAAGATCAGCATCCTTGAAAACCCCATGATGATTTAACGAGATTTGTTATGAAAAATTTGTCCAAAAATTACGAATGTTGCAAAACAAAAGGGCACTGCAACGTTGGAAATGATGGTGTGCATTTGTTATACTAAAACAATTAAATAATATCAATTATCATTTAATTATTATTAAAGATCCCAATTGGAGCTGTGCCGGTTCGGCTACACTGCGAATTGTTTCACAAAAGGAGGGAAAAACGGATCACACTCGGGAGACCAGCCGCCACATTTATTGCTCGAAGAATAACACATGGGGATTTGATCAGTTCATAACATTTGGGGTATGATCGAAATGCCATACCCCCCGACCATAACAAAAATGAGTGATTTAGCGATTGATGGACCCGAACAACGGATGGTACGACGCGGAGAACGACACGGTGATTTTGAGCGCCGAAGTGACTGCCGAAAAACCTATCGGAGTCGAGTGACACGGAATTTGTATTTGTTGTCAAATTCCACGAAAAATTAAATGTTGTTTTCGTTTCATTTGTAATTGAAATAATATGATCAAAAAAAGCGAAAATGCACGCAAATGTTTGTATCGATCTGTGCTCTAATCAGGGTTGTAACGGATATCCGCGGATATATCCGGATATGGATGGTTACGGATACGGAATTTTAAAAATGGGACGGATACAAACGGATGCATGAAAAATCCAACTTATCCGGATATATTCGCTGTATATCCGCGGATAACGGATATGAATTTCAAAAAAATTACACAGATACGGATACATAGGCTGCGGATATATCCGGACACGGATTTAAAAATTTGTATACATGACCACCAGGGCTGGACGTCATGACGCTGACGCTGACGCCGATGACGCCAATGACGCCATTTTTGAGCGGCGTCATGACGTATGACGCTGACGCCGTCACTGGCCTTTCTAAAAAAATGACGCTGACGCGTGACGCGGACTCAGGGACCGGTGACGTCCAGCCCTGATGACCACCCCTGGCTCTAATCCGATAACCAGAAAGAAGCTTCCCAAGCAATGCTTTTTAAACATTTTTTACAGAAACTGGAACAATTTTCAGAAATATGGCAAATTTGAGACAATCCGAAGAAAGTGGAGAAACGGCTGAAAGAAATGTAAGCAAAATGTATATTTAGCGCATTTTGTTTTTGCTTTTTGGCCAGCCCCAAACAGCCCCCCCCTCACCGAATTAAAATTTTTCGTCTTTAGCGAAAAGTGAAAATTTTTTCCGATTTCCGAAAAATTTTGAGGTCGTCGGCTCCCATCCCTGAAGTAGATGTCATTTGTAAAAAAAAAATCGAGTGCGACTTTCCGATCGATTCAGATCCCTTCTTTCTTAAAATTACAAAAAAATTTTAATCAAATTATTTTGTATCAAAATATGGAAATGTTAGACGGTGCTGGGCGGGCTCCGGTTAAAAGTTGTTTCTGCCAAAATTGACCTCCATTTTAACCGATTTTGAACCCGAACTCGAATTCAAACTTTTTTTCAAAAATTAAAATTCTTCCAAAAATTAATTTTAGCCTCAAATGCAAAAAGCACAAAATACAACGAAAAGGCAATTTTGAATTTGCCTTTTTTCAAATATCTATAGCCAATCTATCGCAAAGGGACCAGAGTGGTTGCTCTTGATTTGACAAGATTTTCAAAGCTAACTTAAACCTGCTCAGAAACTGATTTCAACACTTTTCCGAACAAAATTCTTGAAAAATCGGTGTTCAGCACCAAAACAAATCTAGAGAATTGTTTTTTTGGAAAAAATTTTTGCCTTATTTGTTAGTCAGGACTAGGGCCCGGATTTTTATGTTATAACATATTTTTTTCGTGGATTCCTTACCATGAGAGAAGCCCAAAAATAGTATTTGTTTTGAAAAATTTTTGAATTAGGGCGATTTTTTAGCATATATTGAAACATATTTTGGGGGTATTTTTTAGCACATATTTCGCCATTTTTCAAAAAATTCCTTAACAAAAATGCAATAAAAACCAAATACACCCCCAAGGATCGACTATTTAAAAATTTTCAAAAAATGCACCCCTAAAAATTGACTTTTTCACGACTAAAAATTCTGCCACCAAAAAATGAAAATTTTTAAACTTCCATATTTTTAAAAATTTTTCTGAAATGCCTTTAATTTAAATATAAAAATTTTTATTTTTATTTTTACTTCAATTAGGACTACATATTTCTTGAAAGTTGATTAAATTTTTGAAAATTTTATGCATAAACTTACTAGATTTTGGCCATTTTTGGCACATATTTTAGCACATATTTTGGCATTTTTTGGGTTTTTAATACATATTTTAACATTTTTAAGCACATAAAAACATACATATTTTGGGTTTTTTTTAGCACATATAAATCCGGGCCCTAGTCAGGACACACGGTACGATGTGCGGAGTCAGAGAAGTGAATGGAACAAAAACTTTTTCTCTGTCTTCTTCGCGAATGACTGCTGTAGCGAGAAAATCAATAAATGTGTGCGTGCCGTGCGCATGTTTACGACAGAATTCATTGTCACAACCCACAATCGCATGTCTCCATAAACGTTAACATTTTTTCCTTTTTTTTTTGTAATTTTGTGCTTCTTGAACAATTACTAAGCCAAAATGATTTTAGAAAAATGGACCAAATGTTCAAATTTGGGTCCGGGGTCCAAAATTGGTTTAAATGGAGGTCAGATTTGGATTCTACGACCTCTAATATCTCTAACTGCCTTTTTTTATTCATTATCCGCAGGCTTTGGCCTCTTGGATAAATGCTAAGAGTCATTTTTAAATCAAAAGCACAAAACTTGTAAAGAATTCACTGTTCCACCAACTTTTTACAATTTATACCATTCGTTCAAGTCATGCATCAATTGTTGATTTTTTTTATTAAAGTGTTGCATTAAATGGTAGCAGCATCGATTTAAGTATTTTTTATGAGAGTCTGGAACAGGGCTGGACGTCACCGGTCCCTGAGTCCGCGTCACGCGTCAGCGTCATTTTTTTAGAAAGGCCAGTGACGGCGTCAGCGTCATACGTCATGACGCCGCTCAAAAACGGCGTCATTGGCGTCATCGGCGTCAGCGTCAGCGTCACTGGTTAAAATTTTTTCAAAAATCCATTTTTTAATTTTTGGACAAACCTGTCAAGCATAAGAAATATGCTATTCCATCTTACCTAAGTTTAAAAACTTCTAGCAGATACTTTTGTAAAAAAATCTTACTTCAACATTCTTAACCAGCACTGTTTTGGGAAGTTCTTTGTCACTTTGAAAAGCAGTTAACTCCTCACTTACACTCTAGACTTGCGCACTTTTCGTACAAATTTTTTCACATTTTCAATTAAAATTTGCAATCGGCCCTGTTCGTCCATATTTTTAAGCTTTTTTAGTCACTAAAATGGTTTAATGAATTTTAGATCTACCTATTCTTTAAAATTACCAATTAAGTGGAATGGCATGTGAAAAACAATAGCGAAATGCAACCAAAAAGATAATTTTTACTTAAATTATGCTTGACTTTTTAACAAAAAAAGCTTCTTCCGCTACATTTCTTTTTTATACTAGTGACGCAAAAATGACGCAAAATGCCAGTGACGCCGTCAGCGTCATGCGTCATGACGCCGCTCAAAAATGGCGTCATTGGCGTCATCGGCGTCAGCGTCAGCGTCATGACGTCCAGCCCTGGTCTGGAAGCAAATATAATATAAATTCATTTTTTTAGATTAATTTTCCAAAATTTTAATCCGCAAAATGAATATTTGGGAGCCGTCGCACACGCAAAATTGCGTCCCGCTTTGGCAATTCATCGCCATTTCATGCGCAATTACATTCGCAATTTACTTCGCAGTTTATTTCGTAATTTTTGAGGTGGTTAAATTTGTCGCCATTTCATTGACTGAATTTGTGACAATTTAAAGACAATGTTCAGACAAACCGTTGCTGCACATTGTTGCTGTCGTTGCTGAAATGGGCAATGTGCAACTTATGCAAATATCTCATTCTCATCACGCTAGTTGTTGTCATCATGTTTGTTATTAAAATTTTAAATAAATAAAAATTTATTTTTTGAATTTAGTAAAATGAACACGCAATATTCCGGCACCTTTTGGCAATCCTTCGCAATTTACTTCGCAATTTTGACATTGGCAATCGCTCTTTTCGTTTCGAAGGTGGTCAATGCGTTGTGGACAAACGGCTTCAAAATCGTTAAATTTGCCACCAAATTCTTTATTAACACAGCATCCATTTGTTGCTTGGTGAGCGTCTGGAAGCAAATTTAAAATAAATTCATTTTTTTAGATTCTATTCCAAGATTTAAATCAGCAAATTGAACAGTTAACAACGCATATTTTGGATAGTTTGGTGAACGAACAATATTCCGCCAACTTTTGGCTATTCATCGCAATTTTGACATTGGCAATCGCTTTTCTCGTTTCGGGGCTGGGCAATGCGTTGTGGACAAACGGCTTCAAAATCGTTAAATTTGCCGCCAAAGTCATTAAGGCCGCAAAGCAGTGTCCTATTTGCTTTTCAGGAGAAGAGGTGAAGCGATTATTTCTCTTTAATCACTTTCAGGAATAAGAAAAATGAAATTTAAATACAAATACCTTTATTAATTTGCTCTTTTTAAATAATTTTTACAATTTTTTTTATTTATATCAAAAATTTAGGAAAGCTACGCCTTCATTCCTTGCGGTCATGTATATTGTAAAGATTGTTTGGTTAAAATTATGAGGCTTGGTCCAAATTGTCCAATGTGTAATCGACTTATTGATGACAAAATTCGAATTTTCCAATCTTGAAAATCTTTTTTGACGATTAGTGTTGGATTTTCTTCAATTTCTTATGCAAATATCATCCATCACTCTCTACTATTGTTGTTGCCATTGTGTTTCTTATTGTTGGGCAGATCATCTTAATTCGGCATTTGTTCGGAACTTTCGCCATCAATTCATTTCTCTTCACGCTATTTATTTATGTTTTTCTTTTTTAGGCAATCATCAAGAATTGGGATCCCGACCGGGTGAAAAATTTTAAAATGTTTTCGGTTTGAATTATTTTTTACATTTCCTTTTCCGTTAACAATTGAATTGTTTTGTTTTCTCTTTATCACTAACATTTCGTGCATTTTTTTGTACATTTTAGCCTTTTTGGGTTCGTGAATAAATTATTTTTCACGTGGAGGGCGCATCGAATAAGAATGATCGATCAATCGGGATAATTTGGCAAAACAAATATAAGCGACTATTCTTGTAAGTCTTGCATTATGATTTACTTTTTGGGCAAAAATGACTCAAAAATTGGACGATGGTGAACGTGTAGAAAGTAGGGTGGCACGGGACCGGGACCAGTACTGAAATGGTCAATTTTTCAAATTTTGGTACTGAAATTTTGGTCCCGGTTTTTCAAAATTCCTTTAAAATCCCACTATAAAAGTCCCGGTTTTTACAAAATGATTTTTTTTCTTGTTTTTGTCCAGCAGTCCCGGTTTTTTTTGACCGGGACCAAATTTAGTCCCGGTCCCGGTTTTTCCAAAAGTCCCGGTACCGTGCCACCCTAGTAGAAAGTCATCCAAGCCCACCCATAATGTAAAAAACAAATTTTCATCTTTCACCATATTCATGGGGAAGGGGCTTGGCTCACTGAAATGTTTAAAATTCTTTCGACAAATTGGAAGAGTTTTGGGTGAGAACAAAAAGCAGGTTGTCATCAAGTCAAATGGAGACAAAAAAGAAATGGACGACTTAAGTTAGAAATACTCTAACCGTGCGAAAAAGATCGGTGCTGAGTTGAGGGACAATTTTGAGAAGCTCACAAATCGCCGCAGAAAGATTTGTGGGTTAAGCATGTCGAGAAAAGGAACAAACATCGAAGATTGCGAATGAAAATGAAACTGCAAAAAGGTTTTATCGCATTTTTCGAATGCTAAATATTAAAAAAAAAATTTGTTCGTATTCATTTAACAACAGACTAGGGTTCAGCCCCGACCCCGACCCCAAAAAAATTTGCATTGAAAATTCCTTACCCAAATGGAGTAAAAACGGAAAATGCAATCCTAAAAATCGCACATTTTTTGGAAAATTCCTCACAAAAATGCAATAAAACGGAAAAATACACCCCTAAGAATCGGTGGGGCTCGTTACGGCGAGTTCGGCGCCCACACAAAAAATATTATTTTGGCCGCGACAAATTTTATTGAAGAAAAAATGATTTTAATTAAAATTATTCACTTCAATTCTATTTCAATGTTTTGAACCATCAAGGTTTAAAGCTAATGCTTTGGACAACAAAATCACTTTTTTCCCACCTTTTTGATCGCATCCTTCGAATTGTTTCCCAATTCCTCCAATTGCTGCTCGAACTTTCTGTTCGTCTCCTTCAGCTCCAATTCAAGCTGTTCAACTCGTTCACTCAATGCGGCAACCAATTGCTGCTGCAGATGTTGATGATGTTGTTGTTCCATTCGATGACATCTGTCTGTTTCTGATCCTCTTCCAATTCGACGATGATATTCGCTTGGAGAGCATTCTGCAAACCAAATAAACACATTAAAATATTTATAATAATCTTTCTGAACAAAACGGCATTAAAAGAAATTTTTTTTTTTTGCTAATCGGCTACGCCACTTTTTTTCATTTCAGATTTCTGAGAATGCCTCGCGGCGGGTTCTCCCTCCATTCGACTACCTTTTGACGAGTTAATTTTTCAAAATGTTTCCTGACGCCTCCTCCACTTGGTGCTGAACATTTATTTCCAGCTGTTCGAATTGTTCACTCATTGTGGCCGATTGCTGCCGCTGTTGTTCCACTCCGACGACCTCTGAGCAAGACGAAGACGTACCGGCACCGGAAGGAGACTGAACTAGAGAAATACGGAAATTTTTTGAAGTTTTTTAGAAATGGGAGGGGTCCGGGAAATTTTTAAAAGAAAATTGGTTCAATAATTACAAGTCTTACAAAACAAAACGGTCCCCCTTCAACATTTTGATAAAGTTAAGATTTTTTAAAAATGATTTCGTCCAACCAAAAAAATGAAAATCCCAAAAAGTTGTAAATACCGCCTAAGAATATTTTTTTAAATAGGTAAAAAATTACAAAATACGGACGGGAAAAAAGCGAGAATTCCGGCCCCGCTCTCGCTAAATTTGAATTCCTACCCGAAAATGCCAAAATGATTGTGAGGCGGAGAGATGAAGCTGAACCGATGATCCTTCCCTCCCCACAATTCACGTTTGATGCGGCTATATAAATGGCTTCACTCTCTTCCCGAGAGAGCCTCCCCAGCAGCCACTTATCTGTCTAAATGCCCCGGCCGATATATTAAAGCGATCGCTCTCTGTATTTCCGCCTGCCCCTTCCCGCGCTCAGAATAAACGATTACCGAAGCTTCCAATTGGGAACGCACAGTTCGGGGAGCCCCCAACCCAGGGCCCGGGTTTGCGGGAAACATCTCCCTCCCCCAACCGCTCCGTTCCCCTCCCCGTTCAACACCGTTCCCTTTCACCACCACCCGAACGACTCTGGGCCGGCAGCTCAGCAGCTTTACTGGTAGCACCGGATGGTTGTTGGTTTGATTACCGGCAGTCCATCGCTTGGTAGGGAACTAGGGGATGCTGACGCGTGGAATGCAGAAGCGGAATGTGGCGCCTGCTCCCTTGGGAGCTTTGTCAAGGACCGGTCCGAAAAAAAAGGCAATGACAGATAAATTATAATGCCCAAAGAATCTGGGAAAAAGGCAAAATTATGGGCCAAGTGCAGCTGCTCGGACAAAATTACGACATACATTTTTCGCGCAGGCCAAATAAAATTCTCTCTAGAGAGGCCAGTAAATTCAAAATTTTTCTCGGAAGTCCAAAGGTCAATTCTCCAGAACGGCTGGCGACATTATTAATTGAGCATTGCGACAACCGACCGTCATGCCTTCCGATCGGTTCTCCGGCAGGAACGTCAGTCAGTGATCAAAGTTCGCACACTGAGTGTTCCGGAAGTCCATTAAGGACCGTCGACACCATTCTCTCCGGACGTCTCACTGTTACACATTAAGAAAACTTTGCCGGGGGAGGAGGAGTGTCCTAAGCGGAAGCGTTCATTGAAGAAAATGTTCGGATGACAGCTTGAAATATCATGTCATTTTTTTAATACGCTCATAATTCTCTTATAACACTTTTTATATTTTGTTTTTTTTGGGGGGTTGACGGGTGTGCCCTATAGCAATATATTTAGCCATCAGCTAAACACAAACGAACAACACGCTAACTCTGATTGTCATCCGCCCTAAATTACCCTGGCTTCATCCAGCAAATCAGCCACTCAGAAGGGCTTTAGGGCCACTAGTCAAGACGCAATTGTGGATGAGGAACTAAATATTGCGGTCATTGACAGAAATTTTTGGACAGGAAAAACCACTGTTAAAGTACCGGACTTAGAAAGGTCTTACATGGAGGTGTTCAGATTAGAAGATGCAGTCAACCGAGCGCTAAGAGTGGTCAATCGTCGCGCATGGGTCAACGCTAACACCATAAATTCAATGGCAAATGAGATTAACACGAATATGGGGGTTTTAGCGGCCCAGCTCAGATCTTTGACTGATGGAGATAACCAAAACCCAAAAAGCCCGCCACCGTTCGTCACGCCTCCACAGCAAAATGCTCAACCTGTTCATCAAGTTCAGGAAGCGAATCAGCTTTCAGATGATGGGGCCTCAGATAACGGTCAGGACTTTGGAGCGGTCAAAACTCTAACGGGGATGATAGGACAGTTGGAGGTTTTTGGCGAGGAATCAGTTATAGCATATGATCAGTGGTCCGAAAGGTTCACGGATTATGTTAGTGCGGTGGGGCGAAGTTGGAATGAGGAAGAAAAAATCGCGCGCTTTCGAATGCCCTTAATTGGAACGCCACGTCAGCTTTACAAGCAACTCTCTCAATCAGAGACCGTCAGGCTAGACAGAGCCATTGCGGCCTTGCGACACAAATTGGACTCCCCGCAGAGGCGAGAATTAACGAAGAGGACGTTGGCACAGTGCAAACAGCGAGAAAATGAAACAATTTCAGAGTTTCTGAAACGTTTAACCCCGTTGGTCGAGATGGTCAACAGCTCACTTAATGATGCCCAAAGAAAAGAAAAGTTATGTGAGGAATTTTTAGACCGGGTTAAGCCAAATATCGGGTTTTTGATTCGATTGGTCGGGTTAAATTCAGCTAAAGATATGGATCAGATCAAAGCACAGGCAGAGGAACTCGAGGCTCTACTAGCTGCAGAGAGAGGTTCGGTGTCGGACGCGTTGAAAGGTACGATGTTGGCCCTCAGCAGTCAGCAGAATCCTGTGCAGCCGGTTCCTTACCGGGAGGCATTTGCAGGACGCGCTGGGCCGTCCGGTTCCAACGCGAGTCCGTTGGGAAGTCGGCCCTTTCAGACTCAATTCCGAGGAAGCAACAGAAACACCAATCAGACAAGATGGTCAGGCGGCAGATGGCCAAACAACTAACAGGTGCAGAGCAACCGAAACTTGAATGGACGACCGATTTGTAACTTTTGCGGAAAGTCAGGGCACCTAGCGAACTTTTGTAAGTGGAGGCAAAATCAGGGGACCGGAAATTTTGGGAATAGGCAGTTTGGCAGCAACAACCGATTTGGGGGAAACAATATCGTAGATCGCAATAACCAGAATACGGTAAATTCAGTCCAGCCGCAATCTCCCAATATAACTGTGTTAGACTCCGACCTTCTAGTCCGAGCCATCGCCAATCTGGGCATTCAGAATCAGCCCTCGGGCAGTGCTGTCAAGAAAGAAGACACAAATACGCTCAAAACCATCACTGCCGTGCAAAGCCCTCGGTTGGCAGTCACCCAACCTGCCCAAGAGGAGCAAGAACCAGTCATAAAAAAGGCTTACACCCCTCCAAAAACATCAAATTGGGAAGGAATATCACCGAAAATTTCGAAATGCCTAATGATCGCGCTTATGTTGCTCACGATGGTAGTTCCGGTATTTGGCCAGGAAGGATTTGGTATTCCTGTTCCAAGGAAGCCAATGATTTGTCAGACTCAGTTGGAAGGGCATGTTTGGGCCCTTCCCTCGTTCAGGAGCTGCCCCAAATTTATGACTGGGGGAGTAAAAATCCCAACCAGACAAACATTTCGGCTTTACAAGCCGAATGCTTTTGAATTTGAAGTTGATGCTTGGGCCTGTAGAATAGTACGCAAAAATGCCCAAAAATACACATCGATTAACTTAGTTCCAGTCACAGAAAAACTGGATCCCGAGCCCATGGATGTGAGCACGGAGGAATGTAGCAGAATGATGTACAGGAAACAATGCATGTTCGGGAACATGCACAAAGATGGCGAGCTGTACCGGACGGAGAATAAATTAGACCTGACTCCCCGAAGATGGCTGGTTGGCTCATTTAATTGGGCCAAAACTAGCAGCGAAAACTGCTATTTATTCAAAACAAAAATCGTCACGCGGGTTGGCGGTGACCAGAGGATTGAAAATTCCCTAGGGAGTTCCGAACACTGTTCATTTAAGCTGGGCTCCTGTTATTTGGACGATAAGACTTTAATCGTATGGAATTCGTCAATCGCCAAAAACTGTGAATACATCGAAATCCGATCTTATAAGGGACAGATGATGGACAGAACGTGGATTGCTAACGGCGAACCGTTCCTCCTTACCTTTGACAGCGAACCCAGTGTTATAAGCTCATGTGGCAAGAATTTTCCGTTATCAAGGCAGGGATATGCGGTAGAAAATTTTACAGATTCGGGACGGAGGAGGAAGCGCGCCAGCGATGGCCTAGTGGTCGATTCACAGCTCCAAGCTGAGTTGTCCTTTTTAAGTTTCCAGGTCACTCAAGCAACGCGCTTTGCCTTCAATCAGGCCCTTCACAATTTATGTGAACACATTGGAGAAGCCAGAAGATGGGCAATATCGTCGGCATTTTCGGATCCCACTGCCTTGGCCAGAGTTATTTTCAATTCGTCCCTTCTTCACGCCAAAAAAGTTGGACCTGGAATTATAAAAGTTTGGCCATGTGTTGAAATTGATAACAACAGCTTTAGTTTTGTTCCCCTTGGGGAGGCCAGTCAAGGAAAAGAGGAATGCTTTAGAAAGTTCCAATTAAATTCAAGCACAAAAACGTCGAGCATACAGCATTTCTAGACTCAAAAACTATGGAAATAGAAGCTTTTTCAGGTAAGGAAGCATGCTCGGAGGCGCGGTGGCAGATCGTAAGAGTGGGCAGCGAATTGGTAGAGGTTGACCAAATCACCGCTGAAGTCAAACCGGCAAAAATTGAGAGGTTACAAGGACTCGAAATGAAGCCTCTGTCAGTTCCCTCTATTCGGTTTCATGTTTTTCATCATCTGTTCTTGAACAACGTTTCAGATTTTTACACACATTTGCATGTGCATAATGCAATCAGAATGAGTAAGTTGTCTATCAGATACATAACGAAGATGGCGAAGTACTGACAACGCCATCCGAGCAGTGGATGGCCGCGAAAAATGAAATCATTACAATGATCGTTGGAGATTGGACAAATTTCTGGAGAATAGTAATTACGATTGTAGTTGCAGTTCTTTTGTTGGAACTCATAGTCCGCCTCTACTTTATGTTTAAGCGAGAATATGGAACAGGGAGGGCGCCAGATTTGGACCGCCCGTGTCGGAAGAGAGACGAACAATCATACCCTCCCGAATTCGAGTTCACACCAATTAAAAAGGTCCAGATATGCAAATCAGGCGACACTCCATGCATTTGCTCGCTTGCGCAGGGCACCAGCAACATTATAATTCCGGCAAAGATAAACTCCTTACCGATTCGATGCTTAGTCGACAGCGGAGCAAACATCACAGTGGCACCTAGATCAATAGCCGATAAAATAAGCTGTGAGATTCTCAGCTCTGACATGCAAGCAGTTAGCGCTTCGGAACATGTCATGCGGTTCAAAGAAAAAGCGGAAGTCGAGCTGGAAATCTCCGGCATGAAAGCCAGCATAACGGTACAATGGGTGAGCGATTGTGAGTCAAGGATCCCTAAGAATTATCAGCTTATTCTTGGGTTGGATGCTCTTAAAAAGTTCCACAAAATGACCGTTGACTTTGATCGGGACATGTTCGAATTGGGAGGAAAATGGTTTGATCTGAAAAATTCCCGCAATTTAGCAGAAGGTTTAAGAATAGCATCGGTCCAAAACTTTACAATTGCAGGAAACACACAACAAATAGTCGAAGGAAGAGTTGAGTCAGCGGCACCGCTTACGCGCGATTTACTAATTAGTGGGCCGGACCGTAATTTGATCAAGAAAAATATGGGGCTTGTGCCATCAGTGAGCACTCCCCTCGGGGGCTTAGTCAAGTTTGCAATAACCAATCCCACGAACGAACCGGTAGCGTTTTTCGAAGGCATGCATCTGGCGTATGCAAACGAGTTAGAAAAAACGGACACAATTTTGTTAAGGGAAGCGCCGGACTAATAGTGTCAGGGCGGAGGTGAATGCTCTGGATGTTGATCCGGATTTTAAAGTCGACGTTTCCAAATCTGAGTTAAAAGGAGCGGAATTGGCCGCACTCGAGCAGCTCATGACAAATACTCAGACATATTCAGCAAATCACAGTACGATTTAGGTTCATTCGCAGGTGGTGAACATCAGATAACCACAACATCTGAAGAGCCGATATCATCGTCGCCTAGGCGAATGCCGTATAAATATAAGGATGAGCTTAATAAGCACATTGAGAAGTTAATTGCCGCAGGGGTAATGGTCGAATCCGAAACCCCCCGGGTCACCCCTTTTGTTGTTGTGCAAAAGAAGGACGGCGGAATACGCCCGTGTCTTGACTTTAGAAAGTTAAACGAAATAACAGTCCCGGATCGGTATCCACTTCCGAGGCTCGATGCCATAATGGAGAAGGTCGGTAGGTGCAACTTTTATTCGTCTCTGGATTTATCCAGCGGATATCTGCAAATTAAATTAACAGAAGAAACTTCATGGAAATGCGGTGTGATAACGGAAGATAACGTGTATCAAATGCTTTATATGCCGTTCGGGATGAAAAATGCAACGGCAGCATTTTCAAGAGCCATGGCGGTGGTCTTAAGTGGGTTGGAGGACTGTGCAATCTCATATGTCGATGACATTCTCGTCTTTACTAAGGATGGCACAATCAAGGATCATCTCAACTCGTTAGAGCAAGTTTTCCAAAGGTTCAGACTGTTTCGTCTTAAACTCAGTCCCAAAAAATGTTTTCTGGTCACCAAAAAGATGAACTTTCTGGGCTTTACTCTTTCATCAGATGGCTATGAGCCGTCCCTAAGTCGGATTGAAATTATTAAAGATCAACCGGCACCGAGAAATGTGAAAGAAGTAAAAAGATTTATAGGAAAAATTGGGTTTTACCGTAGGCACATTGAGAATTTCGCCACAATTGCAGAGCCGCTTCTTAGTCTTTCGAGACAATCTGTCAAGTTTGTATGGGGGGAAGAACAGCAGAAGATATTTGAAAAGTTAAAAACGCTGATTTGCCAGTCTCCCAACTTAGTGTTCCCGAATTATGCTAAACCGTTTCATATTTTTACGGATGCTTCCACCACGGGGCTGGGAGGCGTTTTAATGCAAAAAACGATACCACTGAGTCATTCTCTGCAATATCTTACTGCAGTAGGACATTATCAGCATCAGAAAGGCGGTGGCCAGCAGTCCAGGCTGAACTCTGTGCGATAATCTATGCCTTGAGGGAGTTCAAACCATTCATTTTCATGAGCGACGTCGAGTTACATACGGATCACAAACCCCTTGCCTATTTGCTAAAAAAGGCAGACACCCACCCCCACTTAGCCAGGTGGTTAATTGAACTGCAAAATTACCAAATAAAAATCGTTCACGTGGCGGGCAAACAAAACTCCTTGGCAGACGCCCTTTCGAGAGCGTCCGAGGACGCCCCTCTAAGAGAAGTCGAAAATTTGGCAGAGATGGAAGATATAGTTGAGTTTCCAATTTGTTTAGCCATCAGCCCAAAATCTCATGTGACATTTGACCCGTTCGTCAATTCGATCACCTTAAGGCATAATGATGGTAACTCTTACCAAATTGACATTTTGGAAGAGCAGAAAAATGATCCAGAAATAAGGGCTTTAAGACTATTCGTAACGAATGGCGAGTTTCCCAGCGACTTTTCGGAGTTGGAAAAGGACCAGTTAGCGGCTCACGCCATAAATCTTAAAATTCTCTCGGGAATTTTGTACTATAAAGCCACGGATTCAATCCCAAGAATTTTTGTTCCGGTCTCGCTCAGATCACTCATTTTCGAATCATTTCACACTTCCCCGTTAGGGGGCGGCCACATGAACATAAAAAAGACTTTGAAAAAATGCCGAAAATATTACTGGCCAAAAATGCACACAGATATAATAACTTGGACCCGACAGTGCATTACCTGTCAATTAAGGCACAATCCCAACCCCGGATACCGTGCTGAAATGCAATTAGTTCCATCTAACACCCTTTTTGCCAAAGTCGGGTTAGACTTAGCCGGTCCTCTCCCCACAACCGCTCGCGGTAATAAGTACATTTTGAACATAATTTGTTGGTTTACCAAGTATGTAGTGTCGGTACCTATACCTGATGCCAAAGCTCGAACCATTGCCAAGGCTTTCCTCGCAAATTGCTATCTAAAATACGGTGGCTGCACGGAACTCATAAGCGACAATGCCACCGCATTCACTTCAGAGTTCTTTCGGGAGTTTTGCAGCATGTTATATATAAACAAGACTTATGCCACCCCTCACTGGTCCCAGGGCAACGCAATTACTGAACGCTCCTTTAGGACATATCATAACATTCTATCCAAATATATAACCAAAGAAGACCCCGACTTTGACGACTATTTAGATTTTGCGTCCTTTTGTTATAACACGTCGTGCCATTCATCCACTAAGGAAAGCCCCTTCTTTCTAGTTTTTGGGCGGGATCCCATATTTTCGATTGATCAGGTACTGGACGCTCGCGTCCACAGTCAAGTTGAATTAAATGAAGCAGGGGATTTTAAGCATAGGTTGGTCAGTTCTCTTAAAAGAGCCTGGAAAGGGGCAGCCGAGGCAAATGAAGAAGCTCAGGGACGAATGAAATTACAGTACGACAAAACAGTTCGGCAACCGAAAATTGCTGTTGGTGATAGAGTACTGCTTCGTAATTACGGCGGAAGAGTCGGAAGTTCGAAGAAGTTCCATTTACCCTGGAAGGGTATATTTCGAATTATTGAAATTGATGGAGTGCATGCAGTGATCACCAGCTGCAGCTCGCCACAACAAAACCCCAAAAGAGTGCATGTGAATCAGCTGAAGAAATGTTTCGAACTCATTGGGCCAGCCAGTACAACACCAAACTTGCCGCAAGAAGAGAAAGAGGCACTAAGTGAACTAGGGGCAGAGGAAATTGAAAATGTTCCCGGGTTTAGTCATGAAAATCAGTTCAATAAAAGTGAAAAAGGGATAGGGCAAAGCGCGAGAAAAGTGGGCAATTCTCAAGAAAGTGTGAGTTCGCCACCACCTCCGGCAAACCAGAACAAACAGCATTCCCCCAGTACGGCAACCAGACCCCGAGAGACATCAGAGAGCAGTGCGGATGAACCGTCCAAGTACACTGCAGATGCACAGAGCAGGTATTCACTTCGGAATCGATCGAATATTGCAAAGCCAATAAAGCTTCGCGAGTGACAACCAAAAATAGTCACTATTTAGAGACGAGAATTTCAAGTAGTCTGTCTAACATCGAACATGTTTTGACCAGAAAAGCCCGAGACCAAAAAAGATACGAATTTTTGAAGGTTTTCACAAAAAGTTGATTAAATTAGACCAGTTTAACACACTTCTTTACTCACACGTTTCAGTTTCATACCCATGAGAGGGATTTCCGAGCGAATTCAACAAATTATTCATAGACATCGAGAAGTGCAGTTAAAAATGGAAACTGCTCACAAACATTGGCACAATATGCAACAAAATTTTTCGAGGCGGCGTCAGGTTTCAGCCCTCGGCTCGATGCCACAGAGAGGCACATGCAGTGATCGGTTGGGTACAAGCAGTGAACCAAGCAATGGATCGTCTCATGGACGCTTGTGGCAACGAATTTTGACCATGGACGAGGATGGCGCGACTCCATGGCGTCCACATCGAAGTGAAATCTAGTGAGTCAAGCTGTCAACGTGAGTTCCGCAGACGCAAGTTCACCTGTGCCCGGGGCGATGCCATCCATCAGGCATCTGGTACCATGCCCAGCAGTCAGCAAGTTGGCTACAGAACACACCACGCTGTGCCTGCGGAGGAAAGTGCTCCCGGTCCGCAGCCTCGAACAAGCTGAGCACAATTCGCTGAATTTCGAACACATAATCCGGCACTTCCGGTTTCTTTGGCAGAGCGTCCCGGCGTTCAAAAAGCTCCAACAAACGCGCCTTTTGGACCGCACGGCTGCACGAAATTTGAGAAGCCCGACGGGCGCGCATAATTTGGCACTTTTTGTTGGGTTTAGGCATCGAAAATTGAGCAACGGGGAACTAAACCAAAAAGAAAAGGAGAAAAGAACAAAAATCCTGTTAGCAGGAATGGTCACGAAACAGCAGCAGAAAGGAAGATAAGGCATGCACCAAAAATGAGAAACCTCAAGTATTCAGTTCACTTATATAAGGTCAAATTTAGGCTAACAGAAAGGAGCAGACACAGAGCATCAAACTTGTAGTCAGTAAGCAATTTCAGTCGAAACCTTATAAATTCTGTCAACGGAGAAACCTCGAGAAGCGGTTTAGCTTTTTAGAAAGTGCAAAGTCGGCGCTATTAAACTTCTTCAGGGATATTTTGGTAACGGACGCCAAAGTTTTTTAAGTAGTTTCAAACCTTTTTTAGCTCGAAATTTAAAATTTTTTATGTGAAGTATCAACTAAAGTCGCAGAAAACACGAAGAAACTCATCTGCAGCAGGGTGAGACGAAAATCACATCTGTTCACGAGGGGGAGCACCACCACATCACAATAGACATCTCCGGATTCTCCCCCCCCCCCCCCACACCCTCCGTTAGGTCCAACCGACAAAAATATGCAAATTGTTTCGATTCAAGTTTCACATTCCCATCCGGCAAAATGTTTCGGCCTCGTCCTTTTCTCAAATTATTCAACCTTTAATCTGGGGTGTGGATCGTTCTCGGCAGTTTACATAAGCACAACTATGAACAAATCGTCGCACGGTACAGCTTCTCCGTCCATCCGCGGCCGTTCAAGCCTTTTGGCCGCCAGCGGAGAGAAGGGGGAGGAGCGAAGAATGTCATAATGGATTGAGCATTGCATAAAGGATGTGTAATGGAAAGGAAAGAGCCTTTTGCTCATTCTTGTCGTCAACAGCGTAAGCACAATCGGCCCTTAGCTGGAGATGCTGCTCAATCTTCAATCATCCGACCACAATCCACACCCTTCCCCCCCTACCCCTGTACGTCTCCATAGCAAAAAAAAAAATAATAATAATAATAAGATAAATATAATAAGGACAAAGCTTATCGTTTAGTCGCTCTCTTAATCACTCAGTCCAAAACAGCCTGCAGACTTACTCGGCCTTCGTTAGCTCAGATGAACTGTCACAAACTTATGAATTTTTTTTTTTTTTTTTTTTCTTTTCCTTCTCGTAGAACGTAATCCTAATTGAACGCAATGCGGAATAAGAAGCCAAAGAATTCAAAAAAGGCTGAAGCTGCTGTAATTCCCCCGCCTGCTGGTCAGCGACAATTGGCGCCTCAGACAACAGAATTAGTGTACGAGGACCTCTCACCAGATGAAGCGGAAGTCGAAAAAGAGGTTCCAGCAAGCCAGGGCATGCCAGCAAACGAAGAAACTGAGGCCGAGGAACTTTTGGCGCCAGCAGACGCCATCGAATCGTCCTGCTCACCGACTGCAGCTGAACGCATTTTCAGTGATGATCCGGAAATGGCGAAAGAGGTGGGCTCAGCCGAGCAATCCGAAAATATTCCTCCTCAGCTCAAGGAAATGTTGGAGAGTTCGGCCTTTGGGCTCACAGTCACGGTGGGTGCGGGAGAGCAGCAAAACGATGAGAAAACGCCCGAGGGTGGTAGGGAGAGTGTTGAAGTTGAACAAGTAGGAGCACTGGGAACGATGGGGCTTTTAATTGGTGCACTTTGCCTCCAGGAGGGGGAAGCACAACCACTCGAAAGCGCCAACTCCATCACCACCGAAAGCAAAAAAGAAATGGAGGAAGTCGGCAAAGTTAAAAACAAGGACCTCGGTCCATCTGTCATGTGCAAGAAAAATGGAACCGAAGTTGGAGCAGTTGAGGTGGAAGCAGAGGAGGCGGAAAGCGTGTTTGGAAATGAAGGGTTTGACGAAAAAATGGATGAGGCAATAAAGGAAGTCAGTGTGAGCTCGACTCGGAAACGCCCTCTCGCTGATCGAATGGATGAAGATGAAGAAGAGAGTGAAGGCAATGCAATGGGTAAGGAAAGGCGGATGCTAATTTGTCAGGTAGAGGAGAAGGCGGCAATGGCTGTCAGATTGGGAGTGTCAGACGAGAAGCCGAGATTTGTGTTGATTTCGAAAGAAGGGTTAAACCTAAAGGTAGAATTGAAGTTGGGGGACATTGTAATGGTATCAGAATGGAAAAGCACCAAAAAGTTCAAAGACTGGATTTCACAGGCTTTTAGAATAAATGCCGAAGCCGAAGCGACAAAAGTCTCCCAAATTTATCAAGTTCAGCCGGAGGTACGGGTGGGGGTGATTATGGAGGTTCAGGAAAAAGCGAAGAAGAAAAATCCGACGGCGTTCGATGTGGCCGTGCCCGGAAATGAACTCCTTCAACGCCTGTACCCTCACCAGGCGGATCCACGTCTCAACTTACGCAGTCTCACACCAGGCTCGTTAGTTCGAGTCACTCATGTTCAGATCGATCGGCCTGCTCAAATCGCGATAGGCCCAAAAGGTCTTTATGTCCTTCCAGCGAAATTCGAAGAAGTCACCAACGAACCGGTTGCACACCAACCGACAGTCACGACGGGGATTCGGGATTTGGTCTCGGGATACAAATTCCCGTTTCTAACTCACCCAGCCCTCGAGCGGTTGGAAGGCGGACAGAAGAAGACAGCCGAGTTGATGCTGGATGCCACCAGCAGGGTTGTGGCTCAACAGGCACCGCCCGGCTCGGGCAAAACGTTCACGCTTGCAGCTATAGTTGCTGCACTATTGTCGGACCCCGAGGCAAGAATCGTCTGCCTGGCACCGTTAAATGTCGCCGTGGTGAAGATTTGTGAAGAACTGGTACAAGCGTTAAGAGTTGCGGGCGTAGGGGAAGTCCCATTGGCCCTTTTTTCTGGTACAGGGAAGGGTAAGTATAGAGAACAGTTGGACCGAATTTCAGAGAATTTGTTGGAGGCGGCGGCTACGTCAGAGGAGTTTTGGGAAAAGCTTGAGCGGAGCGAAAGAATGGAGGTAAAAAGGTATGTTGATCAGGTCAAGAAACGCCCCAGGCTAGCCAAAGAGGCCAAAATCGCCGATTATGTTTTAAATTTTGAGAAGCGAAGAGTCATATGTTGCACTTTGGGATTTGCAGAACAGATTGGAACTCTGATCGCCGATCGCAACGTGGTGGTCTTAGACGAAGCAGGTCAGGCGCCGTTCACACAGTTATGCGCAACTCTCTCGGCACTGCCGGTGATCAAGAAGGTTTTGATCACAGGAGATCGATACCAGCTGGCCGTCAACAAACAGGACATCCCTGAACCTCTGCGCCAGGGATTTGGTTTGGACACCGTTCTGCTGAATGTTGATCAGGCGCCAGCAGTGGACAAAACAACGCTTCAAACGAACTACCGCTCCCATCGGCACATAGTGGAATGTGTCGAACACATGGCCTATGCTCCCCACGGGGAAACATTGAAACCGGGGCCGGGCGATTTCAGGCTGCTCCTTGATCAGATGAAACTACCCGTTAAGGACTCGCCGCTGCTGCTGATCAACCAAAGCTCGCCAATGGAGCCCGAGGCGACAAGTTTCTCCGCCACGAATAGCGGACAGACGAGGACGGTGATGGAGTTTTTGGAGAAGCTGTTAGGGAGTTTTGCAGGCTCAGTGCGCGTCATCTCACTGTACGCCGGGCAGGCAGCTCAGATCGGCAAGGAGATCAAGGCACGAGGAATGGAGCGCGCCGTCATCTCAGCAACGGCGGATTCGATGCAAGGACAGGAAGCGGACGTTGTCATTGTGGCAACAACAGTTTCCCGACAACAGCAATGGAGCGATTGGCAGCTTGGGAACGCACAGTTCGGGGACCCCTAACCCAGGGCCCGGGTTTGCGGGATACATCTCCACCCCGAACCGTTCCGTTCCCCTCCCCGTACAATACCGTTCCCCTCACCACCGCCCCCAACAACTCTGGGCTGGCAGTTCAGCAGCTTTACTATATCTTACAGTAACATGGTAGGGGTTAGCTACCATACACTTTTATTATCTTACAGTAACATGGTCGGGGTTAGCTACCAAACACTTTCATTATCTTACTGTAACACGGTCAGGGTTAGCTACCATACACTTTCAATATCTTACAGTAACATGGTAGGGGTTAGCTACCATACACTTTTATTATCTTACAGTAACATGGTCGGGGTTAGCTACCAAACACTTTCATTATCTTACTGTAACACGGTCAGGGTTAGCTACCATACACTTTCATTATCGTACAGTAACATGGTCGGGGTTAGCTACCATGCACTTTCATTATCTTACAGTAACATGGTCGGGGTTAGCTACCATACACTTTCAATATCTTACAGTAACATGGTAGGGGTTAGCTACCATACACTTTCATTATCTTACAGTAACATGGTCGGGGTTAGCTACCATACACTTTCAAAAAAAAATTTTAGTAAAGCAAAAAAAACTTTCAAAAAGTCTCGGTCTTGAGCCTTAGTAAATTTCAAGTCTCAAACAGCCCTAGCGGTTGGTGCGCCGTTAGGCGCACCTAAACCGCTAGTATGTATATAAAAGATGAATTTTTAATATACCAAGATTTGTCGGGGTTTTATTATATTTTATATTTATTTTTTTAATTAACAATATAATTTAGAATTATGCCTTGTCAAGTGTCGTGAAAACCGGCATTAAAATTACATTGTTTTGCGTGCAGCCATTTATTTTCTTGGTCCTTATTAATGTAATGACTTATATTGAAAAATCAAAAAATGAATGAACAAAAAGTGCTTACTCATAATGTATGGATTATAAATAGGCATAATAAAATCCTTCGAAATTATATTTAAATATTATTCCCAAACATGTTTTTCCGATTCTCTTTCTCTTTAATGTTTCGCTCGTTCTCTCAGATGATGGTCCATGACAACAAAATAAGGCAAAGGAAATTTTTATTTAAAATTTCTCATGAGAAACTCATGGATGGCCAGAAGAAAGATTTGTAGGATAAGCATGTCGAGAAAAGGAACAAACTTCAAAGATTACAAATGAAAAAGAAGCTGCATAAGGGTTTATCGCACTTTTCGAGTGCTTAATAATTTAAAATAATTATTCGTTTTCATTTAACACCAGACTATTTATGATTTTGTTCAAATTTGAATGTTTAGTTTTATGCGGAAACAAACCGTCGAAAGCAACCGTTGTTGACCAGTGGCAATGCAATATTGTGAAGTTTCGCGTGGAAATGGCCAATGGAAGCAAAAATATGCGAATGAAATTCGGGCGTGGAAAGAGGCGGAGGCCAAAGTTGCGCTTAAAGGCATTTATGGGCAAATTTTACAGAAAAACCCCAAAAAATATTGACAAATTCGAAAAACAAAATAAATTGATAAAATTCTTTTGATCGAGAAAGAAAAAATAAATGGATAAAACGCCGTAATCTTTGACAACAAAACCCCTCGGTTTTCAATTTCTAAATTCATCGGAATGTTTGAATTTGAAGTTCGGCCCAAAATTCGTTTCAATTTTGGTGCCAGGAGAGCCCAGTGAAACGCATGGAAACAAATCGACGGCAGAATCGACCAACAAATTGGCGGTGACTGCAAAAAAAGTAAATATTAAAGTTGGCCCCCTTTTTTTAAATCTATAAAAAGTTGGGCCGAAATCGTCAACATTTATTATTATGTCCACGAACGAATTCCTTTGGCGATGATGCTTTTTGTACCCCTTTTTAGGGCATTTTTGAACGAATTTGTACAATAAAAAAGCTTTTTCGAATTCGCGTCCGGGCGCCCGAATTGGTTGAACGGGAGGGCGATTAAATTCGGCCCCGTAACCACCGCTTTTTAAAAATGAATTGCCCCAAAAATATTTATTCTTTCTCACCCAAACGCCGTCCATTTTTCGTGTAAATAATTTGGCCATTTTTCAAATTGACGCCGCAGCCGACGACGTCGCCGACGCCAAATTTGGGCTTTCCAACGATGAAAGGACGTCCTTCGAAGTTGGAACATCCCTCAATCTCGTGACCCCAAAATGTGCCATTGCTTGCGTATCCGTAACTGCCTTCGTGATTTCCAACCCATTCACCCAATGGCATTCGTTTGGTCGCAAGTCCAATCGAAATATCGCTAAATATTAATAATAAAATATTTTAAAGCACAGCAAATGCTTTAAAATATTTAAAATTACCCTCTTTTCTCTAAGATTTTCACTTCGAAGTAAAGGTTTTTCGACATTGACTTTTCAGCGCGGACAGAACCCCACCCTGAAAAGTGAGTTAATTCAAAAATTGTATGAGTCTTTAAATAAATAATCAAATCACTTTAGAGTAATATTTACCCTCTTCCTCTCCATTATGTTGGACAATCAATTGTTCGGGCCCAATGAGCGCGAAGCTCGGGTTGCATGCCGCGGAATCCCATCGATTGAGTCGCCCTAAGAAAATATAATTTTCATTTTTTCTAAATATTAAAGCTAAAAAAGCTGATGTTTAAAAGGCAAAGAATTTCCGAATTCTGAACAATTTTTAGATCGAAATTACCAATTTCGCTCAACACGGCAACTGTCTTCTGCAAGTCGCCAATGTTCTGCTGCAGTTGCTTCTGACACTCCTCCATCTTTGCAATCAGTTCTCCCTTCAGCTGATTCATTCGCTTTAATTACATTTTTCATTAAAATGTTTTAAATATCATATTTTGATTAAAAAGCGAGTTGGACATTGGTCCTGCACTGAAATCGCATTTGGGACTGAAATTTAGTCATGGGTTTTTAAAAGTTTTATAAACTGAACACGGGCATTGACCTTAGGCGACCGACCCCTTTAAACCCACTTGATCAATCATTGCACTCAGAGCTTTTTGATCAGCGTTTTTCTCGTCTTTTTGTTGCTTCAACGAAAGCTGATTAATGGAAACTGAAACAATGAAATAAATTAATTATTTTTGGAACAAAAAGTTGGTTGGCGTGGTGCTGACTCGGCTTTGAGGACAACTCGGCTAGGTAAAATAATTTTCTTAAATTTAAATATTTAATTAAGCATATTCAAAGCTTGTATTTTAGTGAATAAAAATAAGTTGGGCGTTTCTGTAGCAGAGGGTCTACAAATTTGCAAAATTTTTATGCTAAACCATTGAGGGGTGGGGGGGGGGGACCCTCATTCGTCAAAATTTGTGGAAAATATTTTTTATTCTAAAATTACCAATCTGAAAAAAACATTTTGTGCACGGTGCTAAATTGCAAATTAACAAGCTTTCAGGAGACTGATTTGCCACCAGGCAAAAATATTTGCGTGATTTTGACTCGGGTTTTCTTCAGATTTTGGGAAATTTAACTTATCAGCTCTGCAAAACTCGCTGTATTTCCGAATTTCGTCCTAAATGACGCATTAAGTACTCAACAGAAATCTAAATTGTACCCGGATCAACTTTTCGGTCCGACCGAACCGAACCGGAGAACCTTCTACGGTTCGGTTCGGAACCGACAACCCTAGCCTAAAAGGCAGACAATTTCCGAACTCTGAACAAAATTTTAGACCGAAATTACCAATTTCTCTCAACGCGGCAACTGTCTCCTGCAAGTGGACGATGTTCAGCTGCTGTTGTTCTTGATACTTCTCCAGTTTGACGATCTTTTCCTGTTGCAGGGCATTCTGCTGTTCGATTTCAGCGAATTTGTTGTCATTTGACAGTTTTTGCTTCTCCAATTCGTCGACGACCATCGCTTGGATGTTGCGTTGAAGTTCTTTCTGACCATCCTTTTGCTTCTGTTCTATTCCGCGGATATTATTTTCTAAAAAATGAAAAAAATATAAAAATCAAAGATCATTTTTTTAAGAATATTTTCCCTGGTAAAATTGAAGAATATCAAAAACTTTTGTTTTTCTTAGTATTATACAAATCGAACGGTATCAAAATTTTTATTAGGAAACCACTTTGAACCGGTTTTTGAACCGGTTAAAAATTGAAAAACCATAGGCGGGACCCTTTTGGTAAAATTTATAGAAAATATTTTTTCTTTTAAAAATTATCTGAAAATGTGTTATTTGATGCACTGATTACGAATTCGTCAATAAAAGTTAAAAATTGAGGATTTAAACCGGGGAAAAAACGACTTTTAGGTAAACTACAGACAATTTTTTGAATAAAAATTTTTTCAAAAATGTTGACCAAAAGGGTCCCCCCTATGGTTTTTAAAATTTTCAACTGGTTCAAAAACCGGTTCAAAGTGGTTTCCTAATAAAAATTTTGATACCGTTCGATTTGTCTTGACGAGGGGAGTTGATTGATATATAATACTAAGAAAAACAAATTTGATATTCTTCAATTTTTCCTTTTCCCTACCGCATTGTTCCTGGTCCTTATTTAACCAGTCAATTTTTTCATTGGTTTCCTTTTGGTCCGTTTGCTGCTTCAACGAAAGCTGATCAATGGAAACTGAAACGGTGAAATTAATTATTTTGGGAACAAAAGATGGTTAATGCAAAACATTATCAAAAAAGAAAAGGATTTTTCCAAATTCAAACAATTTACCCTTTAGTTTTTGTGGCAAATCGTCGATGGTCTGTTGCTGCTTATTCTGACACTTCTCCAGCTCGGCGCGGAGTGCTGCCTTCTGAACAAATGGCAAGAAAAAAGAAATGTTTTTGTTAGAAATAAATTCACTTTTTCGAGTTCGAGTTTCACAACTCTTTCCTCCATTTGTTCAAACTTCTTGTCGAAAGATTCTTTCATATCTTCATGTCCTCCTTCAATTCTTCTACGCTTTCTTTTTGATTCGGCCGAAATTGACATGTTTATTTACAAAACAAAATTTTAGTTCTAAAATGCCGAAATTTAAAAAAAAAGCATTTAACCGTTTAAATGAATTGACATTATTATAACTGAAAGTTGGCACTTAGTTTCTCGTATTCGGTCAAAACTGACAAGCTAATTTCTACAAAATTGGAAAACTTATTAACGAATGGAACACATAAGCCAAATCACGAGTAACTTAAATTTAGCAAGAATTTCCAAAATTTTAGCTTCCAAAATGAGAGAGTTTTTATAAATAAATGGTTTTAACCTTTAAATGAACTTAAATATTTATAGACTGACTGAAGTTGGGATTATCTTATAAATTGAATGGATTTTTGCGGTGGGCAAATGTTGACCTAAAAAAGGGGGGGGGGTGGACATTCACTTTTGGGAATTAATCTTTTTTCTTTTTATTATATAAATTTAAATTGTTTTATTTGCTTCTGGCACTTTCGCTGAACAGCAGCGGTAAATTAAAAGATAATGCTTTTTGGCTTAATGCCCTTCAAGTAATGCTAAAGTGCCTTGAGTAAGCGACGGGTCAACAACTTAAACATTTAATGAATGGAAATATTTTTTATAATTAATTTGTAGAAATTTATTTAAGCGAACCGTCCAATTGAATTGACAGAAATTTGGTTGTCGTCGTCGTCGTTGACAAAGTGCCGCGTTCAATTGTGTCCATTTGAATGATTGTTGAGTCATTGGCATTTTGTTGGATCGGCGGCATGGGCGGAGACTGGTCAAATTCGAACAAACATCACCACCAGGGCGTGCAGCAGGGATGGGCAAAATTTCGGGTTTCGGGTTTTTTGGCCGTTTCGGATTTTGGAATTTGAGCAAAATTTCGGATTTTACACCCCTAAGAATGGGACTTTTTGAGGAACCGAGCAGTTTGGTGTTGGTATAGTGGTGAGTGGTGAGGCAGCTGAATTTTGGGTGTGGGTTCGGGTCCCCGACTCTGTTAATGATTTTTTCCGACTTTCTCTAAACATTTACGGTGGTGTAAACAATTCCAATTTTTTTTTAAATTTTCCCTCTTTTTTTAAAATATTATGACGATTCACAAGTTTTCATTTCATTTTTTATGTACGAATTTGCTGAATATTTAAAAAATTAATAACTTTGTTCAAAGTTGAGTGATCGTAAATTATTTAGTGCCATAAAATGCAGAAAAGCCAATTTTCTTAACAAGATTCGTTAAAATCTCCAAAATTTCTCCGGCGGCGCCTATCGGCACCGCCGACCCCTCCACCCCCCTAAAAGCTTAAAATAGACTTAGAAAACCGCTGAAAAAAAGACATCCTTTAAAATTTCTTAAAGTGAATCTGTGAATTTAAAAAAATATTTATTAAAAATAATTATTTTTCAGACAATTTTAAGATATAAAATATTGCAAAATTTTGACAAAAAGGTCCCCACTATGGGTTTGTCAACTTAAGGGTTATAACTTGCTTAGAGTCAAGAGCGACTCAAAATTTTTGCAGATTTGTATGAAAAAATTTCCCTTGAAAAAATTTCGGATTTCGGAAATTTCGGGTTTTTTGGCCCTTTCGGATTTCGGGTTTCGGAATTTATTTTCCGATTTCGGAATTTCGGATTTTATTTTCCGATTTTGCCCATCCCTGGCTTTGTCTCGACCAACATGCTGCACTCGCCGGAGGATACCCCATTCTACAGTAAGAAAGTTGACGGTATATAATCCGGACAAATCAAAAACAATGAATTGGGGTAAAATGCTTTAATGGACAAAGGAAACAAATAAATGATAAACGACTTAATCTACAACAACAAAATCACAAATTCTCGATTATTCAATTTCTAAATCACAGCGGCAATGTTGAATTTGAAGTTTGGGGCGGTGTCTGCAAAAACAAATATGCTGATTTACTGTCTTTTTGCCCCAAATTAATTCATTTATTTTACCGTTTAAGGTTCCATCATAACTCGTTAAAACAAAGTTGGAGAAAAAATAGTCTTAAGCCTAAAAGTAGCAGCCCTGGTAATAAAGAATAAAAATTCAGTTTTTTCGCCATCAAAAATCAAATATCGAAGGACCTAAACCATTTATTGGGCAAAAATCTCAACGACGATGGTACAAATGCCGTCTTGTTAGCTAACATCCAAAAGTGATCTGCTGATCAGACTGGACCGAACCGATTCTTTGGTCACGGGACGAGTCAGATCACATCATTACGGTCACTTACTGTGCCAATTTTGCCACCGTAATACTCCGAAATGCCGCAGCACCAACTCGATGCACAAACACTCGCGCATTTCACAAATACTTTGACAAAATTTATGCTAATGTCAACCAAAAAGGAACACGAAGGGAACAAATGCGCTCATAAAATGTTGATTCTAAAAACTACATACACCAGCAGCAGAAGAGAAATGTTTAAAAATCGCCCACAATAATGACGATCAAAAAATCGAAAAGATTTTTTGATCAAATTCCGGTCCCCCAGGCCCCCTACTCCCCGCCGTTCAGTTTCCATAGCCGCCCAGTGTCAGATCGCTTCCTCATGCCTTCTTCTTGGCTTCCTGCGGCTTTTCTATCGTTGTCACTTCCACAGTTATTCTTTTTCTTACATCTTTTTCCGTTTCATTCTCTCTTTCCTCTGGGCTCATTTTTTCCTTTTTGCCTTTGGTGGAATTATTCCAAACATTCCGGTGCAGCAATGGCACAATGCCAAAACGAGCAGCAGCAGAACAATGACGCCCGGAGCACCACGATTGGGCGCGCACGATTGGGTGCGGCACGATTGGGCGCGCACGATTGGGCGCGCACGACTGGGCGCCGGCACGTTCGGTGCCGGCACGATGCGGCGTCCGAAGCAAACCAAACAAAATTGGTATCATACAAAAGCTCTCATTATGCTGAACCTTTGATCAAGCCAAAGCTAACCGATTCGTCTTTTCAAAAAAAGGTTATAGGTTTAAAACCTGTAAAAATTGCCATTTTTGTCGTGGTGACGTCATAACTTTCTTTGTTTAGTCGAATCGCTTAGCTTTGCCTTTGTAAGCTTCTACTTATTACACGCTTTCGAATGATACCAAGAATGTTTGGTTTGGTTGACTTTGAATAAAGTTTTAACGAAAAACTTGTCGGCGCCCAATCGTGCCGCGCCCAATCGTGCGCGCCCAGTCGTGCGCGCCCAATCGTGCGCGCCCAATCGTGCGCGCCCAGTCGTGCGCGCCCAATCGTGCGCGCCCAATTGCGGGGTACCGATGACGCCTTTCGGGTGCATAGCGTATTTTGTCGTTGGCTTTGTTGCCGTAAAATAACAACGTCTTTGCCTTTGCCCAATTGGACCTCCAACAAAAGAATTTGCCAACTTTAAGCGATGGCTTTGAGTTGCTTTATGATGGTAAATATTTAAACGACAACGACGGAACTCCGTGCGAAGGTCGGTAAAGGGAGACGCGGACAACGACTGACCATTTTCGGCTTAAATTAAAGCTTTTATAGTTTTGAATCCCCTTAAAAATGCATTTAAAACTTCAAAAAATAAAATTTCAGCAAAATTCAAAAGTATTAAAATGTTTTAATAGCGATTTTTGATGTATTTTGGGTTTGATTATTCGCTGTTAAAGGAAGAATTGAATGAGGTGAAAGAGGAATTGAAGAACACGAAAGAATTGACATAAATTTTGAAAATAAGCAAAATTTTAAAAATTAGTCGCGAAAAAGTCAATTTTCAGGGGGTGCATTTTTCCGAAAATTTCTTAAGAAAAATGCAATAAAAACAAAAAATTTACCCTTAAAAATAAAATAAAAAACCTGGAAAATGCCACTTTCTTGGACCAAAAATGCACCCCCTAAAGATCGATATTTTCCGAAATTTTTTAAATTTTTTTAACTATGTCAAAAATAGTACATTTACAATTGTAAGAAGAAAATTAATAAAGAATGATGTTAAAAGGTTTTCACGCAAAAATTGACTGGATTTTGTCAGTCTTCGCACATTTTTTAGTCCCTAAAAATCCGGGCTCTAGTTATTGCACAACCAATGCTTTTATGGGATATGAGGAAGGGCTCGCACTGACGAGGCCCACCCCTCCGTTTCCATTTAAAATACAAAAGTTTTGGTATCTTTAATTTTTTTAAATTTTACAGATCGAGATCCGCAAATGTCGCTATCCGCAAGTGTCGGGACACGGTTTCGTGGCTTCGATGTTTCGTAGGGCAGCGAATTTTTTGTTTTGATTTTGTAACAAAAAAAGAAGCTTGTGAAAGATTAAATATTGAATATAAACCAAATATAGATTTTGAAGAAGCGAAAACTTCTTTTTTGCCGAAAAAATAATAATTAAAATCTAAGTTTCCTTCAAATATAAATAATTGAAAACAAGACAATGAATGGAATGGTTCCAATTCAATTCCATTTTTATTATAATTCTCCAATTCCTTTTTATTCGATTTCTCTTTTTACCAATTAATAATTTGTCCGCATATAAAAAAAGTGAAACCCTTTTTCTAATTAAATGCGCATAATTAGGAAATAATAAAAGATCGAAATTTCAATTTTATTCCCAAAAATGTTTCTTCCAATCCACCCATTTACTGTAAATAAACAATTTAAGAAGAACTGTCCCGACGAAACTTTACGCATTGCTGCAAAGGCTTAATGCACTTGAGCAAAAGCAAACGGCAAATGCTGAACAACAACAAAACCGAAATACCGAAAAAAAAAATTTTAAAGTCGATAAAAAGTTTGTGTTAGGGGTGGGTATACAAGGGCGTAGAATCCAAATCTGACCACCATTTCGAACCCCGACCCGGACTCGAACATTTTTTCGAAAATTCAAAATAGATTTCAAGGGGCTTTCTGGACCGTAGAAGCCGAATCTGGCATCCATTTCGTCCAATTCCGAATCCCGGACCAGAATTCATGCTTCTTGATCGATTTCAAGCCCCAAAATTGATTTAAGAAATTTTTTAAAATTTAGTTTGTTCGAATCCGGGTCCGGGGTTCGAAAAGGTGGTCAGATTTGGATTCTACGCCCTTGTATACCCCCTTTTGAAAAAAAAAATTTTTTTTCGGTATTTCGTCGTTACCGTATTTTCAAAATTTTAGTTGCGAATCTGTAACAAATTGGCATCAAAAATTCAAAATTTTCTTTGCGGCGCCTATTGGCATCGCCAACCCCACCCCCCAGACCCCAGGAAAAAAGGCATGCTTTTGAAAATTTTCATCAAAAATATGAGCAAAATTTAAAATGGTTTAAGCGTTAAAAAACAGTTTAGTAGTTTTATTACACTTTATCTTGAATTTCCTTTCTCACAATTATGGCTCAACAGTTTTTTTTTAATTTAGTGGTATTCAGACCGGAAGCGATTAAACCGGTGCTGAATTTGAACACCCCAAAACAAATTTTACAGAAAACCCCCCAAAAAATACTGTACAAATTCGAAACAAAATAAACTGATAAAATGCTTTAATCGACAAGGAAAATAATGATAAAACGACCGTAATCTTTGACAAATTCAGAAAATGAATTGATAAAACGCCTTGCATCGACCGTATCTTTCCAAAGAAAAAAGAGGGCTTCCTCCTGATCAGAATTTGTAGTCAAAGACCGGCCCAAAATTTCCTTTAATTTTTGTGTTAGGACCGGCCAACGAAATGCACGGAAACAAATCGGCGGCAAAAAAGACAAATAAATTGGCGGTGTCTGCAAAAACAAAAAGATTTTTTTGCATTTCGAATTGCCCCCAAAATTTGTATTCTTTCTCACCCAAACGCTTTCCGTTTAGCGTGTAAATAATTTGGCAAGTTGCCAAATTGAGGCCACAGCCGACGACGTCGCCGACGCCAAACGAAGGCGTTCCATCGATGTAAGGACGTCCACTGGGGATGCCATGGCGACATCCCACCACCGCGTGACCCCAAAATGCGCCTTCGCTATCGTATCCGTAAGTGCCTTCGTCAGTTCCAACCCAAACGCGCAATGGCATTGGCTTGGGCGCAAGTCCAATCGAAATAACGCTAAATATAATGCTAATATTTTAAAAGCACAACAAATGTTAATAATATTTATAAATTACCCTTTTTTCTCTATGATGGTGACTTCGAAGTAAGGATTTTTCGACATTGGCTTTTTAGCGATCACAGAACTCCACCCTGAACATTGAATTTAATTCAAAAATTGTCAGAGTCTTTTACATAAACAATCCAATCACTTTAACGGAATAATGTTTACCCGAAAGCCATCTACCACGTTGGACAACCAATCGACCGGGCTCAGAGAACGTCAGATTCTTGTTGCATGCCGTGGAATCCCACGGCTCGACGCGAAGTGCCTTCTGAACAAATGATTTCTCTCGAGTAATTGATAAAACGACTTATTCTACAACAAAACCCATAAATCCCCTCATTTTTCACTCTCTCTAACTCACATCGACAATGTTGATTTGGAAATTGGGGCCAAAATTCGCTTCAATTTTGGTGCCAGGGCCCCACAACATAACGAAGGGAAACAAATCGGCGGCAGAATTGACAAGCAATTTGGCGGTGTCTGCAAAAACAAATAAATAAATAACGCAAATAAATTAAATTATAAAATTTTAATTCTTTTTCTTTCTCACCCAAACGTTCGCCGTTTTTTGTGTAAATAAATTGGCCATTTTTTATGCCGCAGCCGACGACGTCGCCGACGCCAAACGAAGGCTTTCCTCTGATGACAGGACGCCCATTCCAGCGGGAACATCCCTCAAATTCGTGACAAAAAAGAATGCCCAAGCTGTCGTATCCGTAAGTGCTTCCGTAAGGTCTAACCCGAACGTCCAATGACACCCGTTTGGTTGCAAGTCCAACGAAAATATTGCTAAATATTTTAAATCGGAGCAATTGTTTTATAATATTTATAATTATTACCTTTTTTTCTCTATGATTTTCACTTCAAAGTAAGGATTTTTCGACATTGGCTTTTCAGCGATCACAGAACCGCTGCACCCTGAAAATTGAGTTAATTCAAAAATTGTCTCTAAACTCTTTACATAACTTTAAAAGAAAATAATATTTTACCGAAACGAGCCTCTCTATTACGTTGGACAATTAATTGTTCGGGCCCAATGAGCGCGAGGTTGTCGTCACATGCCGTGGGATCCCATCGATTCTGTTTGAAATGGAAATGAAAATGTTGGCATTTCTGTAACTGTGGGAGCAAAATATTTATTTATTTCTAAAAATTTGGACCTTTTTCTGTTTTCGGACGAGCCCAATACAATTTTTGACGATTGACTGGCACAGCAAAAGCATTCGACGGCCGTGCTGAAAGGGCAACGCCGAAATTACCTGAAATCGGACAATATTTACAAGAAAAAAAAACATTCAAATTAAAAAATTTTGTAAAAGAAGATTTTTTGATTTTTTTTGATGGTAAAAAACGGCTCACCTCACACTGCAATTCCAACGGCAAACGCCGACGTCGTTGTATTTGCAAGTTCGCCATAAAACAACAATTGAATAATTTTGTATCACTTTAATGAAATAATTTAAAATTTTTAATTGTTTTACTAACATTGAATCGGATTATACATACCAGAAATGTAATAGTAAATGTTGGTCTAAATCATTCAAACATCATGAATTCGATCATTATTTGCTTCTTCGTTTTAATTTATGCTTTTGAAGTTAAAATTGATTTTTTGAGATTTTATTTTCGAAAAATGATCGAATCCGAGTCCGGGATTCAAAAATGGTCGAAATGGAGCTCAGATTCTAACAAATAAGTCCCCAAAACCCCTAAAAACGACTTATAAAACTTTCTATTTTTCTTTAGAGCGATCGATATAAAAAACATATTTTGGGACGCGGGGGGGGGGAGGGGCACCTATGCCAAATCTTGCAAAAAACGGACATAGGATAGAGAACATTAAATTAATGGAATCGTGTCGATAAACAGCATTTTGAGTTATTTTCTTCAGTAAAAAATTGGCACGCACGTCGATGCACGTAACTTTTGTTAGATGCATCAGGTCCTTCTCAAACTTTCACCATCCCACGAGAAGAAAATAGGGAATCGATTAGATCTACTTTTATATTATATCTATCATTGGGTATTTGTATATAGTCAAAAACGTTTAAATTCATTAGACCAAATTTTTTCAAAATTATCCAAACTCCACCAAATTTTGGTAGGGGTAAGAAGGGAGCACTAAAAACACGTCTGCAAAATTTCGTCACAAAATATAAGTGTTAGCCTGTGTTAAAAGCTTTCGATAACCAAAAGTAAATTCAATGGCGGGGATATAATGTCTAACCACACGCTGTCTGCCACTGGGTTTTTTAGTTGTTTAAACAATGAATTTCCGCGAGTATCGAAACGATTTGTCTGTATTTATGTGTTATCTCTAATCACAGGCTAGTTCCCACATTTGGCATAGGTGGGGGGAGGGGGTGCCAAAATGTGTGGAGTAAACAGAAAATGAATTGGCAGTTCAAGGGGGGGGGGGAGGGAATGGGACTGTAAACAATTGTTGTGGGCGGCACTTGCTTTTCCTTTTTATCTCTAACATTTTCTCTTCATTTTGGCATTATCACTCGAAAGCTTTTGTTGGGTAGAGATATTTTTCAAATCAATGAGTTTGCGATCCCTTTCAAAAAATTATAATCGAAAATTACCAAAAAATTAGTTTTTCGCTTTTTTCACACCATAACTTTTTAACGGTTAGGTATATGTAGGGCGCGGATTTTTAGTTAAGGAAATCTTAAAATAGTTAATTAAATAATGGCGAAAAAATGCCAAAAATAGTGGTCAAAATCCGGGTTCATAAGCAAAAATAATGATGAAAAAATGTGTGTAAAAAACAATAATACAGATTTGGAAACAGCAGATTTGCACGCGTGGTGAAGTGGATTTCAAAAAATGTTGGCATACTGTATTTATACTAGGTACCGGGAACGGGGATACCGGGGACGGACAACCCGGGAATCCCCGGTTTCGGGGATGGGCAAACCGGGGAACGGGGATTCCCGGCCGGGATTGTGACGGCCGTTTGGAAGCCAAAAAGGCGTTGAAAGAATGAGAAGGATTCATTTAAAATGTCGGCGTTTTTAGTGTAAAACGCCCGAACCTTAACCGAATTCGGCATGCCAACCCTAAAAAACAAATGCCGATGATGGCATATTTGTTCGATCAATTTTCAGGTAAGTTATTCACCATTTTATTCAAATGGAAACAAACAATTGCAACAAAATAAAATGTGCGAATAAATCATTTTTCTGGAGGGGGGGGGGGCATTTTGTCGGGAGGGGCAAAGAGTCCTAATTTTGAGAATTTCGAAGTTCCGATTCACAAATTTCAAATGGTACCCTCGTGTCGGGATCGGGGCTTGAAATTCGAGGTTCGGGTGCAAAATCTGGCCAAAAATGCCTCTAGGTCTAATGATTTGGTTGAATGTAAACACCGGAAGTTAATAATTAAAACATTTTACTGTTTTTGTATTTTGATTAAATTTTGAGTGGTTTTAAAAAGGCATTTTCAAGCTGATTCAAAAGCGGCTTAAAGGGGTTATGAAGCTTGAATATTAAGCCCAAAATGGTCAGTCTTTGTCTCCCTCCCTCTTTACCAACCTTTGCCATCCGTGATTACGTCCAGCCCTGATCCCCACCCACAAAATTTGGATTTTCAGCAACAAAAAACAAATGTCGGACAATCCGACAATTGAAAGAAATGTGAGTTTTGAGGTCGAAAGCGATCGATTTGATTTTTTGGTAGACGACCATTTTAAACCGCTTTTGGAGGGCTAATTTGAAAAAAAAAGTCAATCTTTGGGGGGTGCATACCCCGACTTGCCCGGCCCCCGATTTTCCCGCCCCAATGGCGGGGAGCAACCCTATTTTGAACCTAAATTCTCGGGGTTTTGAAGGTCAATTCTCGAGTCTCGGGGTCAAGTCTCGGTCCAAAACACTGGTAGGAAGTGATCCGAGTGGCGAGCAGGGTGCCTTTAAATAGGACAAAAATGGGAGAGGCAAGCCGAGGGTCATTTCTCTCTAGAGATAAGCATGTGTGGCAGCAGTGCCGAAGAAAATGGAATTAATAATTATTTCTTATCGGGAGGGAAATTTTGGAGGTCAGATTTAGGGGAGACAAACATCGTTGGGAAAGTCTAAAGAGCATCCACCTTTCGTATTAAAATCCTCAAAACACACCAAAACCATCATTTTTAGCATCATTGACTTTCCAAAAAACACTAAAAAGATGCTAAAGCATCAAATCTGCGAGCCTTGATTAAACCGGTGCTGAATTCAAACACACCAAAGCAAATTTTACAGAAACCCCAAAAAATACTGTACAAATTCGAAAACGAAATAAATTGAGCCAAAATTCGATTCAATTTTGATGTCATATGTAGCTCAACGAAATGCATGGAAACAAATCGGCGACAGAATCGACAAGAAAACCGGGGGAAGTGTCTGCAAAAACAAATAAATATTTTAATCAGTTAGGAACTTGAATTCGACGTCCGGGGGCTTAAAATCGACGCTTTTAAAAAATTGGATTCGCCCCAAAATTTTATTCTTTCTCACCCAAACGCTTTCCGTTCTTTGTGTAAATAATTTGGCGACAAATTGGAAAAAATAAATCCCAAAAAAATATTGATAAATTCGAAAACAAAAGAATGGAATGGATAAATGCTTTTAATCGACAGAGAAATAAATAAATGATAAAGAAACGTAATTCAAATTTGAAAATAAAATGAATGGATAAAATGAATTTGATCGACAAAAATAAAAAATAACGATCGTACAACTTTTAACTTTCAAAGAAAAAAGAGGGCTTCCTCAACAGAATTTGTAGTAAGTCCCTAAATAGAATGCCACTTTATTAAAACTTAACAAAAGGCATACAAGCAAAATAAAGGCATTTTAATCTTATTTTATTGAATTTTGAAATATTATAAATTTTGATCCAATATTCAAAAGAAAAAATTTTAAAGAGAATTCTTTCATTAATATTTAAATTCAGCCCCCCCCCAACAACGAAAAATATTGGCAATTCAAAAACAAAATAAATTGAAAAATGCTTTCTGGTGGTTTCCAGTGCCGTAGAATCCAAATCTGACCTCCATTTCGGCTCATTCCGAACCCCGAACCCAAATTCGAATAAATTCTCCAAAATTTTTATTTTTCCCTCGTTCTTGGAAGAAAGCAATAGCCAAATCTTCATCGGGGACTTGGACAATAAGGGCATCATAATTCATGGCCATATTTGCGGGAAATGAGCAATGGTATTTCCACCTCCTTTCCGGTCATTTCATGTTTCCCTCCCTTATCAGAAAACCGCCATCCCCCCCCCCCCCATTTCCAGTGATTTCCCTCACATTTTAAACTCGGGAATTTAAGGTCATTTATGCCAGTTATCAATCGGGAGAACACATGCAAATTGGTGTGCAAATGTTGAAGGAGCAACAGCAAATATTTCATATCGAATAATTACGATTATGCGGAAAAATAAAAATTTTGGAAAATTTATTCGAATTCGGGTTCGGGGTTCGGAATGAGCCGAAATGGAGGTCAGATTTGGATTCTACGGCACTGGAAACCCCCAGAAACGTCTTAAAAACAAATTGTTTTTTTGGGTCAAATAACCCACAAGTACCCCAAAATTGGTTTCAATTTCGGTGTCAGGCCAGAGCAACAAAATGCACGGAAATAAATCGGTGGCAGAATCGACAATTTTGAATACTGTTACTCATTTTGAATCTCAAGAATTTAGGTAACTGAGAAGCAAAATCCTAAATACGTGCCTGTTGCGGTCCCGACGAAACAAAAATCTTAGCAATCCAAAATGCATTTTTTCTAGGGTGAAAAAATACGTAGAACACGAATCATAGCTCGGCTTTTGTGAATTCCGAACCCCGAACCCGAGTTCGAACAATTTTTGAAATTTCAGCCACGTGAAAAATAATTTATGCATGAACTCAAAAAGCTTAAAATCTTCAGAAAATCACGGAAATGTTTGCAATAATTGGAAAACAAAACAAGGTATAAATGTGCAATATAAAAAAATTAATCAACAAGGTTGCTTTTTGAACATTAAATTTTTCGTAGCAAAAAGTAAAAAATTTTCAGAATTTGTTTTCTTTCTCTGAAAATTGAAAGACAAGTCGTCGTCGGCAAAGCGCCAACGTTTCCCCTCATCCAGTTAACCAAATGTTGATAGCGCGGCTGAAAGCAAACAACAAAAAGTGAATGATGGAACCAAAGATTAATGGGTCCCGAATATCCAAAAAAAGGCCGATGTTTCAATACTAGGCTTGAGCCAGGAGGAAGTACCCAAAAAAATTCAAAAAAACATTTGTTTTTTGAAATTATTGCAAAATTAGAAACAAAAAAATAAAACTTTAAAATGCATGTGGCGCACCAAAATTGTTTTTTTTCGAGTCCTAAAGCTTTTTTTCTGTCATCAAACTGACCTCTCCGTAATGAGCATAGCACCTGTAAAAAATTTTCCCAAAAATTCAGTTCCATGCAAGCCGCCAATTCTCACAATAAGCAGTATATTCTTTGAAATTTTCTCAAACAAAAACAAAAGCCGTAAGTGAGTAAAAAAAATTGTTATTTTTTGATTTGATTTTGTTGATAAAATTTTAGAAAAAAAAGTAACGAAAAAAATTGTTTGAATTCGGCTTTGGGGTTCGAAATGGAAGACAGCACACCCCCTCAGACAACGCAAAACTGTACCTGGGCCGGGCCAAGCAGTTCAATGGCAATAATGGCAACCCATTTCAACACGTACATGTTGAAAAACAAGTGTAACAATCCCTGGTGCGAGAACATTGACAGAAACATCGACAGGCAAAGATTTTCTGCAATTTAAATCAAAAATTTAAAGAAATTCAGCCCGTTTTTTGGACCTATCGGCTACATCAGTGCCACCAAGGAATTGGTCCCAAAAATAAGGAATTTTGATTTACCGATCCAAAAAACAAAAATTTTCGTTTATCTTTTTGGGGAAAAATTTCAGAAATCCATGTGCACTTTTACCTGACGCCACGCCGCTGGTGAAGTAGCGCCGCATTGCGGGCATCAGAGCCGGCACTTTCAAAGTAAAAAACACCGCCATATTGGCACTGATCAGTGTCCAGATCAGTTTGGACGTCGACTGCAAATTGGACTGCGCATTTTTGTAATCGTAGACAAGCGCCGCCGTGAAGAACAAGCCGTTTGTCTGTGGTAAACGAACGAATTGCCATTTTTGAGAGAGAAAGAATTGGGCTGCTGACGATGATTGGGCGTCGGTGAATTTGCGTTTCAAAAGAATTTAAATAAAATAATCTTTTTCCCATTGAAAAATGGGATTTTCTTTTTTTTTGTGTCAACATTTTGCCCCATATTTACAAAGAAATTTGAATTTTTCAGTGTTTGTATCGGGGCTGGACGTCACTACGCAAAAAATAATCCGTCAAACGTTATGCCGGGACGCTTCCAAAAGTCCGTCTTGTCATGACGGACCCCACAAAATGCTCGTCATGAATAAGGAATCCGTTATTTAAATTGAAACAACGGCACAGTCTTTTAATATATATTAATTTACAAGTTTAAAAATATAAATTGGGCTTAATAAGGACTTCAGAAACGAAATCCCGGTCCCGTACTCCCTACATTATCGTTCATTACAAAGTTCTTAAATTCGCAAATAACCGAGTCGGGATTTTTTGAAAAATCCCGAATCAGGATCAGGATTTTTAAAATAACCGGGAGCAGGATTACCAGGATTAAAAATCCTGGTTTTCAGAATATCCTGATCCTGGGTCCTTGATGAGGGACCAGGATCAGGATTTTTCCAAAATTTTTGAAATTTTTTGTAAAATTGGCCAAACCTCTGGAATTTTTCGATTTTCAACCAAAATTTAAAAAAATCGGCACTTTTTTAAAATGTTTTTTAGAAAAGGGAGGGGTTGGCGGTGCCGATAGGCGCCGCCGGGAAAATTTTTTTGATTTTTGATGACAATTTGTTAAGAAAATTGGCCAAAGAATGATTAATTTTGCATGGCTATTTGTAAATGGTGTTGTAAATAAAAATTTTAACTTAAAATTTCTGGTTTTTTCTCTAAAAAACCAGAAACCAGAAATCAGAATTCTGGTGGCCAAAACGACCAGAAATTCTGGTAAATCAGAAAACCAGAACAGAACAGAGCACATCCCTGGTGGGCATTCACTTTTGGGAATTATTCTCTTTTTATTATATTAAATTTGAATTGTTTATTTGCTCCCAGCAAAATGGTGACCCCGGAAAATTGTGAGAATGGAATTTTCAAAGCCTAAACTGTTTTTTTCACGCTTTAAAACTTTTTTATGTTTGCAACTAAATTTTTCCCCGAAATTACGAAGAAAAATGCTCAATTTTGGTGACATTTTTTAACAAAAACCCCCCAAAAATTCTCCCGGCGGCGCCGGCATCGCTGGGCCGCACTAAAAGCTTCAAAATTTTAAAATGAAAGTGAATATTTCAAAATATTTTTTTAATCACATAAAAAAAAATTTGCAAATTTTGTTTTGGTTTCGACTTTCGATTTTCAACGTTATTTTCCTTTTTCGAACTTTTCAACAAATTAATTGTAAAAAATATTTCCATTCATTAAATGTTTAACTTGTTGACCCGTCGCTTACTCAAGGCACTTCAGCATTAAACATGGGTTAAAGCTTAACATCTTTTGAAATTCCACTCTCACAATTTTCTGGGTCAACATTTTGCTCGGAGCACATAAGCAATTCAAATTTATATAATAAAAAGAAAAAAGATTAATTCCCAAAAGTGAATGCCCCCCCCCTTTTCAGGTCAACAAATGCCTACCGCAAAATCCATTCAATTTATTAAGATAATCCCAACTTTTGGTCAGTTTATAAATATATAATTTCATTAAAAAGGTTAAAACATTCATTTATTTTTAAAAAAAACTCTCTCATTTTAGAAGCTAAAATTTTGGAAATTCTTGCTAAATTTAAGTTAAAGTCTCGTGATTTGGCTTATGTTTTCAATTCGTTAATAAATTTTCCAATTTTGTAGAAATTAGCATGTCAGTTTTGACCGAATACGAGAAACTAAGTCCCAACTTTCAGTTATAAATAATGTCAATTCATTCAAAACGGTTAAATAATGTTCAGTTTAAAATTTTTGTCATTTTAGAACTAAAATTTAAAATTTTGTTTTGTAAATAAACATGTCAATTTTGGCCGAATCATCCACTGCTGGAGGGGACATAACAGCTGATCAGGGCAAGAAAATCGATTAATTAATATTAAATTAAAATCTTTTTAAGTGCCAATATTTTCAGAATATTTGTGGCCAACTTTTTCTAATTTGGAGCAAACTGAAGAATTGTGCCTTTTACGGGCCAGAATTGCCCAAATAGAACGCCAACAATCGATCAATTTGGCAACCTCTGAAAATGCCGGTTTTGTTTTGGTGGCACAAAATAAAAAGCGTCGAAGAGTTGAAGGAGGGCATGAAGACACGAAAGAATTTCTCGACAAAAAGTTTGAACAAATGGAGAAAAGAGTTGAAAAACTCGAGCACGAAAATGTGAATTTATTTTTTAACAAAAACATTTAATTTTTTCTTGCCTTTTGTTCAGAAGGAACTCCGCGCGGAGTTGGAACATCAGAAGCAGCTTAAGGAACAACTCGAACGCAAAATAGATGAATCGCTGAAGTCTGTCCAAGCGATGGTCGACGCCGAATTGGAGAAGTGTCAGAACAAACAGCAACAGACCATTGACGAGTTGACAGAAAAACTGAAGGGTAAATTGTTTGAATTTGAAAGAATCCTTTTCTTTTTTGATAGTGTGCGGCATTAACCACCATCTTTTTGTTCCCAAAATAATTCGTTTATTTCACCATCAGTTTCCATTGAACAGCTTTCATTGATGCGTCAGGGGGAACACGAGAAACTGTCAAATGCTAATAAGAATTTAATCGAAGAGATAAAGGAACAACGGGAAATGGATCTCGCCGAATTGGAGAAGCAGAAATTGTCAAATGCCAACAAATTCGCTGAAATTGAACAGAAGAATTCTCTGCAGCATGAAAAGATCGTCAAACTGGAGCAATATCAGAAAGAACAACAACAACGACGTCGGCGTTTGCCGTTGGAATTGAAGTGTGAGGTGTGCCGTTTTTAAATGCCAATCAAAAAATGGATAAAAAAATCCAAAAATCATTTTTAACAAAATTTCTTAATTTTAAATGTTTTTTTTTCTTGTAAATATTGTCCGATTTTAGGTAATTTCCGCGTTGCCCTTTCAACATGGCCGATATATGCTTTTGCTGTGCCGGTCAATCGCCAAAAATTGTATTGCGCTCGTCCGAAAACAGAAGGCACAGTTTGAGGTCCAATCCTTTTGATTTACAAAATTCGTAATTTTTGGACCAATTCTCTTAACAAATTAAGTCAAAAATCCCAAAATTTTTCTCGCCGGCGCCTGTCGTCACCGCCGACCCCCCCCCCCCCACAGCAGAAGTAAAGCAGAATTCGCAAAAATTGCATTTTTGGAAATTGAATAAAAAGCGGAAAAATATACACCCGTAAAAATCTACTTTTTTTCGGTATCCCCCCCCCCTGCCCTATGGTTTTGCATAAAAATCCCCCCCCCCCCGTTACAGAAATGCCAACATTTCCTTTCCCTTAAACAGAATCGATGGGATTCCTCGGCATGTCACCCGAGCCTCGCGCTCATTGGGCCCGATCAATTAATTGTCCAACTTAATGGAGAGAGTAAGCATTGTTTTCTGTTAAAGTGATTTGATTATTTTTTAAGCGTTAGACAATTTTTAAATTAACTCAATTTTCAGGGTGGAGCTCTGTCCGCGCTGAAAAGCCAATGTCGAAAAATACTTATTTCGAAGTGAAAATCTTAGAGAAAACAGGGTAAATATATAATATTATATAAACATTTGCTGAGCTTTAAAATATTATTATTAGGGATGATACTTTTAGGTTTGAAGAACCTCGAAATAGGCGCCTAAAATAGGCTCCAAAATTCGGGTTCATAAACAAAAATAGGCTCGAAAAAATGGATGTAAAAATAACAATAATGGCTTAAAAATGGTTTTTACATCTGAAAATTACCAATCAGTAGGGAGGGATGCTACTTTTAGAAAACGCAAGAAATTCTATGAAGGACATGACAAAAAACGAATTTTATTTTATTTCATTTTTTTGTTGAAAAAAGCTTGTAATAGGCACAAAAGTTCAAAAAGACGCCAAAAATGCCAAAATAGGCTTCAAAAATTTTAAAATACCCGAAATAGGCTTCGTCCGAAATCGGTTTTTTTAGGCTGTTAAAACGATAAAACTTTCGACTAAAAACATGTTTTTCGTGCATAACTCGTCAAAACAAAGCTGCAGAAAAAATAGGCTTAAGCCTAAAAATATCATCCCTAATGTTATATTTAGACATAATTTGGTTGGACTTGCGACCAAAAGAATGCCATTGGACAAATTTGTTGGACGTGACGAAGGCACGTACGGATATTCAAGCTGGGGCGCATTTTATGGTCACGAGATTGAGGGATGTTGCCGCGCTAATGGACGTCCTGTCATCGGAAGAAAGCCTTCGTTTGATGTCGGCGACGTCGTCGGCTGCGGCGTCAATTTTAAAAATGGCCAATTTATTTACACAAAAAACGGAAAGCGTTTGGGTGAGAAAGAATAAAAAATTTTGGGCAATTCATTTTTAAAAAGTCCAGACACCGTTTCTTGTTTATGGGGCGAATTAAATCTTTTTTTGCACGAAAAGGGACAAAAAGCATCATTAAAGGAATTCGTGGACATAATTGAAGTGTTGAGGGGGAAGGTTTTGGAATTATTTCCGCCCAACTTTTTATAGGCTTAAAAAGGGGGGGGCGACTTTAATAAATATTTGTTTTTGCAGACACCGCCAATTTATTTGTCAATGATTCTGCCGTCGATTTATATCCATGCGTTTCGATGGGCTGGATTAGCACCAAAATTGAAGCAAATTTTGGTCCAAACTTCAAATTCAACATTTCCGAAGAGATTTAGAAACTGAAAACGAATCATTTTTTTTCTTTGTCGCTCAAAGAATTTACAATTCGTTTGGTTACACATTTGTCTGATTTGCTTAATGTGTTGTTGTCATTTTACAATTTTCCTCGATAAACAAATTTACTTTTCGGTAAAAGTGAAGAGTAAAAAAACTTTTTCTGAGCTGAGATACGGTTCCGCAAAGTTGATAAAAAAACTATGGGCCGGACCCTTTTGGTCAAAATTTAGGAAAATGGAGCATTTAGTGTGTTTCGACTAAATTGTTCAACAGAAAGGCAGTAAAATTGAATTTTTATACTATTTAGGTAATAGTTTCAGACCACTAAAGAAAATTCTGTACTTTACGGTTTTGCGATCCCCTCCCCAAATCTGGTGGAAAGATCATACTTAAAATATATGGGGTTTTAAAGGGTGCTGATTACGAATCTGACAATATTTTTAGGATCTGACGCCATCTAAGGCAGGGTGCACAAAAATAAGGACATCAAGGGCAAAAAATGATTTTGGCGTCCGAAATAAGGACATTTTACAAAATGTTCAAAAATGTATTTACAGTAAATTGGTGGGGGTTGGCGAATATACGCCTCAACAATGCGTCATATTGCAATAAACTACGCATTGCATCCTCAATTTGAGCTCCTCCCGGCAGTCATGGCATTTGTATTTCTATTATATTAAAAAACATTAAAGTTAAAGCATTTAAAAGTGAGAAATTTTAATTTATACTCATACCGTTAATTAGAAAAAGGGTTTATGAGTAAGAACTTTTGACAAATTATTAATTGGTAAAAAAAGAAATTAAATGAAAGGAATTGGAGAATTATTATAAAAATGGAATTGAATTGGAACCATTCATTGTCTTGATTTTTCAATTATTTTATATTTGCAGAAAAATTAGATTTTAATTTTTTTCGGTAAAAAAAAAGAAGTTTTGCTTCTTCAAAAGCTATTAGTTTATATTCAATATTTAATCTTAGAAAATTTAAAATTTAATCGTTGTTTATAGTATTTATCTTTTTTTAAACCACAAAAGCCACTGACAAATTATATTGTTAATTTAAAAATAAATATAAAATAAATAAAAAATACTTAAAAATTCATCTTTTATATAAATACTAGCGATTTAAGTGCGCCTAAAATGTCAATAATCTTACTGCAGACGAATTTAGAAAAAGTTACATAAATCTTGACTAATTGAGTCTCCCTATGGTTTTGCGAAAATTGCAAATGGTTCAAAAATCGTTTTGACGCGAAATCCCCCCTCATTTTTTTATGTGAATGTTTAATTTTTCCAGCAAAATGACTAAAAGTCTTCTATTGTTGAAGATTAATTATTTTTCAAAAACAACCAGAAATTAATGTTTTGTGGTGTATTTTCTTGAATTTTTGGTGAAAATGCCAAAATATGCAACGAATGCCGATGAATTTTCAAGGAGATTTGCAAAACATCATAGGGTCGTTTTAAACCGGGGGTCCCGGTTTTCGGTCAAAGTAAAATACAGATGAGGACAATCGAGGTCGTCTGAAGCCTCCGTTGAATCTGAAATGTCGGTCTTCGGCGTGTACGGCTGTCCCAGAAGGCATTCCGGCGACTTGTAAAGGCGCGTCCCGTAAGCCTAAAAACGGGAATATTTTGTACCAAATCCTTGCCGGTAGGGCATGGCATACATAACTTTGAATCTGATCAGAAATGACTGATCAAATTAGTCCATTCGAAATTTTTGTTTTTAAACTACAAACAAAAAAAGGAAAACGGACGGTCTGCACGAAACCCTCCGCATTCTGTTGCCGGCTAATCCCGAAATCGGCGAGTTTGACGGTGTCGTCCGTGGGCAAGTCGGACTTTTTTTTGTTCCTCCTCCTGCTGATCAGCAGTGGATTCTTTGTCATTGGTCGGCTCAATTTCGTCGTTTTGACCGTGAAAAGTGTCCGCCACATCTGTCATTAAAAATTAAATAATAATTATTAAGCATTGATTTTGTATTTATAAATTAGCACTTTTTTACCATTTTCATTTTGTGCCAGCAAATCGAAGCTGGCGCTTGAAGTTGGCAAATTGATCGATTGTTGGAGTTCCAATTGGGCAATTCTATCGTGCAAAAAACGCAATTCTTCGGAAGGGTCCAAATTAGAGAAAGTTGGGCACAAATATTCTGAAAATATTGGAAATAATAGATTTTAATAAATATATTAATAATCGATTTTATTTACCCTGATCAGCTGTTATGTCCCCTGCAGTGGATGATTCGGCCGAAATTGACATATCTCTTTTACTATAAAATTTTAATTTTAAAATGACAAAATTTAAAACTGAAATTCGGTTAAAATTGGCATGCTAATTTCCCTATTATTAACGAATGGAACACATAAGCCAAATGATGTCAGGGTTCCTGATTTGATTCAAGGGTTGGCCTTGAACATGGAAAGTCATCTAATTTAAATTGAAGCCAAATTGTGAAAAGAAATTTATTTATTTATTAAAATGGGCGGTCGGCGTGAAGATGGAAAAGTATTGGCACAACAAAAAAGTGAAATGAATGCCCGATGGATGGTTAACGAAGCAAATTGTGAGTATTTATGCACTTGCTGGACTGGACGTGCTCTGTCTGCTGTTGGGCTGCTGGCGATGATTGGCGTCGGTGAATTTGCGTTTCAAAAGAATTTAAATAAAATAATCTTTTTGCCATTGATTAAAATGGGATTTTCTTTTTTTATGTGTCAACATTTTGCCCCAAACTTACAAAGAAATTTGAATTTCTCAGTGTTTGTATCGGGACCGGGAAATCACGCCCCGATCACGTAATACCCATTAATCTTTCATTACAAATTGGCCGACTTAAGCAGAGGTTTGGATTCCACTTTAGGAGGGGGTTGAAAAATAATTACCCATGCGTAATTAAAACAGTATATAGGTGTATACGGTAAGAGCAACAAAGATTGGCTGCGCGCGTATGATTCGAGCTAACATTTTGGGTGGCGGCAGTTTCCTTTAATTTTAGCCGAATGATCAAAATTTTGGTCAAATTGTTACTTCGAAATCCGTGCCAATTGGTATAAATATGATTTTAGTGACAATGTACTTTTTGGGGCCAACCCCTTTTTTTGGTGTTGATGTCAGAAAATTTTTCTTGGCAACCTTGGTATGTATAATCCGAATCAAATGTTATTAAAACCATTTAAAATTTTAAATTTTTTATTAAAGCGATACAAAATTATTCAATTGTTGTTATGACGAATTAGTTTTTTGAGTCGTATAATTTGGCATTTGTTGGCCTATCCCCGCCCACAACAATTGTTTACAGTCCACCCCCCCCCCCCTTTTGAACTGTCAATTCATTTCTGTTTACTCCACACATTTTGGCAAAAATGCCCTCCCTCCGCGTCCCCCCAAATATGTTTTATTATAGGGTTGGACGGGACCGGGACCGGTACCGGGACCGGGACGGGATTTCCCGGTTTTTTCAGGTCCCGGTCCCGGTCGGGACGGGACTTTTTGAAAACTAAAAGTCCGAACCCGCTTGAGTGCAAGCACTTATTTATTTGTTTTTCCCTCTAATCAAATTGGCATCCCCTCCAGGGCTGGACGTAATTACGCTTACGCTTACGCCGATTACGCCAATTACGCCGTTTTTGAGCGGCGTAATTACGTATTACGCTTACGCCGTAACTGGCATTTTTGCGTAATTTTTGCGTAACTAGTGTAAAAAAAAATGTAGCGGAACAAGCTTTTTTGTTAAAAAGTCAAGCATAATTTCGAAGGTACCGACCGAAGAAAGTTGAGTACCGAACGGAAAAAGGTGGCCATATGTTCATTATTACAACATTTTTGTGTAATATCACATGGCTCAGTGGTTGAACTTTGTGATGAGATTCTCTTTTTTCTGAAGTTCAATTCCTCGAGTGATATTGTTTTTTATTTTTTTGATTGAATGCCCTAGTGGTGTGATGGTGATTGATGTTGGGTTACCCGGCGTTCAAACCCCGACGGTGTAGAGTTTTTTCTGTTTTTCAATTAACTTCATGGTAAAGAAACAATTTCTAAAATTGTTTTTAAATATTTCAGATTTTTAAAATACCACGTTACCTGTAATTTCCTGTTTTTTCTGATCAATTTTTCGTCCTTCCGCTATGCAGTTTTTGGATCATTTTTCTTAAAAAATCCACCAAAAATTCCAAAAATCTTCTCGGCGGCTTATAGGCACCGCCGACCCCCCCCCCCCCCTTTAAAGTTTAAACTGATCGAAAACCTATTAAAAATGCTGCCACAGGACAGGTCGAAATGCTAATTTTCTTAACCGCAATCTCCAAACTCAATTATAAATATGGATAAGGCGAAAATTTCCAAAATAATTGGTGGTATTATTTAAGAATCAATTAAAAAATGTTAATTAAAAAAAAATTAGATTTTTGAAAAATTAAAAATTTTAACCAGTTACGCTTACGCTTACGCCGATTACGCCAATTACGCCGTTTTTGAGCGGCGTAATTACGTATTACGCTTACGCCGTAATTGGCATTTCTAAAAAAATTACGCTTACGCGTTACGCGGCCTCGGGGACCGGTTACGTCCAGCCCTGATCCCCTCATTAATAAGATTTTAAATAAATATTCTAATACTTTTTAATTAAAAATGCGCGCAAAAAAAGAATAGATATGTACAAGAATTTTTGAAATAAATTCATCACATCTTTCTGAATTTTTGCTTCAATTTCCTTAACAAAGATTGCCAATTTTTGTAAAAATTTCTCCGGCGGCGCCTGTCGGCACCGCCGGACATCCTCCACTCTTACGTAAACCAGTTTTTTCCCTAAAATTCCGAAGCAAAATTCATAATTTTGCTAAAATTTTGATAAAATTTCTTTAACAATTGAGTCAAAATTTCAAAAATTTTTCTCGGCGGCGCCTATCGACACCGCCGACCCCCACCTCCCCTACTCAACAAAAAGAATGATGATGATAAAACTGAAGTTAAAGACAATAAGGAAGATATTTTTGAATAACAAAAAAAAAATTTTTGTTTTACCATTGAACATTACAAAAAAAATTTTTCTCCCTTGAAAAGTCCCGTTTGGTCCCGGTCCCGGTACCGGTCCCGGTTGAAAACCTTGGTACCGGTCCCGGTCCCGGTTTTTCTGGTCCCGGCAAGTCCCGGTCCCGGTTTTTCCCAAAAGTCCCGGTCCCGTCCAACCCTATTTTATTATATCGATCGCTCTAAAGAAAAATAGAAAATTTTATAAGTCGGAGAAAAAGGTGTTCTAGGGGTTTTGGGGGTCTTTTTGTTAAAAATTGAGCTCCATTTCGACCAATTTATGAGTCCCGAATTCGATCAATTTTTGAAAATAAAATCATTCAAAAAGCGTAAATTACAACGAAGCAAATAATGGTCAAATTCATGCTCTTTGAATGACTTAGACCAACATTTACTATTACATTCCTGGTATGTATAATCCGAATTAAATGTTAGTAAAACATTAAAAATTTTAAGTTATTTTATAAAGCGATACAAAATCATTCAATTGTTTTTTATGGCGAACGTGCAAACAGAACGACGTCGGCGTTTACCCCGTTGGAATTGAAGTGTGAGGTGTGCCGTTTTTAAATGCCACCACCCAATCTAAAAATCTTATTTTTCATAAAATTTATTAATTTAAATATTGTCCGATTTCAGGTAATTTCCGCGTTGCCATTTCAGCATGGACGCCGAATACTTTTGCTGAGCCAGTCAATCGCCAAAAATTGTATTGGGCTCGTCCGAAAACAGAAGGCACAGTTTGAGGTCCAAATTTTTAGAAAAAAATATTTTGACCAAAAGTGACCCCTTCCCTATGGTTTTGTATAGAAATGTTGTCGTCCCCCCCCCCCGTTACAAAAATGCCAACATTTTCCTTTCAAACAGAATCGATGGGATTCCACGCCATGTCACAAGAATCTGACGTTCTCTGAGCTTGGTCGATTGATTGCCCAACAAATTCGGGCCCCCAGACGCAAATTCGAAAGTTCCAAAAATCTTTTTATTGAACACGTTCAAAAATGCACGAAAAAGGGGGAGTAAAAGCATCATTGCCCGCCCAACTTTTCAACGACATTGAAAAAGAGGGGCGAAATTGACTTTATTTAATAAATATTTGTTTTTGCAGACACCGCCAATTTATTTGTCAATTCTGCCGCCGATTTGTTCCCATGCGTTTCGTTGGACAGTCCTGGCACAAAAATTAAAGGGAATTTTGGGCCGGACTTTGACTACAAATTCTGATCTCTTTTTGTTTTTTGGAAAGATATACGGTCGATTTTATTTAAAATTTGTACAATTCGTTTTGTTTCGATCAAGCCTTTATCCATTCATTTTGTATTTGAATTACGGTCGTTTTATCTTCTTTTTTTTCTTTTCGATTAAAAGCATTTTATCCATCATTTTGTTTTTGAATTTGTCAATATTTTTTGGGATTTTTTCGAAAATCTTAAAAACGAAAAGTTGAAAATAATTTTGAATTTAGCTTAAATTTAAAATTTTACAATGCAATGTTCGCCGTTGAAGGCTTTGCTTTGATGTGCCGCTGCTGCGCAACGAAAATCCAATGGATAAAAGCGGATAATATGCCCTCGCAGGGCAAGGCACGTTACCAAAAAATTTCAATTGAAAAAATTGCAAAGTTTAAGAAAAAAATTGAAAAAAACTCCACCGGTCAGACCACAGTAACGTAACCAGCAGAAAAAATTATCGAAGGGACCCGTATTTTTTTAATTTTTGAAGAGATTTGCACCAAAATTTTAAAAATGGAACCGCCGGGGGGTTTGAAGATTTTAGCTTTTTCACCATGCGAGGAGGAGGAGGCTCATTGGGCTCGAATGACGGCAAGAACTTTGTGCTCGACTGTTTTTATCAAAAAATAAATAAATATGGACGAAACGCATGGATATAAATCGGCGGCAGAATCGACAAGAAACCCGTCAGTGTCTGTAAAAACAAAAAGATTTTTTTAGAATGTTTGAAATTAAATTACAAATTTTTTTATTCTTTTTCTTTCTCACCCAAACGCTCCCCGTTTTTTGTGTAAATAATTTGGCCATTTTTTAAATTGACGCCGCAGCCGACGACGTCGCCGACGCCAAGCAAAGGCTTTCCATTGATGAGAGGACGTCCACCGAACTGGCCACATCCGTCGACTTCGTGCCCCAAAAATCGCCCCAGTTTCAGGGCTGTGTCGAAAGTAAAAAAAAGTTCGAAATCGATCAAAAGGAAAAAAACGTCGAAAATCGAAAGGAAAAAACGTCGAAAATCAAAAAGTAAATCGAAATTTTTTTTTATGTGACTAAAAAAAGTATTTTATTAAAATAATTTATTTTAATAAAATATTGTTCGATAAGTCGTCATTTTTTGCTTCAGTGGCCCTTCTTAGGGCTTAAAGCTTTTGGGCGGCGGGGGGGGGTCGGCGGTGCCGATAGGCGCCGCCGAGAAAATTTTGTAATTTTTACTCAATTTGTTAAGAAATTTCATCAAAATTTTAGCAAAATTAAGCATTTTGCTTCGGAATTTAGGATTTTTTTTTTAAAAAATTACGTAAGAGTGGAGGAGATCGGCGCCGCCGGGGAAATTTTTTGAATTTTAATGATATTTGTTAAGAAAATGAAAGAAAAAATTCAAGAAGATGTGATTAATTAATTTCAAAAATTCTTTTTTTCTGTGCATTTTAGTTTAAAAACAAGACCACTGCCCGTCCATGCCAAAAAAAACTCCCTTTTTATGTAGCGGAGTGCGCCTTGAAGATGCTTTGCTGATTAATGGAAAAGTTGTGAACTTGAACAAATTTGTGAGTTAAATTAAAATTTGAATATTATTTTTTTTAAATATTAAAATTTTTAGCTGTTGGCGGCTCATTCGAAATTTTTTCGAACTTTGTTTTTTGAATGACGAAGAAATACCAAAAATTCAAATTGACGAAGTTCCGGATGCCGTCGCTAATTTTGAACGACTCATTTCCACAATGTATCCGCCGCACAACGTGGAGTTGGACGGTAAAATAATAATTTGTCATAAAATCACTTCCGTAAAATGAGGATTCAAAAATATTCAGATGAATGTGTGGAGGGCGTTTTGTTATTGGCAAATCGTTTTTTGTTGTGCCCCGTTGTGAATCGATGCGTTGACTTTTTGGTGACGAAAAGCAAAAAGTTGGCCATTTGCAAATTCCGATTGGCACATCAGTGCGGCATTATTGGCATGAAGGTCCAAAATGTGCAAATAAAATATAAATTTATTAATTCGATCAATTTCAGAAGAAAATTTTGGTGGATATGACCAAGGAGGACTTTTTAATTGTCGGGGAGAATTACTTGAACAATCTTTCGGAAAATAACAAATTGGGGGCTCAAGCAGTGAAGGAATTGAGTGAACGCCACAAGGAACTTTTCGGCACTAAATGAACACGGAAGATGAGAGATTAGATTAACAAATTTTTATTTTTTTATGGAACTCAGCATTTTTTTTGTTGTCTTTTTACTAGGGTTGCACGGGACCGGGACCAGTACTGAAATGGTCAATTTTTCAAATTTTGGTACTGAAATTTTGGTCCCGGTTTTTCAAAATTCCTTTAAAATCCCACTATAAAAGTCCCGGTTTTTACAAAATGATTTTTTTTCTTGTTTTTGTCCAGTGGTCCCGGTTTTTTTTGACCGGGACCAAATTTAGTCCCGGTCCCGGTTTTTCCAAAAGTCCCGGTCCCGTGCAACCCTACTTTTTACCATGTTGCTTAACAAAACAATAAAAAAAATGTGTCTTTTCGGCTTACGAACAAACAAAAAAAATCTAAAATTTAAGTATTCAAAGAGACAGCAAAGAACAAAGACAGAGAGAAATGAGTAAAAAGGCGATTGTGTCAGTTGAGTTGGCCGTAAAAGTTGCCAATTGGACAATTCGCGAAAGGAATTTATTTCACCAACAAATGCCGGAGGGGATATCAGGCCGCATGGACCCATTTAAAAATAAACCGGGCATTCACCCATTAATTAGTTCCTCAAAACCTCAAAAATCACTAAAAACAGCTTAAATAGTTTTTAAATCAATTTCGAACTGAAACGTAGCCCATGGTGAGATTTACGAAACGTCCATGGTGGCAGACATGGCTAACGAGGAGATTGACAATTTCAGCGAAATGGAGGTGACTACGAAAATAGCAAGTGCTAACTCTTATTTTATGAGAATATTAAAAAAGTTTGAAAAAAATGTTTTTGAAAAATAATCTTTTTAAATCGGTTCTACGAGAATTTCCGGCCAAAACAGGAACTGGCAACACTAAAAAATGTTTTTAAAAATTTAAAATAATTTTTTATATTTTATCTATCTTTCAATAATGTTGTATTTATTTTTTGATAGTGGTTTGTCTTTTTGGTGAGTCTCATGTTAAGTGTTGGGTTCTAACCCGCTTGAGTGCAAGCACTTATTTATTGGTTTTTCCCTCTACTCAAATACGCTTTCCCTCATTAATAAGATATTTTAAATAAATATTCTAATAAAAAAAAGAATAGATACAAGAATTTTTGAACTAAATTCATCACGTCTTCCTGAATTTTTGCTTCAATTTCCTTAACAAAGATTGCCAATGTTTGTAAAAATTTCTTAACAAATATCATTAAAATCTTCAAAAAATTTCCCCGGCGGCGCCTGTCGGCACCGCCGGATATCCTCCACTCTTACGTAAACCAATTTTTCCCGAAATTCCGAAGCAAAATTCATAATTTTGCTAAAATTTAGATGAAATTTCTTTAACAAAATTGAGTCAAAATTTCAAAAAAAAAAAAACTGAAAATCCCGGTCCCGGTTTTTTGGTCCCGCCGGGACCGGGACCAACCGGGAAAAAAGTACACCCCTAATGATGGCATCATCGACCGACAATTTCAACCATTTTTACTTATCTCGACTAAGTATGTCGATGGCCTAGTGGTTCTTTTTTGTGGTGCCTTCATGTTATGTGTTGGGTTCGAACCCGCTTGAGTGCAAGCACTCATTTATTTGTTTTCCCCTCTACTCAAATTGGCATCTCCTCATTAATAAGATTTTAATAAATATTCTAATATTTTTATTAAAAATGTTCGCAAAAAAAGAATAGATATAAGAATTTTTGAAATAAATTCATCACGTCTTGCTAATTTTTGCTTCAATTTCCTTAACAAAGATTGCCAATTTTTGTAAAATTTCTCCGGAGGCGCCTGTCGGCACCGCCGGACAGCCTCCACTCTTAAGTAAACCAGTTTTTCCTCAAAATTCCGAAGCAAAATTCATAATTTTGCTAAAATTTTGACGAAATTTTGATGAAATTTCTTTAACAATTGAGTCAAAATTTCAAAAATTTTTCTCGGCGGCGCCTATCGGCACCGCCGACCCCCACCCTCCCTAAAAGTAAAGCAGAATCTCAAAAAAAAGAATGATGATGACAATGACGTCGAAGGTCAAGAAGATCAACAATATGTGTTGCCGGAAAATTAAAATTTTTTGTGTGTTGATAAAAGAAAATTTTTTCCTTGAAAAGTCCCGGTTGGTCCCGGTCCCGGTCCCGGTCCCGGTTGAAAATCTTGGTCCCGGTCCCGGTCCCGGTTTTTCTGGTCCCGGAAGTCCCGGTCCCGGTTTTTCCCAAAAGTCCCGGTCCCGCTCAACCCTACTTAAAAGTAAAGCATAATCTCAAAAAAAAGAATGATGATGATAAAATTGAAGTTAAAGACAATAAGGAATATATTTTTTAATAATAAAAAAAATTTGTCTTACCATTGAACCTTACAAAAAAAAAAAAATTTCTCCCTTGAAAAGTCCCGGTTTTTCTGGTCCCGGTAAGTCCCGGTCCCGGTTTTTCCCAAAAGTCCCGGTCCCGTGCAACCCTAGTTTTGGGCCTACACCTCAAAATTTTAAAAAAGGTCAACAAAAGGAGTTGAAAACATCATATATGGGGTCTTAAAGGGTGCTGATCACGAATCTGACAATATTTAAAGATCCGACAACATCTAAGGACTTTGTAAATCTATGATTTTTGATTTTTTTTCAAAAAAGTCAACAAAGGGGCGCTGACCTAAAGTTCGTTAAACGAAGGCGGTCCTAGGTCGGTTTACGCGCCCCAAAAACTCACATATCTGCTACCTTTTTTTCGTTAAAAACATTGGCTTGTTTGCCCGTTTAACTCAAATTATGTTGGCATTTTTGTTTTGTTTTTGTCGAATTTTATGCATTTCATGTGAAAATTTTGCTGACAAACCGATGCACCGTCATTGTGTGCCCGATTAAATATAAAACGGGGGCAGACATGTAGAATGCCTGAAAATTGGGCACCGGAAAATTGGGCACCAAAGATTTTCGGAAAATTGGGCACCGAAAATTGGGCACCAGGGAAAATTGGGCACCAGGATATTTTGTGTTTTTTGTTCTAACTTTTTTCAAACAACTCTAAACGCTCAACTTTCTTTTGCTATGTATTCAACGCGAATAGATCTTTTTATTGATACTAATTGCAACTAGTTAGACTTAGTATAAACAAAGTTAGGGAAGATGGGTGCGAGTTTTCTTGGAAAAGAACCATTTTTCAGCTTACAACATTTTTAAAAGTCCACAGGATAGGAAGTCTTAATACCATTTGACAGCATTTAGTGTGGAGAATCTTTTTGCAAAAAAAGCTGAGCGTTTAGAGTTGTTTGAAAAAAGTTAGAACAAAAAACACAAAATATCCTGGTGCCCAATTTTCCCTGGTGCCCAATTTTCGGTGCCCAATTTTCCAAAAATCTTTGGTGCCCAATTTTCCGGTGCCCAATTTTCCGTTCACCGACATGTAAATAACGGACGAATCATTAAAAAAAAGGGCATATGGGGGACCCCTGCAATATTTAGCCTATTATTAATGTATACTAGTCGACCTTAAAAGCAGATTAAATTCCAAGGCTCAAATCATTTGCACCATTTCTTCCCATAAACATTGACATCGCATCCCGTCCCCCTCCCCGCCCTTTCACCTCCCTCCCTTCCCTCCCCCCTCACCCCCTTCCTCCTTTCTTCTCTCCTCCCCTCACCTTCCCCCCCCCCCTCCCCCCCCCCCCCCCTATTCCATCCATTCATCACTTTCTCCCCGGCTCTTCCCCGATGTTGGGTTGGCCATTTATTGTTCATTGTTTAATCGGGCAATCTGTCCGCTCCCTTCACATTTTGTCCCCATTCATTCTCTTTGCATCTTTAGCCTTTGCCCCATTTACAATTTCTTTTAATCTTTTTAAATCGGTTCTACGAGAATTTCAGGCCAAAACAGGAACTGGCAACACTAAAAAATGTTTTTAAATAATTTTTTATATTTTATCTATCTTTCAATGTTTTATTTATTTTTTGATAACCTTTCAAAATATTTTTATTTATTAAAATTCGATTTTGGTTTAAAATGGGGTACTTTTCGGTTTTGGGCCTACACCTCAAAATTTTAAAAAAGGTCAACAAAAGGAGTTGAAAACATCATATATGGGGTTTTAAAGGGTGCTGATCACGAATCTGCCAATATTTTTAAGATCCGACAACATCTAAGGACTTTGTAAATCTATGATTTTTGATTTTTTTTTCAAAAAAGTCAACAAAGGGGGCAAATCAGTTTTATTATATCGATCGCTCTCTGGCCAGAAAGATGAGAGGCTAAAATATTCAATGCCTTTTCTTCAACGCTTTTTAAAATTGGATATTATGCTTTAATGGCATTAAAAAGGTGAATTGGTGTAGTGTCCGGACATTTCGCGCATTGGACATTTTGCACACTAGTACGAAAACGGTCATTTCGCACACTGAGGGCAAAAAATAACATAAATTTCGCACACATTTAATAAAAGCTTGCAAAGTATTTTAGATAGATGGATAAATTAATCGATTTGGTACTATTTTAATTCCAATCTGAACCATTCAATGGGCGAGCAATGTGCGAAATGTCCGATAGCCAATTGGTGTTTTTAGGGGGTTTGGGTGCTTAGCATCTGAATCTGAGCTCCATTTTGGCCAATTTTTAATCCCGGATCCGAATTCGATCAATTTTGGAAAAATATGTTGACCTCAAAATCATTCAAAAGCATAAAATTACAACGAAGAATCAAATAGGTAATGATTGAATTCAAAAGTCTGTAACTTTCGGGGCAACCCTAAAAATGCATTTTTTTTGGCAAAACGAATAAAGTAAAAGATTTATTTTATATTATTCTTTCCCATCTCAACTTTGCTTTGCCCCGTCCGTCCCGATGTATCGTATTTCAAGAATTAATTTTGGTACTTTTTTTGCATGCTCTTTAATTGTTGGATATTGTTTAGCTGCTGCTCCTGTCGCAAGATCCATGCCGTGACGTACTCATGAGGATGCTTCTGCTAACTGTTGGAAAGATGCGGATCTTCCAACTTCATTTTGAACTGTTAAACAAAATGTTACCAAAAATTTGGAATTTAATTTCTGATCGATTTAAAAATTATTGGCTTTTATGAGCTATGTTTTTACCTGACTTTGCGCGTGTTGTTTTATTGTCTTTCTTTTTTGGAATTTAATTAGCTTCCACTAATGTCTGATCTTGTTGCTGGGAATGATGAAAACGTAACTTAATTAGTAAAATAATTTTTAATTTGTTTTTTTAACTAATTAAGATAAGCTACTACGATTTGTTGGGTGTCAATAAACGCGCAACTGCCGATGAAATCAACAGAAAATTTAAAAAGATTATGCTGGAATTTCATACGGACAAAAACCCGGACGGCGCCGTCATGTCCAAGGTGAAATAAATATATTTTTATTTTGGAATATTTGCTTGACTTAATTAAGATCGAGAGGCTTGGCTGAATAACTTTCATTAATTCTTGGCTCATGTTTAAGATTTTTTCAATGGCCAAGGAAACGCTGACTGATCAACGCGCACGGGCCTTTTATGATGCTCAGCAGGGGTACTCATTTTTTGAACCAAAGCTGTACTCTTTCGACGCCTTCAAGGTGTGCACGGAATTACGTTCCACGCTTTTTTTGAAATGAAATGATTTAATAAACAATAAAATTTGTGCGTTCCAGTTCTTTTTTCAAAATGAAATGATTTTAATTTACATTTATTAAATTAATAACAATTTGTGCCCTTTAAGGACGTCCGAGAAATCGGCGCAGGCGCGTACGGCACTGTGTTCTACGGCAAAGCGCCGCCCAGCAACCGCGATGTGGCGCTTAAACGCATCAACGTGCGTTGTTCTTACGTGCCTGTACCTCCCAATTACGGCAACAAAATATTCTCCCCTCTTTTCATTAAAAATAAATGCCAAAAGCCTTCTACACCAATCTGGGGTCAGTTATACCTACCTGTTCTGGCAATATTCACATCTTTTCATTGTTAAAAAAAGCCTTCTGTACGCCTTCTAAAAATCGTTTGAGTACTAAAATTCGATTATTTGCAATTACAGCTGACGAAAAATAGCACGGACGTCGTCAAGGAGGTCAACATTTTGAAGTCGCTCAGTCACCCAAACATCGTCAAATGTTTTTACTCCTTCGATGAAGTGGCGCGGGTTCGGTTTGATCATCTGCAATTTTAAATTAATTCATGATTTTTTTGAGAGTTTTCGTTATTCATTCTTTTTTATTTGCAATTTGAAGGGCGTCAAATACCATGTGCTCGTGTTGGAGTACGTCAACGGCGGTGACCTGGTGACGTGGCTGAAGGTTTGTGTTCCACAATTTTAAAGAAAAAAGTCTATATTTTTTTGAGGTTTTTTTTTTGTCATTTTCAGCTTCGGACGACACATTTTTAGAATAAAAAAGAATAAAATTTGAATTTAACTAGTCATTTTTTTAAAACATTTTTCAGCGGAAGACCAACGACCGCCGGTTGTTGGTGCCGGAAGCGGACATTTGGCGCGTGTTCTCCCAAATTGCGGACGCTGTTCAATACATCCACGCGAGGCGCATCATTCACCGCGACTTGAAGCCGGCCAACGTGCTGTTGACCACGGACGACACCGTCAAACTCGCCGATTTCGGGCTAAGCCGGCAACAGAATGCGGAGAGTTACGCCCATACCGTACGTTTTCTTTTTTTCTTGCAAAAATAATTCCGAATGGACTGATCTGATCAGTCCATTTCTGATCAGATTTATGTCTTGTGTGCCCTACCGGCAAGGATATGGCACAAAATATTTCCGTAGATAAAAATTGACGTGAATTGCAAATGTCTTAACACAAAAAAAAATATGCAATTTTTGCGCAAATTTGAGGCCGCCAAAAAATGTTTCTTCAAAATTTTAGTTTTGCGGTACGCTCCTTTATATGTCGCCGGAATGCATTCAGGGGAAGCCGTACACCGCGGAGACCGACATTTGGTCCCTTGGATGCATTCTCTATGAAGTGAGTCACACTAAACTCTGATCGGTTAGGACGCTGTTCTTTCATTTTTGAAATCCAACAAAAAATTCTAACAACAACAAAAAATCTTTGGCTCCCCCGCAACAGATGGCCGCACTGCGCTCCCCGTTCTTCGATTCGAAGGGCAACATCAACTCGCTGATGCAGAAGATCCGTGACGCTGAATATCCGCCGTTTCCCGACCGTTGCAGCTACACTGAACAGCTTGGACAGATCGTCCAGCGTTGTCTGAACTCCGTGTACAAAGAGCGCCCGAGCGCCGTCGATGTTTATTGGGTTGCCGCAAGTAAGGAATAAAAGTTACGGTGTAATACAGCAGATAGTTAGTGTGCATTCGAAAAGTCTAACTTTCGAGGACCCTAAAAATGCATTTTTAGCAAAACGGATAAAGTAAATAGTCCAAAAAGCATTTAGAAGTTGAAAATTCGAAATTTCTAACGTTTGAAAACACTTTTTTGGAATTTATTGTCTAAATTAACCACTGTCAGGGATCACCTGACATTTGTTCAGAGTTCGGAAATACTCTGTCTTTTAGGCATCAGTTTTTTTAGCTTTAATATTTAAACAAAAATGAAAATTATTTTCCTTAGGGCTAATCCCACAAAAAAATTGTTGGGATTCCGCCGCATGTCATTGCAAACTCTCGCTCTCTAAGCCCGATCGATTGATTGCCCAGCATAATGGAGAGACTGAACGGGGTAAACATTATTTTCTGTTAAATTGATTTAATTGTTTATGTATATAAAGACTCAGACAATTTCTGAATTAACTCAATTTTCAGATTGGAGCTCTGTCCGCGCTGAAAAGCCATTGCTGTGGAAAAATTCTTACTTCGAAGTGAAAATCTTAGAGTACACAAGGTAATTTATAAATATTATAAAACATTTGCTGTGCTTTAAAATGTTAATATTATATTTAGCGGTATTTTCATTGGACTTGCGACCAAATGGATACCATTGGATTATTTTGTTGGATATCACGAAGGCACTTACTCATACTCAAGCGCTGGCATCTTTTGGGGTCACGAGGTCGAGGGATGTCGCCACAACGCCGGTGGACGTCCTCTCATCGTTGGAAAGCCTCGGTTTGGCGTCGGCGACGTCGTCGGCTGCGGCGTCAATTTAAAAAATCGCCAAATAATTTACACAAAAAACGGGGAGCGTTTGGGTGAGAAAGAATTAAAATTTTGTAATTTAATTTATTTGCGTATTTATTTGTTGTGCAGATACCGCCAATTTATTTGTCACTTTTGCCACCGATTTGTTTCCGTGCGTTACGTTGGGCATGCCTGGCGACAAATTTGAAGCGAATTTTGGCCCGGACTTCAAATTCAACATTGCCGATGAGATTTAGAAACTGAAAATGAGGGGATTTGTGGTTTTGTTGTTGCGTTATCATTTTTTTTTTCCTTTGTATATCAAGGTATTTTATCCATTCATTGTGTTTTTCATTTTATTTGTCGAACAAAACATTTTTATCGGAAAATGTTGATCATAGGGCTCAGAAAGGAAATGGCCCAAAACGGGGGGGGGGGGGATGTGATTACAATATTTATGGAAAGAAATGGTGCAAAAAGAATGAGGCCTGGATTTTCAAAATGAACAAGGAATTAATTATTCTGCTTCACTTCTGAGCCCGTAGAAAAAGAGCGAGGGAAATTTCCCCCGAAAATTCCCCGGGAACGTTCCCAGGGAATTTTCACCCAATTCCAAGGGAATTCCTGTAGAAAAATCAGCTAGGTGCGGTTAAAGGTGATTTGACGAAAACCGTGTTGGGTGAGGTTTTCTCGACATTTCTACAAATTTATCACAACACCACGCCAAGGCGGCGGTTCCAACTTTGAAATGTTGAACATTTTGAACGCGTCCTTCAAACTGCCGTCGGTACCGCCGGAGAACCAAACGAATCTGGAGCCAATAGATAAACCCACTTTCAGTCTATAGACATGCCAATTTATAAATTGTCATTTTAGCAACTAAAAGTTATTTTATTGTAAATAAACATGTCAATTTCACCGGAATCAATTGACGGGGGCATAACAACTAATCATGATCAGCAGGGTAAATCCAATTTATTAAGATTTATTAAATATTTGCCAATGTTTTCAGAAAATTTGGTGCCAACAATGACTAATTTGGAGTCATCCGTCGAAAAGTCTTTTGCTTGCCAGACTTGCCCAATTGGGAGGCTAAGCGTCATTTAGGAAATGATTTTGCAAAAAATTTTCCATTTTTCACCAAAATTCCCCTTTATCCCCGCATATTTTTTAGCAGAATAAACAAAAATAAAAAGCGAAACATTCAATTGACGGGGGGCCACTTTCTATTAGCTTGGGGGGGGGCACGCGCGGGGAGCATTCATTGCCCGAGGGGATGTTCGAGAGTGTGAACATTAAATTAGCTGAATACTTAATTTTCAAAAATTCAACCGTTTCAAGTGCTTTAAATTCTCAGGAATTGTTTGTCCAAAATTTAATGTTAATGTATATGTAGGTTGACGCTTCCGGAAGAATAAAAATGAAATTAGTGAATTAATTTAGGAAAATGGGTGGACTACCCATTTCCGCAGTGGACACTTCCGCAGTGCCACTTTTAAAAACTAGGGATGGGATTTTTAGTTCCTAAACATTCCATTAGTTCAATAGTTCCTTAAAAACCTAGGCACTAAAAATGGCCTCCAACTCGCTTTTTACCCAACTCGCTTTTTTTGGAACGACTCGCTTTTTGGGACGACTCGCTTTTTAGTAAGAAAAAAGCATTTATGAGCGGAATTTGAAGGTTTTAAAATTCATAATTTAATAGTGTTTGCAAAGCACCCCTAAGTTCCTAATCTTCACTAAAAAAACTTGAAAATATTTATAAAATTTTGGTTGCAAATCTTTTAACAAATCGAGACAAAAATTCAAAATTTTCTCGGCGGCGCCTATCGGTACCGCCGACCCCCCCCCCCCCCCCCTTCTCAAAAAACCTAAAATTAAAAAATCGTGCTGGGTCGTTTCCTAAATCCGCCACATATGTTTTATAAGGTAGTTTTAGACATCATAACTTAATTTACACCGCATTGAATATGGATAAAAATCGCAAAATATAAAAAATATGGAAAATATGGATTATAAAATGGGCTCTAGAAGCTCCAAACAAAGCTAAAACCATCATTTATGTTATTTATACGCTGTTCCGAGTGCACAAAAAACTTTGGATTTCCATATAAATTGCAGCCCTAGTAATTATTGACCAATTTTCTTAACAAATTCGTTAAAACTTTAAAAAAAAATTCCCGACGGCGCCGACAGGCGCGGCCGGACCTCTCGCTGACTTCAAAACATTTTATATCAACATTCTGCTCAGCCAGAGGAAGAGCAATAATACCCCCCCCTCCTCCGCTCCGCGCCAACTCCATAATTCAAATGCTGGCATATTTCGTGTTTGGTGAACGGTTTAAATGTTCAGTTTTTAAAATTGTGTCATTTTAGAAACTAAATTTTAGAATTTTATATAAATTTAACATGCCAATTTCGCCGGAATCAACCACTGCAGGGGACATAACAGCTGATCAGGGCAAGAAAATTTAGCGGTTGGGGCGGGACTGGACCTGTAACCCCGGTGATAATCTCGATTTTCTGCGGACCGTTGAGCTCGAAAGGGGAGGGCGGGCGCACGCGAGGGCGACCCGGCGCCGATAGGTTCTCGGGGGGCGTGTAGTCGATTGTCACCACAAAGTCGGCAGATGTTCTGTCGGTCGACGATGGAGTTGCCGGGGCCGAGTTGGGGGGAAAGGAGGGTTTACCGTGTCGGGAGTGCGGATAGGCGGGGCTGCGCGCGGGTCGTCCTCACGTGGGCCCGGCGGGAGGGACGACTCGAAGGACAGCGTCAACAGGGGTGCAACAGGAGGAGAGCCGGGCGACCGTGGATCAATATCCATCGTGGAGAATTCAGAATAGAGCGGGGGTGGGAAGAAGAGTCGAAATGCAAATGATTACGGATGAGAGTGATAGCGAAGAGAGCGAGTTTCGGGGGTTTTCGGGGAAATTTGCTCATCGGGGAGGCCTTAATTGCGTTTTTTGTTTGCTCTCTGTAGCCTTTCAGATCTCGCCATTCCCGCAATTGGCCAATTACAACAAATAGTGAGCCACGGACGGAATTCTTGACCAGTAAACATCGAGATGTGTAATATGCTGACCATCTCATTCACCGGAGAGTTCCGCGACTTTTAATAAAAGTACCGACCGAACCTTCTGGTCGACACTAATTTTAACATATTTTTAGATATAATAGAAGCAATCGACAGAGCAGTTTTGCGGTTGCGCACTTGGGCCAAGCGCAACAACATGCGAATGTGCCTTAAGACCATGGCGATAAACAACAGCCACATAGCATTTGCAGCTACTCGTTATGGCTTTCGCCAAGAGAGTTTTGAGATATTATGAATGGGTGAAAGTGAGTTTGATGCATTTAATAAATGAAAGTTATAACTTGGAAACAAAAACCATAAAAAAGTGATAAAGAAAAATGAACTTTCAGGAAGCACTTTTGCACTTGAATGATGTCAGGACGGACACAAGCAGAGATGAGGTAGAATACGAAAAAATGCAGGAACTCTAAATTACAATACATGATTTTTAAACTTGACCAAAAAAGCTCAAACTAACGCGAAAAGGCTATTTTGGGCCATATTGTTCAAAACACATAAGCACTAAAAATATGTAAAAAAACATAAAAATCCCATCTTTAATTATAAATTATATCTCAAAGTCAGTAAGTATGTTTATTTGGAAAATTTGCAGGAGCAACAACCTGCTGGCATAATGCAAATTGTCATACACTATCAGCCTTACCCAGCCGAAATTTTCAATTTCTACTAGGAGCGTCAGGTCTTTTTCAAAAATAATTTGGGAACTCTGGTTTGGACAACGCTTTTATCAAATTTTTGATAAAAAACGCTTAACAATATTATTTTTCAAGTGTTTTTCGTTATAACTTCTTTAAAATCTAACCAAATCAAACATTTTCGGTATTATTCGAAAGCATGCAATGAGTAGAATCCTTCAAAAAGCTTGTGGATAACTCTCAAAAAATCGCTCTTCCGAACCGGAACGGCCGGGTTCTCTTAATCGCTTCCTGTCCGAATCCGGAACCAATTGCCGTGTTTTTTTCGTGCAACTTTTTAAATTATTTTTTAGCGAGAAGACGGGCGGGTCGACGTGCCGATAGGCGGCCGAGAAAAATTTTGAGATTTTGACGCATTTTTTAAAGATTGAACCCAAAACTGATTTTTAGAAATTTTGTTTTCAAAAATTGTTTGAAACGGCTTTGGGGTTTGAAATGGAAGACAGCACACCCCCTCAGACAACGCAAAACTGTACCTGGGCCTGGCCGAGCAGTTCAATGGCAACCCATTTCAACACGTACATGTTGAAAAACAAGTGTAAGAATCCCTGCTGCGAGAACAATTCGTGATCAGCACCCTTGAAAACCACATACATATATAATGTTTTCAGCAGATTTGGTGAGGGGGTCGTAAAACAGGAAAGTATCCAAACTAGAGTATTACCGTACTTACCTGACGCTACGCCGCTGGTGAAGTAGCGCCGCATTGCGGGCATCAGAGCCGCAGTTTAGGAAAAATGTTTGAACCGGTTTTTGAACCACAAAGATGGATATTTTTGGCCTAAATTCTGTGTCTTCCCGTGCACCAATCTGCACAAATTTGGTATCAATCGACAGCTCTCGGTGAGACAAATCGATCTAGATGTGATGGGACACAATTTCCCTAGAAAATCGTGCGCAAAAAAATCGTTAAAAAACCGCTAAAATGCTCATTACAGGAGTTGCTCAAATCAAGTGTTTGTATCGAGAAATATAACGAATAGAACTATGTTTACTAAATATTTTATTTTAATAAAGAAATGTCGAATTTGCTGCTTCTTGGTGCTTAATGCTGCTTTTTTCATGTTCTGATGCAGTTTTTTAAAATTTTGAGATGGCACACCAGCCCTAAATTGATTTTGGAGGCTTTAAGAAAAAAAGTTTTTTTTCTAAAAATTCCTTAAGAAAAATGCAATTCCTCATCCATAAAAATTGCTGAAATATGGATTTATTATGAAAAAATGGCGCAATGTCGATTTATTCTCAAAAAAGCCAACGAGAAAATTTTGAAATTTTAAGAGGATTGAAATATGTAAATTTATCAACCCAAAAAAAAAAGTTGCTTTTTGAACTTTTGAAAAATCCTCGAATTCGGTTCGTTGTTCGACATTCACAAAATCCGAGCTCGGGTTCATGTTCTACGTATTTTTTCACCCTTTTAAAATTTAATCATTCAAAAATTTAAAAAAAAATTCCGTCAGGACGCCAATTCTGCACCATTGCCCATGGTAAAATTCTTGAAACATTTCGCACACAAATAATTTTCTGTTTTTTAGTTTTTAGACTAAACATAATGTCTAATGATGCTTTAAACAATGAGTCGCAAATTCGACGTCGGCGTTTGCCATTGGAATTACAATGCGAGGTTTAAAGCCTGCTGTTTCATTTAAAGTTTTTTTCGGCGGTTTGGGTGGCACGGCATTTTTTTTTGTTGCTTTTTGGTGGCCGACTATTTCCAAATTTTTTTTTATGGCTCCGACAAAACATATTTAAAGAAAACAATGATTTTTATAAGCAAATTTTGAATTTAAATTTCAGTTAATTTACGCCTTGCCTCTTAAACATGCCTCGCGTTTGCTGCTGTTGTCCAACGGAATCAACACCAATTGCATTGCCCGCGTCCGAAAACTGCGCGAAAAATGGCAGGTTCAATTTTTTGTAAGAATTATCCAAAATGTTGTCATAATTTGTGTTTCAAAATTGGGCTCTTATATTGGTTTAGCATTTTTGGTAATACTAAAGATGGTGGGTCCCCCCATTTTCCAAAAAAACCAAATTAGTTTTCAAAGTCGATTAAAAGATTTTTATAGGGGTGGGGTATTCGAGGGTGTAGAGTAACGAGAATATCGTCTCGAGATCTCGAAAATCTCGACGAGCTTTTCGGGAAATCTCGTCTCAATATCTCGGTTAAAAATTCAAAATGTTCTTGCCGGCGCCTATCGGCACCGGCCGAACCTCTTCTTACTCCCAAAAGTGAATAAAAATTTCAATTTGAAAAATTTCTTTAAAAAATGTGTTAAAAAATTCTAACAATTTTCTCACCGGCTCTTTCATACCCCACTAATAGGTCAAGCCTAGCGCGGCAGACAGCATATGGTCAGACACTATAGGCCCTCACCAATGAATTTTCTTTTGATTTTCAAAACCTTGGAACACATGCTAACACTTATAGCGTGACCAAATTTTACAGACACGCTTCTAGTGCTTGCTCCCTTTTTACTCGTACAAAATTTGGTGGAGTTTCTGAGAATTTTGGGGCAAAAATTATATTTTCATCAAAAATCTCGAATCTCCACTGTCCCGGCTCGAGATTTTTTGAGATCCGAGATTCTCGAAAAATCTCGTCTCGACATCTCGTCTTGAATAAAACTGACTTTTCGAGATCCGAGATTTTTTCGAGAATCTCGTCTCAAGTCTCGCTCGAAACTTAAGTCCGGGCTCTAGTGTAGTCCTAATCTGACCTCCATTTTAACCAATTTCGAATACCGGACCCAAATTCGAACAACTTTTTATTCAAAAATTGTTAAAAAGCAATTTTACCCACAAAATCATACAAAAGCATCAATTCGATCATTACTTGTCTATTCGATGTAATTTTGTGCTTTTTGAACAATTCCGAGCATAGATGCCCAAGGGGAAGGGGGGGGGGGGGGTCAGACCCCTCCCGTCGCCGCACTCGGGCACTCCCCACTATAGCAACTTCGCACCAAAATTCCAAAATTTTGAAAAAGAAAATGTTTTCTTAGCGTAGGAAAAGTAAAGAGAGAAATAACATCGCAAATGTAATTCTTGGACCAATTTTTCTTAATAAATTGAGTCAAAACCCCCAAAAAAATTTCCCGGTGGCGCTATCGGCGCACCCGACCTCTCCCATTCTTAAATTCTTCAAAAATTACCGTATTTTTAAAATTTTTGTCGCAAATCTGTTAACAAATTGAGTGTATAATTCAAAAATTTTCTCCGGCTGCGCCTATCGGCACCGCCGACCCCTCCAAAAAATGGAGTAAACGGAAAATGCACCCCCAAAAATCGAGAAAATTGCTTAACAAAAATGCAATAAAAACGAAAAAGTACACCCCTAAGAATCGACTTCCCCCCCTGAAATTTTTTTCTGGTTACGTCCCTGCCTGCCCCCGTTACAGAAATGCCAACATTTTTATTCCCCTTTCAAACAGAATCGATGGGATTACGCTGCATGTCACCCGAGCCTCGCGCTCATTGGGACCGGCCGATTGGTTGCCCAACATAATGGAGAGAAAAACGGTAAGCATTATTCTGTTAAAATGTTTTAATTGTTTATGTAAAAAGAGATGGACAATTTTTGAATTAACAGACTTTTCAGATTGGAGCTCTGTCCGTGCTGAAAAGCCGATAGGGAAAAATCCTTACTTCGAAGTGAAAATCTTAGAGAAAAAAGGGTAATTTATAAATATTATAAAACAGTTGCTGTGCTTTAAAATAATATTATATTTAGCAATATTTTCGTTGGACTTGCAACCAAACGAATGCCATCGGGGTGCTTGGTTGGACTGCTCCAAGGCACTTACGCATACGACCGCATGGGCATTTTTTGGGGTCACGAATTTGAGGAATGTGGCCACGCCTACAGTGGGCGTCGTTACATCGGTGGAAAGCCCAAATTTGATGTCGGCGACGTCGTCGGCTGCGGCGTCAATTTGGCAACGCGCCAAATTATTTACACAAAAAACGGAAATCGTTTGGGTGAGAATGAATATAAATTTTGGGAGCAATTCATTTTTAAAAAAGCATCGATTTTTTTTGTTGTTTAATATTTGTTTTTGCAGACACCGCCAATTTATTTGTCTCTTTTTCCGTCGATTTGTTTCCATGCGTTTCGTTGGTCGGGCCTGGCAAAATTGAAGCGAACTTTGGCCCCAATTTCCGATTCAACATTACCGGATGAGATTTAGAAACTGAAAAATGAGGGCATTTGATCTGTTGTTGTCATTGCAAATTTGCTCGATAAAAGTAAAGAATAATCAAAAACTTTTTCTGAGCCGAGATACGGCTCCTTGGGGCCGACCCTTTTTGAAGCCAAAAATTAGGAACATATTTTTTTCATGAAAATTGTCTAAAAATATGTTATTTTACCGCGTAGCGGGTCCCGGCTCATTACAACTGTTTAAGGCAGGGCTCGGATATCTGCTGCTTTTTGTGGGTTTTCAAGAGCTTTGTGGACTTTTTGTCAATTTTTTGTAAGTTGTTTTGGAAAATGAATAAATGGAACATTTAATGTGATTTTTCGACTAAATTGTTCAACAAAAATGCAGTAAAATTGACTTTTATAATTTAACAGTTTCAGATATCCAATTAAAGAAATTTTTGCTTTATATACAATTGAATTCAAGGGTGTCGTCAAATGATGCTTTTTGTCTTATTTTGATGTTGTTTAGGTTTTTTGGGAAAATCCTATTTTGGCTGCAAATCTCTTAACAAAATGAGTAAAAATTCCAAAATTTTCTCGGAGACGCCTATTTGGCACCGCCGACCCCCCCCCCCTCTTCCCAAAAGTTTTTTGAAAAATCACGCGCAAAAAAAAATAAAAAATCGCTATGCTAATTTGTGACAGGAAATTGCTCAAATCAATTGTTTATACTAGGGTTGAAACCCGGTCCCCGACCCCGCAAATTCCCCCGAACTCTATCCCCGACTCGGGGTCGGATTAACATACACCCCTAAAGATGGCACTTTTGTCAAAAAAATATATTACCCTTACGGAAATTTGAAATTTAACAATCGCTATAATAAAACATTTTTATACAAATTAACGAGATTTGGGGATGGGCCAGTGAGGTCAAAAAAAGTTTTTTACAAAATGTTCAAAAATTAGTAAACTTTAATTTTCGCATGAAATCTGAGTTTTTTAACTATATTTCTCAACGCCAGCAATTTTTTTTCAACAATTCGGGCTTGGAAATAAGGAAATTATAAAATTCGGAAACATAATTCATTTTCCGTTTTACTGCATTTATTAAAAAATTTTCAAAAAAGCAATTTTTTTGCAAATTCTGCTTTGCTTATAGGGGGGGGGGGGGGGGTTGTCGGCGGTGCCAATAGGCGCCGCCGAGAAAATTTTGGAATTTTTGATGGAATTTGTTAACAGATTTTCAACCAAAATTTTAAAAATACGGTAAGTTTTTGAAGATTTTAAGAATGGTAGGGGTTCGGCAGCGGCTAAACGCGCTGAAGGGGAAATTTTTTGAAATTTTATCGATATTGTTTAGAAAAATGGCCCAAAAGTACGAATTATTAATAAATTTTTTTAATGTTCAAGTGATTCGCAGTAAAAAAAGTAAAAAATTTCTAGGTTAAAATTTTCAAAAGTTGTTTTCTTTCCCTGAAGTTAATTGAAAGACAGAAAAAATATTTACACAGTCGGGGTTTGAACCCCGGGCAAACCACAGCACTCACCATCACACCACCAGGGCACTCAGTTAAATTAAAAAAAAACAATTTCGCTTGAGGGCTCGAACTTTAGACAAAATTGACTTTAGGCACACAGTTTAACCACCGAGCTACGTGATATTATGAGGAACTGCTGAAAAAATTCTAATATATTACAACATTTTTCCGTATTTCGCTTCGAAAAACAATCCTTTTCTAAATCTCGAAAATCTCGGTCAAAATCGCCGAGTTCGAGATTTGGAGATGGGCCGAAACCTGGACTCCCGAGATAAAAAATCTCGAAAATCCGAGAGTCCAGGTCTCGGAATTTTCAACAAATTTCCGAGATTCGAGACCTGGACTTTCGGAAAATCTCGGTCGGTCGGGATCTCGATCCCGCCGATTTCTAGTAATGATTAGGAAACGCATTTTTAGTCCCTAAAAAATCCCGGATGAATATTTTCACGAACAAAAAAAGAGTTTTTAAAATAATAAAGTCCAACCTTTAAATGGTTTAAAATAATTTGAAAATAGTTTAAATAATTCGAGATTAAATTTAATTTTGAATTTTTGACTCAATTTGTTTAGAGATTGCAACTTTTTTCAGCTTTTTAGGAATGGGAAGAGTCCGGCGGTACCGATAAGCCAGGCGGGAATTTTTTAAAAGATTTTAATAATTTAGAGATAAAAAGGAAAAGCGAGATAGTACAGGGCTTTTCTCTGCTGCTGGAGTGGACTTTTTCGGTACTTTACCGAAAAGAACCGACCGAAAAAAGTTGAGTACCGAAAATAAGTACAAACGGAAAAATGTGTAATATTTATATATTTGTATTTTAAAATGAATTTGTTTTCAAAAAACTTTTTTGTTTTGACCCAATAACATAATTAAATTATTTACTAATTAATTCGTTTATTTTAATCCAAATAAAAATTTTTCAATATAAAAAAAAGTATTGAAAATTAAACTAAAATTTCCAAATTCGCTATGTCTCATATCTTTATTTATTTTTTAATTAATAAACGAAATCATTGATATAGGAAATGTGTGGGTTGATTACCATCTAAATGAATCACTGCTAAAAATCCACACTATTACTGAATAAAACGATTACGCAAAATTTGTGTTAGAATGATTTAATCATTTATTTACATCCCAACGGAAAATGGACGAATATATTTCATTAAATAAATAAATAAGTTTAAATAAAATTAAAAAATTATTTTTCAGAGCGCAAAATGCGTATTCTCAACTTTTGGGTGAAATTTTTCATCATTTTTCTTATTCCGAACCTCTCCAATGGACAACTCTCTTGCAACTCGTAAAAGATTTTTAAATTTAAATTTTTAATTACAATTAAATATTTAGGGTTTATCTAACGGATGGTCAAAATGGGATGAAGTTTATCCCATACCTCGCAGCGTACCAATGCATAGCAAAAACCGCGAATTTTGACGCAGCATACGGACTGTCATTTCGTCTTCATTCAGAAGGCGGACATTGTGACGACGGGTCTAAAAAGAACCTTAATTTACTAAAAATAAACTGATCAGACATATCAAATTGAAAAGAATATTAAAAAAATTTATGAAAATTGCTGATGAGTGTTTAGTAAACGTAATGGTTAACTTTATTCAATTGCTTATAGCGCGTCTGATCAAATTTTCTGATTAATATGACACTAATTTTGGCTTTTAGTCTTCTGATCTGTTACCCGGGAACGCTTGCGCGCCATAATTCCATTGGAAATGGTTCGACCGCATCTAAAGTGAAAAGAACTTTCCAAGTCGACAACGAAAAAGTGATCATTTAAATCATTTTAAAATCAATAATCATTTTTATAATTTTATTTTACTTAAAATTAATTGTTGTAGAATTATTAATTTAATCATTACAGAACAGCTCGGTTTTCCAGAAGTGTGCGAATTTGTTAGGAAAAGCTGGCATTTCCCATGGGAAACATTGGCGTGGCATGTACGTGTACACAAAACCGATCAATGCCACTGAATCGAACCCAACTCGCCAAACATTTTGGGAGACGTCACTGACACCGAACACGTTTGTTTAAAAAATCATAATTCAAAATTATAAAATTCAAATATTTTAAAAGTCAATGGCATTTTAGCTACGAGCTTGACACATTATTATTTATCCATTTGGGCGGGGCCGGCGAATTGGGAATGGCGCATTTTTGGGAGAGGACGCTGGAGATCGGATGTTGGGCATGGACTTGCTGCCGTCGATGAAACAAGAGAATGTTACGCTGTTCGTCGTCCGCAACTGCAGCTGCACCATGGATGCATGGGTAAGAAATTGATTTTCAATAAAAATGAAATGCCACATAAATATATTTAAATTATTTAAAGTTCATCCGACCGACCGATCCATGGAGGTACCCAAAAGAACCGAAACAGCTAACAGCTGGATCGAACAATTGTCCAATCAAAGAAATCGATCAGACATTTTCGATCGATTTGACCGGTGTGGACTTGCCGATCAAAATTGCCATTAAAGCGATTACCGACGACAAGCTGGAGAACATTACTGTGGAACTTTTGCAGTCTAATGGAGGTGCATTTTTTGTGATTAATGATTAAATATATTTTATAAATTTGTCTGATTAATTCCCAGACAAAATGGACAAAGATGGCAACGTTTTAATGAAAATTATGATTGGAACAACCGACAATTTGACAGTCTTTTTGCCGGGGGTAAATTTAAATTTTTTTAAATAAAAATTAAAAGTTAATTTAGACGGCTCCGAATGTCATTGAAAATTTTCGATTGCCCCGCAAAAGCCACATATTGCGCTTGGAGATTTATCTTTACGAGTATTGCTATGGCCTTGCACTAAACGGTACTGAAACGGGAGGACTTTTTTGGCCAAAGGATTGGTGGAATCGAAAAAAAGTCAAATCGATCAAGGTGAAGCGGGCAGAGTTTAATTTTTGCTTTTCTTAGCTAAAATGCCAAATTGAACAATTTTGATTAATTAAGCTAAACGGACAAATGTTGCTTCTGGAAGACCCTCGAGTGGTCAATCTCACCGATAATGAATTCAAAAACGTAAGTTTCAATTAAAATTTAAATAAAATAAATTATGAATGGGTTTTTCAGATAAGCCTCCCACCGGTAGAACTTTCTCTTCCGATCAATTTGACCGGTGTGGGCTTACCGATCAAAATTGTCATCAAAGCGATTACCGACGACAAACTGGAGAACATTACTGTGGAACTTTTGCAGTCTAATGGAGGTGCATTTTTTGTGATTAATGCTTTAATAATTAATTCCCAGACAAAATGGACAAAGATGGCAACGTTTTAATGCAAATTATGATTGGAACAACTGACAATTTGACAGTCTTTTTGCCGGGGGTAAATTTAAATTTTTTAAATAAAAATTAAGAATTAATTTAGACGGCTCCGATTGTCGTCGAAGGTCGTCGACTGCACAACGAAAGCCGCCATATGCTCTTGGAAATTAGCATTTTTAATTATTGCTATTCCATCATTATAAACAATTATGGGGAAAGACTTTTTTGGCCAAAAGATTGGTGGAATCGAAAAGAAGTCACATCGATCAGGGTGAAGCGGGCAGAGTTTAATTTTTGCTTTTCTTAGCTAAAAAGTAAAACTCCAAAAATTAGGGAAAAAATAAAGCAATTCAAAGTTTGAACAATTTTATTAATTTTTTGCTTTTTTCATTTTTCGTTGAGTGGAAGCCAAATACAGAAAGAAAGTAAATACTTAAATATCAATTTAAATGTCGTTTAGCTGAACGGACAAATGGTGCTTCTGGAAGACCCTCGGGTTGAATACAACAAAGTAAGTTTACAGTAATATTTAAATTAAATTAAATTAATCAATTCTTAGACAAGCTTCACACCGCTAAAGCCTCCTTACTCTTGGCCCATTGCCGGCTTTCGAGAACATTCGACCTTTCTGTTCCGCGTTCAACTGCTTAACCCGTCCAGAGGATTCAAAATCATTTTTTCCACCAATGCAACATTCGACAAAAAAAGTAAGAAAAAAAAATTGTTGATAAATATTATTTGCGCAAAACTAAATTAATAAAATTGTTTAACTATTTTATTTTGCCATTTTAATGTTTTTTTAAATTTCAGCTCACACGGCATTTGTTGTCCAAGTCGTCGATTTGAAACGAGTTGAACTGGGCGTATATTATGTAATTTCATCAAATAATTACACTAATGATTATTTTAATTCCCTAATTAAAGAAAATAATAAACTGCGTAATGATTTGATTTGTAATTTATTTAATTAATGTTTTAGAGCGGAAGAGCGCATTCTGAACGGCGCCCGGACAATTGGACAGTGGACAATCCGACAGTGGACAATTGGACAGTGGACAATCCGACAGTGAGGACAATCCGACAGAAGTGGACAATCGGACAGTGGACAATTCGACAGTGAATAAAAATTTAAAAAAACTAAAATCGAGATGAGAAGGGGGAAAGCCGTGCTTATTTGAATGGCTCGGGTTAAAAAACTCCTTATATTTATTTTATGATCTTAAATCCCGTTAAATCTGTTCTGGCAGTCGGTAAGCAATCATTTCACTCCATTTCCTTTCAATGGTTATGCTGTGGATTGTTATTGAACTCCTGGACAACAATTCGTACATTTGTTCAAAAATTCAAAAAGGTTCAGAATCAATTTTGATCTCAAAAAGCTTGTTTCGGGTCCGGGATTCAGAATTGGACGAAATGGAAATCAATTCGGGGTCTACGCCCCCCGAATACCCTTAGAAAAAATCTTTTTATCGATTTGAAAAAATTTAATTTTTTTTGACATTTCGGGATTTTTGGCTGAGTCGACATTTCGTGGCTTCGAAATTATGTTGGCGCGCCAAGCGACTCTTATTGGCCTATTTGAGAGTAATTCCCTACAGAATGCCAGATCCCAGTAATTTAAGGAGTTTTTTAACCCGAGCCATTCAAATAAGCACGGCTTTCCCCCTTCTCATCTCGATTTTAGTTTTTTTAAATTTTTATTCACTGTCGAATTGTCCACTGTCCGATTGTCCACTTCTGTCGGATTGTCCTCACTGTCGGATTGTCCACTGTCCAATTGTCCACTGTCGGATTGTCCACTGTCCAATCGTCCGGACCCCTTCTGAACAAGCAAATCGGAAAGATTCATTTTTCAAAGCCGGCGGCGTCTACGAATTCTTCATCAGCGTTTCCGAAAAATTTTACGAAATAAGGCTTAACGGGGCGAATTTATTTGAAAACTATTCCAATTCAATGCCTTTTTGTGACATTAAATATGTCAGGGTAATTAAATTAAGAACATTTTCTTCAAATTATAAGTATTTTGCAGGTTGAGGGGGATGCAGTTTTGTTGGACAACCCTGAATTGACTGCACCGCCAGTAGTTTTTTTAAAAAATTTTTAATGAATTAAATCATTTTCTTTAATTTTAAGGTGAAAAAAGAAGTTGAAAAAGTTTATGTTCATGCTTTGAACAATACTTTGCTGAACTATGGCGACAAAATTGTTATCGACGGCAAACCAACCAATGAAACCGGAACAGTCACATTTACTTGCAAAATAAGGACAAAAGATGTTCAAAAGTTTGTAAGTGATGATTAATTCATTAGGACCCGGATTTATATGCTCCAAAAAAGGGCAAAAAATGCCGAAATATGCACCAAAAATGGCATTTTTAGTACATTAATTTGCTTAAAATCTTACCACTCGAAACTAGTGCTCGGCAAATGGCTTTGATTGATATTCGATACGATATTTCGATAAAATATCGTATCGAAAAATATCGAGAAAAAAAACCGATATATCGCGATATTTTTTGCAAAATATGCGAAAGCCGTAATAAAAACAATCAATATTTATATGCCAATGTCGGCAATGCTTAGAAACGGGGCAAAAACGTGGCACTCAACCCCAAAACGGAGGCGGAACGTGGCATCGAAAAATATCGAATTTATAGTTTTTTTTCCCCGATACGATATTCGATACGATATTTCGATATCAATATCGCGATATTTATCGAAATATCGTATCGTGCCGAGCACTACTCGAACCCCCAATGCTTTTATTACCGAAAACCCCCGAAATGTGCTAAAATATGTAAATTCAAACTTGCCTGAAAAAGCTCAAACCAACGCAAAAAAAGCCATTTTTGGGTTTGCTAGCTTCAAAGTCGTTTTTACACAAAAAAGCTTTTAATCAGCACGAGAACACATCGATTAGTATATATCAGGATGTAACCGGATGCCAAAAAAAAAGTCCTGAATCTGGCATCCGGAATTCGGCTGCCCCCACATATTCCGGATTTAATTCCGGGTTTTTGCCAAAAAAGTCCGAGTCCGACATCCGGACATCCCTGTAAAATTTGAAACCACTTTATTTTACAACAATTGGTTAGGTGATTTTTGGGTCCCCGTATTGTTTTTAAAAGTTGTAAGCTTATTTTGTAAGCATTTAATTAAATGGTTAGCAGTTTCATTCCGTTCTATAAAGATAACGATGTGGCCGTATTGAATTTTGAAATAAATTCCCAAAAACCAATCATTTGTTCACATCATTTGCACAAGGTAATATTTTTAAAATTCAAATTTACTCGAAAATCAATGCAAAAATTTGTTTAAAGGAGCAAGCAACCGGATTAAACGCAGAAACTGTTGCAAACGGCGGAAACCATGAAATTATTCGCCCATACGTCGAAACGTCGTTTCAAATTCTGATGGCCAAAGACGGCTTTTATGGCAGAAATTATTGGCGATGGTTTAAGTATTGCCCATATTATACCCCAAAGAACATAAGCATTGCTACATTGCCTATTCCACCGTGGACCATCGACCATGTTACTGTAAGATATTGAAAGTGTATGGTAGCTAATCCCGACCATGTAAGTGTATGGTAGCTAACCCCGACCATGTTACTGTAAGATAATGAAAGTGTATGGTAGCTAACCCCGACCATGTTACTGTAAGATATTGAAAGTGTATGGTAGCTAACTCTGACCGTGTTACTGTAAGATATTGAAAGTGTATGGTAGCTAATCCCGACCATGTTACTGTAAGATATTGAAAGTGTATGGTAGCTAACCCCGACCATGTTACTGTAAGATATTGAAAGTGTATGGTAGCTAATCCCGACCATGTTACTGTAAGATATTGAAAGTGTATGGTAGCTAATCCCGACCATGTTACTGTAAGATATTGAAAGTGTATGGTAGCTAACTCTGACCGTGTTACTGTAAGATATTGAAAGTGTATGGTAGCTAATCCCGACCATGTTACTGTAAGATATTGAAAGTGTATGGTAGCTAATCCCGACCATGTTACTGTAAGATATTGAAAGTGTATGGTAGCTAACTCTGACCGTGTTACTGTAAGATATTGAAAGTGTATGGTAGCTAACTCTGACCGTGTTACTGTAAGATATTGAAAGTGTATGGTAGCTAATCCCGACCATGTTACTGTAAGATATTGAAAGTGTATGGTAGCTAACCCCGACCATGTTACTGTAAGATATTGAAAGTGTATGATAGCTAACCCCGACCATGTTACTGTAAGATATTGAAAGTGTATGGTAGCTAATCCCGACCATGTTACTGTAAGATATTGAAAGTGTATGGTAGCTAACCCCGACCATGTTACTGTAAGATATTGAAAGTGTATGGTAGCTAATCCCGACCATGTTACTGTAAGATATTGAAAGTGTATGGTAGCTAATCCCGACCATGTTACTGTAAGATATTGAAAGTGTATGGTAGCTAACCCCGACCATGTTACTGTAAGATATTGAAAGTGTATGGTAGCTAATCCCGACCATGTTACTGTAAGATATTGAAAGTGTATGGTAGCTAACCCCGACCATGTTACTGTAAGATATTGAAAGTGTATGGTAGCTAATCCCGACCATGTTACTGTAAGATATTGAAAGTGTATGGTAGTTAACCCCGACCATGTTACTGTAAGATATTGAAAGTGTATGTGTTTTAGTTTTTAAATTTATTTTATTCTTTTTGCGCAGATTAATGGCGGCTCAACGTTTGAAATTCATGAAATTTTTGTGGTGAAAGAAATTTCGAATCATTTTTGGCGCTTGAATTTTGAGTCGGGAAAAGAAGTATTTAACGTGCCATGGAAGTGCCTTAACTTTACGCAATTGATCAAAAAAGAGGGAGTGGTCCGAGTGAATTATTCCGTTTTTGTGAACATTACGTTGGAACAGAATCTGAAGCCGGACTCCGAAGTGCGCATCAACTTGTTCAACGAGGCGCTCGAGTTTCACGACCTCTGTAAGCAAACATTTACATAACGTATTTGTTTTAATTGACACTTTTCTGGTTGTGTTTCTCTTAATTGACCTCCTCACAAAATTTAATGAATAGGGATCGGATTTATATGCACCAAAAATGGCCAAAATATGCATCTTTAACAATTTTGTCAAAATATGCAAAATATGCTTTGAAATCCTCAAAATATAAGTAAGCAAAATTTTGGTTTTTATTGCATTTTTGTTAAAGAATTTTTAGTCAAAAAAGTGCCAAAATATGCAAAACATGCAATTTCAAAAGGGTCAAAAAAGAAAAAGACCAACGTAACAATACCTTTTTTGAGTTAATTACATCGAAACTTAATTGGACTAAAAATATGCAAATACATATAAATCCGTTTCCTACTAGTAAATATATTTTTGGGGTTTTCGATCTCTCTGATCACAAGTCTACCATCAATTACCAAACATAGATTTTGTCTGTGATTTTTTTTTACAATTTTAAACACGACAAATATATTTTGAGCATTCAAAAAATTATGCACAAATTGATACTAACAGAAATATAATTAAACAAATTTATGTTAAGTTGGTTCGACCGTGTTAAGGGTGACGTTGCGCAACAATACACTCTCGTTCAATAGCTTTTTTGTGAGTTTACTATAAACTTTTGAACATTTGGCGTAATGTCCATCCATTTTTTCTCTGTGTGTATCATTTTTAATGAAAAAGCGTGTTTACAGTATCTCAAAAATAGATTGAATTTACGGTCTTTGTGCACGAAGGTTTTTGCCATAAATCGCAAACCGTAAAAATTTTCGATCGAGAATCTCGGAATTGAAAAGTACCGAGAATCTCGATGAGAATCTCGATCGTCCTTACTCTAATCAAGCTGATTTAGAATCACAACAAAACGTGGTCGGAGCCAACACAAAACAACAGCTTCACATTTGAGATGGATTTGAAAATGTTAGAGAATAATGACGTCACGCCCACACCGGATCTGATCGAACAATTCTTCACAGACACTTTAAATCCAATAATGGATCCCGAAAATTCGTCGTATTCACTAAATTCGACCATTGATCAGCAGGTGTCCAACAGCAGCACCTTTATGACAACAACTGATCAGGAAAAGCTTTTGCCTCTCAATCTTTTCTTCAAAATTGATGTACACGAAACTGACGGTAAAGCTGAATTTTATGTGACATTGAACGGCCAGGACAAAGATGTTAATCAAAAAGTCCTCAAATATCAATGCCCTGCCAATGCGTACGTTCCCGACATCCAATACATTACGGTACAGAAGCGGCGCTTAACAGGGTTGCCAAATGTAGGTACTTGGATGCCAAGTACAGTGCTTGAAACGGACATTTGTACTTAAATTTTTTTAGCGTACTTATTTGAAATACGTACTTGAAAATAGTCTGGACTGAACTCACTAAAAACTTGAATTTCATAAAATTGGCCCGTTATGTACTTGGAAATTAGCCTGCTGCTGTTTATACCTAAACCTAGCCTTAGCCAGCAGATGGCAACCCTGGCTAAAAATGCTTAAACTTTATTTTTTGTTATTAATTTGTCAGGTCGAGTAACCCCTGACTAAAATGCTTAAACTTTATTTTTTGTTATTAATTTGTCAGGTCGAGTAACCCCTGACTAAAATGCTTAAACTTTATTTTTGTTATTAATTTGTCAGGTCGAGTACGAAAACATCACTTTGGCTGCTGGCTCTGAAGTGAAAGTGAGTTGCAGCAGCTCAGAAGTCAAGTGCACCAATAACGATAGACCTTCCTGTGCCAATACGAATTGAGGGCATTTTCTGTATGATCATTGATCATTGAACATTGATTCTTATTAAGCTTTTTATGGATTAGGTTTATAATAGAGTAGGACGGGATCGGGACTGGTACTGAAGTCGGGACTGAATTTCCCCTTTATAAAATCTCGGGTTTTATTTGCTCAATCCCGATCCCGGTTTTCCCAAAATCCCGATCCCGTCCTACTCTAGTTTAAATATGTTACGGTTAATTTTTACAAATTGGCTAATTCAGGAATTAACCGGTTAATTTTGGAAATGCTAAAGTGCCAGCAATTTTTAAAGTTTTTCAAACCCAACCAAATTATAGAAATAAGATAAAATTAGAAATTTAGAATGAGAAGAACCAATCGCTGCGGGAAAAAGCCAAGCAGTTCAATTCATTTTTAAAAAGTTAATTGAAATAACTTTTTAACGACTTCTCTAACTGTTTAGTTTAGGCTTTGCTTTTAAAAGCGTAGGCATCTTGTTTGTTTGGTTTAGTTGAGTTTAAAAAAGTTATAGACTCTCCAAACAAAGATATTTCCACGATAAAAGTCGATAAAACATTTTTATCAATCGATGGGTTCGACGGCATGTCACCCGAGCCTCGCGCTCTCTGAGACGGATTGCTTGGATAGTATCTTGAATGCACTTTCGGATACTTAAGCTATGGCAACTTTTGGGGTCTGGAGGTTGAGGGATGTTACGGACGGGGACGAATTTGACCTCCCTCCCGTTCAACCAATTCGGAAGCCCCCGGACGCAAATTCAAAAGTTCAAAAATCTTTTTTATTGACAAATCGTTCAAAAAATCCACGAAAAAGGGGGGGGGGGGGCAAAAAGCATCATCGCCAAAAGAATTTGTGAACATAATTGAAGTGTTGAGGGGGAGGGGGGGGGAGGAGGTTTGGAATTATTTCGGCCCAACTTTTGTTTAATATTTTTGTTTTGCATACACTTCCAATTTGTTTGTCTCTTTGGCCGGCAATTTGCTTCAATGCGTTTCGTTAGACAGGCGTGGCACCAAAATTAAAGTCAACTTTGGACCAAGCTTCAAATTCAACATTGCCGCTATGATTTAGAAATTGAATAACGAAAATTTGTGATTTTGTTGTTGTAGATTAATTCATTTATCATTTATTTGTTTCCTTTGTCCGTTAAATTAAAGCATTTTACCCCAATTCATTGTTTTTGATTTGTCTGGATTATATACCGTCAGCTTTCTTACTGTAGAATGGGCTATCCTCCGCCGTTGGGTGAAAAGCATGTTGGTCGAGACGGAGGTCGAGCTGCACGCCCTGGTGGTGATGTTTTGTTTGAATTTGACCAGTCTCCGCCCATGCCGCCGATCCAACAAAATGCCAATGACTCAACAATCATTCAAATGGACACAATTGAACGTGGCACTTTGTCAACCACGACGACGACAACCAAATTTCTGTCAATTCAATTGGACGATTTGCTTAAATAAATTTCTACAAAAATATTTCCATTCATTAAATGTTTAAGTTGTTGACCCGTCGCTTACTCAAGGCACTTCAGCATTACTTGAAGGGCATGGACTGTGCCGTCAAGAACCAAAAAGCATTATCTTTTAATTTACCGCTGTTCAGCAAAAGTGCCAGAAGCAAATCAATTCAAATTTATATAATAAAAAGAAAAAAGATTAATTCCCAAAAGTGAATGTTCATCCCCTTTTTCAGGTCAACATTTGCCCACCGCAAAAATCCATTCAATTTATAAGATAATCCCAACTTTCAGTCAGTTTATAAATAGGTATATAATTTCATTAAAACGGTTTTCTAGTAAATTTAACATGTCAATTTCGGCCGAATCAACCACTGCAGGGGACATAACAGCTGATCAGGGTAAGAATCGATCGATTAATTAATATTAAATTAAAATCCTTTTAAATATTTTCAGAATATTTGTGGCCAACTTTCTCTAATTTGGAGCCATCCGAAGAATTGCGCCTTTTGCGTGCCAGAATTGCCCAAATAGAACGTCAACAAACGACCAATTTGGCAACCTCTGAAAATGCCGGTTTTGTTTTGATCGACGCATTGACAGAAAAACTTAATGGTAAATTTGTGAATTTGGAAATCCTTCTAAAATGTTTAACCATCTTTTTGTTCCTAAAATAATTCGTTCATTTCACCATTCGTTTCAGTTTACATTAATTGGAATTGTGTCAAAATTTAATATTCAAAAACTTTGTTGAGAGTTGCGATGCCTCCGTTTCTGCCAATATTGAGACCCGAACATTCGTATTCTACCCCATAATTTACTCAAAATTGGGTTTTTATTACATTTTCTTCGTTTATTTCACCGTTTCAGTTTCCATTAATCAGCTTTCGTTGAAGCATCAGGGGGAACACGAGGAATTGTTAAATGCTCACAAGAATTTAATCGAAGAAATGAAGAAACAACGGGAAATGGATCTCGCCGAATTGGAGAAGCAGAACAACAAAGTCGCTGAAATTGAACAGAGGCAGGAAAAGGTCGTCAGACTGGAGAAGTATCAGAAAGAACAGCAACAACGACGTCGGCGTTTCCCGTTGGAATTGCAGTGTGAGGTGTGCCATTTTTAAATGCCAATCCAAAAATGGATGAAAAAATCACTTTGTTTTCACTAATTTCTTAATTTAAATGTTTTTTTTCTTATAATATTGCCCGATTTCAGGTAATTTCCGCGTTGACTTTTCAGCATGGCCGACGAATGCTTAAACAATGATTTTTTTAAGCAAATTTTGAATTTAAATTTCAGTTAATTTACGCCTTGCCTCTTGAACATGCCTCACGTCTGCTGTTGTTGTCCAACGGAATCAACACAAATTGCATTGCCCGCGTCCGAAAACTGCGCGAAAAATGGCAGGTTCGAATTTTTTGTAAGAATTGTACAAAATGTTGTCAAAATCGACCTCCCCCCCGTTACAGAAATGCCAACATTTTCCTTTCCCTTTCAAACAGAATCGATGGCATTCGACGGCATGTCACGACCGCCTCGCGCTCATTGGGCCCGATCGATTGATTGTCCAATATAATGGAAAGGCTAATTGGGGTAAGCATTGTTTTCTGTTAAAATGATTTGATTGTTATGTAAAGAGTTGGACAATTTTGAATTGACTCAGAAGGCCCCGGGCGTCAAATTCAAAAGATCAACCCGACTTTAATATTTGTTTGTTTTTGCAGACACCGCCAATTTGTTGGTCGATTCTGCCGCCGATTTGTTTCCATGCGTTTCGTTGGACAGTCCTGGCACCAAAATCGAAGCAAATTTTGGCCCCAATTTCAAATTCAACATTTCCGATGAGACTTGAATAACGATAAATTGTGGTTTTGTTGTTGTTGTTTGAAATTTGTAACGTTTTTAAGTGCATGTTTTTTAGGGTAAAAGCATGCGTAGATCACGAGCAGGGAGGCCAGAATGCCCTTTTTTAATGGCAAATGCCATTATTTTGAAAATTTGCCATTACATTTGCCATTTCTCCACACTTGCCATTATTTTGCCATTTCTTGGAACTTCGGGAAAATTTTCATTTTCTGAGGGGAAAATAAGAATTTTCCGAAAATAGTTGGTACAATTTGAATATAATTGCTTTATTTGGCGTTCTATTTGTTATTTTTATGCTTTTTATGTTTGGCCTAAATTTTTGTTAGTAAAATTTTAATAAAAATTAAAACTTCATAGCTTTCAAAGTAAGAATTTTTTTTTTTTGTTGATTTTTAGGGGTACATTTTTGTTTTCATTTTTTTTAAGAAATGTTTGAAAAAATGCCTAAAATATTGAATTTCTTCAAGAATTTTAGGAAAAATGCTAAAAATTTGGATTTATTCTCAAAAACGCTATGCCTATTCTTAAAACCGCCAAAATATGGATTTATGTAAAAAGTTGCTCTAATTCAAATTTTTGCATATTATTTTTGGCTTCTCTCGTCAAACCCTGTTCGCAAAAAAACATGAAGCCCGTCTCTATTTATAATTATATTTGTGTTTTTATTTTAAATTTACTTTATTCAAAGAGGTCAAATAGTAAATTTTGCCTTGCATCAAAAATATCGCATTTTATAAAGCAAACCAAACTGTTTTTGATATAGAAGATTACAAGATGCTCGAGACCTAAAATTTACCGCGAATCACAAGACCTGAGACCGAGCCTTGACCCCGAGACCAGACCGAGACCCCTAAAAACCCGAGACTCAAAGTTTCAAAAAAAATGTAATAAACCCAAAAAAATGCACTACTTTGGTCGAAATGGACGAAAATGGACTCAGCTTAATCTCTGGGCGATTGAAGGAGTCTTTTAAGGTCTTTTCTCGAAAATTTGATAATTAAGAACTCATATTTAAGAAATTTTACTTGGATTCGCTCGGTTATCTTGACAAATGGCTTGGATTTTTGGCGGAATATGAAGATTTTGGCTGGTTTGCATTCGAAGAAATCAGTTTTGACAAAGTTTCCAGCGTTTTCAAATTCCCCGGAAACGGTTAATGCTTTTGTTTGTGTCAAACTGAACTCTGATCTGGATTGTATCTCAGCGCATGATTTTTTTCTGTTGCAAAATGACCTCTTGAACAAGGCAAAAGCTAATGAGAAGTACAGTTACTCGCAATAAATCAGATTTTTTTGTTTTTCTATGCCTTTTGCAAAAAAACGGATGCCATTACAATGCCATTTTTCGGAACCCTTGATGCCATTACAATGCCATTTCTTAGAAGCTGTTTGCCATTTTTTCACGAAAGTGATCTGGCCTCCCTGATCACGAGTCCGGGCTCGGTTTTGCGAATCTCGAACCCGAATTCGAACAATTTTCGAAATAGACAAGTGAAAAATAATTTATGCATGCCCCCAATTGTGCGAGATTCCCAATTGATTCCTCTCGTCGAGCTGAGTACGAATCCGCAAAAATTTTGCGCCGGAAACTACTATGAAGAAAGTTACACAAAAAGGGGTTCATTAGGCTTAGGCCTAAGCCACCCTGAGCTTAGGGGTTTATTAGGCTTAGCAAAACAGAGTTATTCAAATGGCAAATGTCCATTTTTGGCAATTTACAAATGGTTACAAACATCTAAGCTCAGGGTGGGAGAGGATATTTAGAAATAAAAAAACCTACACTCCTTGTGAGCAGGAATTCGGTTTTCTCTGATGATTGATGTTCACATTGTATTGCTTGGTGTCGATCATTCTTTTAGCTTATCTTCCGCTTTAAATGAAAAAAAGGTAAATATGGATCAAGGCAAAACGGAACAAATTATATATCATTCGACTCCTCTCGGTCTGCAATGTAAGAATCCGAAAAAAAAATTTTGCGGCAACCATTCCCTAAAGAGTTACAGACCCGGGACTGAAGTGTCTTTTGACTAGGGACTCAGTTGTCCACTGATTAAAAAATGGGAAAAACCACTTATATTGGCTTTCAAAATTAGGAATTAGTTGATAGAAAATCAAAATTGAGAATTTAAAGCGGTTTTTGAACCGGTTTAAAAACTTGAAAATTAAGGAAAAACGAGAAAATTAAGGAAAAATCAACTTCTGAGTAACAAAAGCGGATATAATAATGAAAGGCCGTGTAACGGCCCGCCAACAGCGAGCATGCGGAGACGGAGCAAGTAGTGGGGCGAGACGGAGGGCGGAGGAAGAAGTCTTTTGGCATAAACGAGATTTTTAATTCTAAAGGCCTAAATGAGCTTAAGCTCAGCCAAACCTAAGCTAGCTTATGCCTAGGATCAAAAGTTGTTTTTATGAACGGGCAATCTGCAATTGTGAAATCAGGCGACGATATTTAAGTGCTTAATTATATGAATTTAATGCCAAAAATATATTAATGATACTTTTCGCCGTACTTGACTTAGTCCAGCAACTCAGAATCGCATAGAAAATGATCAAATGCTTGGGTAGAATCGAAATCCGCAGTCAAATTTTAGTGTTGCCCGAAACTTCAAGACCGTATTTTGTTAGGAAAATAGTGTAAAATTTCGAAAATTTTTGCCGAAAATTTTTTGCGAATTCTGCTTTACTTTTAAGGGGAGGGGTCGGCGGTGCCAATAGGCGCCGCCGAGAATTTTGAATTTTTGACTCTATTTGTTAAGGGATTTGCGACCAAAATTTAAAAAAAATCGTGGGTTTTTGAAGCTTTTAAGAATGGCAGAGGTCCGGTGGCGCCGCCGGGAAAATTTTTTTGAAGATTTTAACGATATTTGTTAAGAAAATTGACCATTTTCACTGAAAATCTGCAAATTTTTGAAAAATCAGGATAAAATCAGGAAAACTCCGAAAAATCAGGTAAAATCAGACAACAATGAAAAAACAGGAAAAATCTGACAAATCAGGTTAGATGGTCACCCTGATTGTGCCGGAGTTATACTTTTCTAACCCCAACAAAAAATAGGTAATATAGCCGGGTTGTGCCCCTCCCTTTTTTGAAAAAATACTTTTTTTTTTGCAAAGTTCGATAAAAGGCTGGTTCTAGCAAGGTTTGTCAGAAGCTCGAATTCAAGTTAAGGGTTCGAGTCCCTAGTATTGTAACATCAAAGCAAATTTTAAAGACAAACCCAAAAAATATTGACAAATTCAAAACAAAATGAATGGATAAAATGCTTTAATCGACAAAAGGAAACAAATAAATGATAAAACGACCTTTAGAAGTGCCTTTTTATACCTAAAGTCTCGCCCATTCCTGGTCCAAACACGTTTCTTGGTTACGGGGGGGGGGGGGGGGGGTTAATCGGGGACCTCCCGTTCAATCTATTCGGAAGCCCCGGACGCCAATTCAAAAGTTCCAAAAAATCTTTTTGTTTTTGCAGACACTGGGAAAATGTTCGAATTTGGGTCCGGGGTTAGGAATTGGTTGAAAAGAAGGTTAGAAGATTCTCCGCCCCCGAAAACCCCAAAAACTTTTTTGTGGTTAGTGCAAAATTGAGTGAATTTTTAAGGATGCAAATTGAACTGAACTCCCGCTTTTGATATTTTTCGGTAACAATAATTTACCGAATTACCGTCACTTAAATTTAGTGGGACTCGGACAGGAAGCGATTAACTTTGCTAAATTTGAACACGCCAAAACAAAATCAAGGAATTGCTTTAATCGACAAAGAAAAAACATAATAAAACAACCGTATTCTTCGAAACAATCCAGATTTTCAAATCGATTTTGGGGTTTAAATCAGTACATTTTAAAAAATGCCTCAAAATAAAATTTAAGATTTTTGTAAATAACATGTCAATTTCGCCCGAATCAACCGATGGTGTGGACATAACGACCGATCATGATCAGCAGAGTAAATCAGAGTTATTAATATTTATTAAATAATTGCCAAGTTTTTAGATTTGGAAGGCCTAGGAGACGCGGCGGACACATCGGACAACTACCCGGACAAAATTGCAGAACACGGAGAAGGAGACGAATCAGCGGCTGGTAAAAAGGGGCAAACGGCAATCCTATTTTTATTAGCATTTAAATTTTGAAATAAAATGTTTTCGAAAAATTAATTTTCGAAATTTTACTTTTTCAAAAAAATGATTTTTGAAAATGGGTGGGGCACTAGCTTTACTGTTACCAAAAAGTCAAGTACTTGGGGAAAAATCTTAGACAACATCAAGGATTTGACAAAATCTGATGTGTTTTAACACAAAATAAATTAAGGATACCCATTCATTAGGGGATTGAAGTTCAATGCATGATTAGGCTAAATTATTTTTAAGGAACGGGATGTCCCAAATTTCGAAGAAGTGCTGTCTCAATGGAATTTCGAGTGCTTTAAGCGCTACAGTTTGATGTGTATGCGCCAACTGCGTACATTTTTTTGGCATATTTCTGCAAGGTAATAAAATTCAAATATTCTATCATAAATAATGTAGAATTGTTAGTTAAAATGAGCACTTGGATTTGTGCATGTTTACACTAAGTATTAAAATAGAGAAAAATGCATGGCACGACAAAAACAAATTTGCAGTTTTAAGGAAACAAATGCCCCATGTCCGGCCTTTTTATTGGCCAGCTACTTTCTTGAGTCAGCAGTGTACTCATCACTTGAACTTTGTCGTGAGAAGTTGGAATTATTGGCAGTTGCGTGCCTCTACAAAGCTCTTCTTAAACCAAATCAGTGGGTTTGGGTGTGTATATTGGGTCCGGGTTTATCCCCTTTAGCATTGCATTTTCCTTTTTGGCATTTTTTCCCCCTTGGCATTTCACTTCGTTGCCATGTTCTTTTAGGGATCCCGGCCCCCAGGACCAACTGGGGTCAAATGCCAAAAGGCCACGAAATGACAACTCAAAAAACATGAAAGGGCAACCAGTTTTCTAAGACGCCGCCACCAAGAAAATTTTGATTTTTGACTCAATTTGTTGAAATTTGCAACTAAAATTTTAAAAATACGGTAGTTTTGAAGCTTTTTTCAAATCTCTCAACGAAAAAAATGTCAGTTTCGCGATTGGCGGTTGGACACCAAAAATTAAATGTTCCAGAGGTTTGGTCAATTTTAAAAAAATTTCAAAAATTTTGGAAAAATCCTGATCCTGGCCTCTCATCAAGGACTCAAGATCAGGGTATTCTGAAACCAGGATTTTTATAAAACCTTATCCTGGTCATTTTAAAATCCTAATTGTTTTTAGCTGAAAATTTCTTTTTGGGGGTTTCCAGCTAAAATAGAGGCCAACCTAAAATTTAAATATACAACTTCTGTGTATGTTGTAGTGCTGCACGAGACCCAAAATTTACCGAGACTCGAGAGTCGAGACCGAGACCGAGAAATGACACCGAGACTCGAGACCGAGAAATGACCCCGAGACTCGAGACCGAGAATTTCGAATTTTTTTAGAAATTCACTAAAAAAATTTGATTTTAAGTTCCACAAATTTTCAATGTCGATTTTTAAGGGTGCATTTTCCGTTTTTACTGCTATTTCGTTAAGGAATTTTCAATTTTTTCGGTAGAAAATTTCAATTTTTTTTTCATTTTAATTCTTAAAAAATTCTTAATGAAAGTGCAATTTTTTGAGAATTTTGCTTTTCTTCTGGGGGGTGGGGTCGGCGGTGCCGATAGGCGCCGCCGAAGAAAATTTTGAATTTTTTACTCAATTTGTTAAGAAATTTGCAACCAAAATTTTAAAAATGCGGTAATTTTTTGAAGCTTTTTAGGAATAGGAGGGGTCCGTCCGGTGGTGCGGAAAAGCGCCGCCGGGGAAAAAAGACTTTAGTGATGAATTCAGTTAGGAAAATGTGCCTAAATGATCCCTAGTGGTTGATTGCATCCTTTTTTTTAGAACGTAAATTGAATTGGCGAAATAACCCAACTAAAATTTGCAAAAAAAAAACAGACCATTTCATAAGGTTTTCTGAGTGATTTTTTTTTGGTTTTGACTAACAAATAAGAATCAATAAAAAGAGCAATTAAATTAAAAAAATAAAATCGGTTCGCAGTAGGGGAATAGAAACTCCGGTAAATAAACTATGAGACAGAGTTCAACCACTGAGCCAACGACTGTCGCACGTTGAACCGTGCAAAAGATATTAAATGAATGATTTCTAATGCTTTATCAATTTTTCAGGCTCAGTTCTGTAATGAATTCTCACCAAAAATGCCATCTTTACCAGTGCAAAAAAGTCTCGATTTTCGAGACCAAGTACCCGAGACTCGAGACCGAGACCCAAAAAAACCCGATAAATTTCTCGAGTCGAGACTCGAGACCGAGACTCTCGTGCAGCACTAGTATGTTGCATATGATGTACAATACAAAAAAGATTATTATGAATACAATTATTAAATCATGATTAATTTGCGGTTATTTGCGAATTTAAGAACTTTGTAATGAACGATTAATATAGGGAGTACGGGACCGGGACGTGATTTCCCGGTCTTTTCATGATTTGGGCGGGTTTATCGGGGGGTTTTCTAAAATGAATTTTCGATTCCGTATTTTGGGAAGTCTCAATTTCGTTTCCGAAGTCCTATATTAAGTTCAATTTATATTTTTAACCTCAACACCACCACTGCTCAAAAATATTTTACTACTTGTAAATTAATATATTTTAAAAATTATTTATTAAAAGACTGTGCCGTTGTTTCAAATGTGAGAAATTTAAAATTTTTTAAATAACGGATTTCTTCATGACAGGCATTTTGTGGGCTCCGTCATGACAAGACGGATTTTTGGAAGCGTCGCAGTGGTCTTGCCAACTTTTTAACAAAATTTCAATCTTTTTTCATGCGTCCCCAGGTCAAGTGATAGTTCAGTGGTTTGTCTTTTCTATGTTCTGTTTTGGGTTCGAACCCGCTTCAGTGCTATCATTTTTTTAGCCTTTCTTCGGCCTTCGCATTCTATCCCCCATTAACGGAACATTTTTAATGATTTTCAAATATTTTTAAACTAAAATGCGCACAAAAAATTTTTGAAATAAATTAATCACATCTTCTTGAATTTTTGCTTTCATTTTCTTAACAAATATCATTAAAATGTTCACCGAACTCCTCCACTCTTACGTAATTTAAAAAAAAAAAAATTCCTAAATTCCGAAGCAAAATGCGTAATTTTGCTAAAATTTTGATTAAATTTCTTAACAAAGTTAAAAATTTCGACTTTTTTTTTACTTTCGACACAGCCTTGGGTTGGTTGGTTCATTTTGATTTGGCGAGTTATACACAAAAACATGTTTTTAACCGAAAATTTCTTTTTCGGGGAAGTCTAATTGCGTTTGCGAAGTCCTATATTAAGTCCAATTTATATTTTTAACCTCAACACCACTGCTCAAAAATATTTACTAATTGTTAATTAATATTTAAAAAAATATTTATTAAAAGACTGTGCCGTTGTTTCAAATGTTTTAAATAACGGATTCCTTATTCATGACGGGCATTTTGTGGGGTCCATCATGACAAGACGGATTTTTGGAAGCGTCCCGTCATAACATTTGACGGTGACGGATTATTTTTTGCGTAGTGACGTCCAGCCCCGATACAAACACTGAGAAATTCAAATTTCTTTGTAAATATGGGGCAAAATGTTGACACAAAAAAAGAAAATTCCATTTTAATAAATGGGAAAAAGATTATTTTATTTGAATTCTTTTGAAACGCAAATTCACCGACGCCAATCATCGCCAGCAGCCCAACAGCAGAGCACGTCCAGTCCAGCAAGTGCATAAATACTCACAATCTCACAATTTGCTTCCTTAACCAATCAATCGGGCATTCATTTACTTTTTTGTTGTTGCTATACTCTTCCATCTTCACGCCGACCGCCCATTTTCACAAATAAATTACTTCTCACCATTTGGCTTCAATTTAAATGAGATGACTTTCCATGTTTAAGGCAATCCTTGAATCAAATCAGGAACCCTGAACCAAAAATGCCATCTTTTAGGGGTGTAAAATAGTCTCGATTTTCGAGACCAATTGCCCGATACTCGATGCCGAGACCATAAAACCCAAGACTTTTCTCGAGTCGATACTCGATACCGAGACTCTCGTGCATCACTAATTGTTACCCCTATTAGTTGCAAACATAAAAGGTTTAAAGCGTGAAAAAAACAGTTTAGTCTTTTGAAATTTTCTTCTCACAATTCTCAGAGTCAACATTTTGCTGGGAGCCAATAAAACATTCATTTTATATGATAAAAAAAAAGAAAATTCCCAAAAGTGGATGAATGTCTACCGGTAAAAGGAGACACAGACAAAGACTAACATTTTTTTAAATATTTTTGAAGCCGGTTTTGAACCGTTTAAAAGGTATCAAAATTCAAAAAGCAGTAAAATGTCTTAATAGTAGTGCCAAATTTCAATTTGTAAATAGTGGCAATTCTTTCAAAACGGTTAAATGCCATTTTTTAAAATTTTGTCATTTTAGAACTAAAATTTAAAAAAAAATTTTGTTTCTAATTTTAACATGTCAATTTCGGCTGAATCAACCTCTGGAGAGGGTGACATAACAGCTGATCAGGGTAAGAAAATCGATCGATTATAAATATTAAATTAAAATCCGTTTAATTGCCAATATTTTAGAATATTTATGGCCAACTTTCTCTAATTTGGAGCCATCCGAAGAATTGCGCCTTTTACGGTCCAGAATTGCCGAATTAGAACGCCAACAAACGATCAATTCGTCAACTTCTGCAAATGCCGGCTTTTTGGTGGCACAAAGAAAGCGTCGAAGAATTGAAAGAGGGCATGAAGACACGAAAGAATTTGTCGGCAAAAAGTTTGAACAAATGGAGGAAAGAGTTGCGAAACTCGAACTCGAAAATGTGAATTTATTTCTATCAAAAACATTTCATTTTTTCTTGCCCCTTATTCAGAAGGTACTCCGCGCGGAGCTGGAGAAGTGTCAGAACAAACAGCAACAGACCATCGACGATTTGACAAAAAAACTGAAGGGTAAATTGTTTAAATTTGGAAAAATGCTTTTCTACTTTTGAATAGTGTGCTGCATTAACCATCTTTTTATTCCTAAAATAATTAATTTATTTAACCGTTTCAGTTTCCATTGAACAGCTTTCGTTGAAGCATCAGGGGGAACTCGAGAAACTTTCGAATGCTCACAAGAAGCAAATGGAAGAGATGAAGGAACAACGGGAAATGGATGTTGCCGAATTGGAGAAGCAGAAGTTGTCAAATGCAAATAAATTCGCTGAAATTGAACAGAAGAATGCTCTGCAGCAGGAAAAGGTCGTCAAATTGGAGCAGTATCAAAAACAACAGCAACAACGGCGTCGGCGTTTACCGTTGGAATTACAGTGTGAGGTATGCGGTTTCTGGCTGTTTCTTTTAAAGTTTTTTTCGGTTTGGGTGGCTCGGCATTTTTTTGTTGTTGCTTTTTGGTGTCGCCGACTAATCCCAAATTTTTTTTATGGCTCCGACAGAACATATTTAAAGAAAACAATGATTTTTTTAAGCAAATTTTGAATTTAAATTTCAGTTAATTTACGCCTTGCCTCTTAAACATGGCTCGCGTCTGCTGCTGTTGTCCAACGGAATCAACACCAATTGCACTGGCCGCGTCCGAAAACTGCACGAAAAATGGCAGGTTCGAATTTTTTGTAAGAATTGTCCAAAATGTTGTACAAATTTGTGTTTCAAAATTAAATTATCTACATGATTTTGACCAAAAGGATTCCCCTCCCTATGGTTTTGTATAAAAATGTCGCCCTCCCTCCCCCCGTTACAAAAATGCCAACATTTTCCTGTCCCTTTCAAACAGAATCGATGGGATTCCTCGGCATGTCACCCAAGCCTCGTACTCTCTGAGCCCGAACAATTGATTGTCCAACATAATGGAGAGGCTAATTCGGGTAAAGATGTTGATTAAAAGGGTTTATGTAAAGAGTTGGACAATTTTTGAATTAATTCAATTCAATTTTCAGGGTGGTGCTCTGTGATCGCTGAAAAGGCAATGTCAAAAAATCCTTACGGCATTTCCTATTTCGAAGTGAAAATCCTAAAGGCACCAGCGTAATTTATAAATATTATAAAACATTTGTTGTGCTTTAAATTATATATATTTAGCCTTATTTTGATTGGACTTGCGACCAAACAAATGCCGTTGAACTACCTGGTTGGACCGCACAAAGGCACTTTCGCATACGGAAACTGGGGCCAATTTTGGGGTCACGAGGTCGAGGGATGTGGCCACTGGCACAATGGACGTCCTTACATCGGTGGAAAGCCTTTGTTTGGCGTCGGCGACGTCGTCGGCTGTGGCCTCAATTTGGCAACTCGCCAAATTATTTACACAAAAAATGGACAGCGTTTGGGTGAGAAAGAATAAAAATTTTGGGGCCAATTCAATTCAATAAAAAAGCCGTTTCTTGGTTACGGATGGGGCAAATTTTACCTTTCTCCCGTTCAATCAATTCGGAAGCCCCGGGACGCAAATTCAAAATTTATTGCACAAATCGTTCAAAAAATGCACGGAAAGGGACAAAAAGGAGCATCGACAAAGCATGAACATAATTGGCGTTGAGGGGGGAGGGTTTTGGAATTATTTCCGCCCAACTTTTTATAGGCTTAAAAGGGGGGAAACCGACTCTAATATATCTTTTTGATTTTGCAGACACCGCCAATTTATTTGTTTCTTTTGCCGCCGATTTGTTTCCGTGCGTTTCGTTGTTGGGGCCTGACACAGAAATTGAAGCAAATTTTGGCCCCAATTTCCAATTCAACATTGCCGATGGCATTTAGAAACTGAAAAAAGAGGGGATTTGTTGTTGAAGATTACGGTCATTTTATCATTTTTCTCTGTTGAGCAAAGCATTTTATCAATTTATTTTGTTTCCGAATTTGTCAATATTTTTTTTGGGGGTTTTCCGTAAAATTTGCTTTGATGTGTTCAAATTCAGCACCGGTTTAATCGCTTCCGGTCCGAATTCCACTAAAACCGGGGTCATATTTTTATTTAAATTTTGGTTAAAATCCTTAAAATTCGACAACAAAATAAGTAAAAAGTTAAAAAGATAAAAGAACATGTAATTTTTGCGAATAGAATGTGAGTTGATCAGGGGTCTTGACAAGAAATTATAAATTCATTCTTTTTGTTTTTTTTATGAAAATTTTTCAAAAAGCCAAAATAGTGGCGAAAATCCTGATTCAGTCGCAGTGCGAGAAGCCATTCGCTTTCCTTCAAAGCATTGCCCACCACGTAACTGCCCAGGGCCAAGTCCATCTCTTGAAGTCTAAAAAACAGAATTTTATTGTCTAAATTTGTCTTTATTTCTGAGCCAAAAATGCTAATAAATTAATTTTATTTTACCCGTGACGACCAAATCGGGCGGTTCCCTCACATTGATGGCGCCTGGCCAATCCTTCAGATTGGCCGGCGGTGACCGTCCATTCACTGAACATCAAAAACAGAGCCAAAATGTGAACACCCAACAGTAACAATCCATTAAGTAGTAACGAAAATGTTCACCGGCTGATATGTGCAAAACCTTAAGTAAAATAAACAAATGTATCGCGGGGGTTGAGTCGAAAAATAGGGTTTTGACTCTCGACTTAAAGGGCGGACAATGCGGGAGCTCGGGGCGGTCAGTCCCCCCTCCCCCCCCCCCCTTCTACAGCCGTTGGCCCTCCCCTCCGTTTGTGGCTTTCCCGCTTCGAACACCTCATCTATAGTGTTTTTTCGAACTTCTGTACGCAAAGTCCGATGCGAAGAGTCATATTCGAAATGTCCGCCGGGCGAAATGTCCGATGGATGAAACGTCCGTTTTTCACTACCGGGCGAAATGTCCGTGGGCGAAATGTCCAATGGGCGAAAACGAGAATTTATGGTTTTGTTGTCGAATCGTTTTATCATTTGTTTTTTCTATGTTGATTATTTTAACTATAAGCTAAAGGATAAATAGAATGTGAAACCAATTCTTCGAAAACAAAAAAGTAAAAATGATTGAAACTCTGAGACTGGAATAAAAATATTTTTTAAAAGTGTTAAAATTTGTAAAACAAATCATTCATGTCCACAACTCTTTCCTTTGATTCTTTTTGTCCGTCACTTGCGTTCCCGATTGTTGTTGTTGTGTAACGAGAATTGCTGAGGTCGAAAGCGGAGAACGGCTTGAACTGCTGTTGTTGCAGCTGCGGAAGTTGCGCAGGATACGGCCGAACGCGGTTGTAGACAGAACCGACCAACGGAAAATTGCCTGCGGGAAGAAACGTTTTGAAATTTCTTTTTTTTTCGAATGTTTTTTTCTTCTTTTTTCTTTCTTTGTGAGATGGAAAGACGAAGTCGTTGAATTCTGTGAACCCTTAGTTAGTGAGGGTCAGTTTTTAAAAAAGAATTCATAAAAAGCTACAGTAAATACCGTAACCCCATTTTTAAAACAAACTCCAATTTATAGCTTCAAAGTGCAGCCCAAATTGCCACCACCCACATCTACCGTAATACTGTCGCTTTTGCTGTACAATTCTTTGTTGCTGCTGCAACAACTCGCTCTCTCTCAATTGCTTTGCATAAGAGTTGAGAAGGTTCTGCTGCTCCAGCTTGTTCAGATACTGCTCCACTCGGTTGCCCGCTTAACAAAGAATCGGAATAAAATTCTCCTTTTCAGAATTCAAAAATAGGCGGCTATCGGACATTTCGCCCATTGGACATTTCGCCCATTGGACATTTCGTCCACGGACATTTCGCCCGGCGGACATTTCGCCCGGTAACGAAAAAACGGACGTTTCGCCCGGTAATGAAAAATCGGACGTTTCACCCATAAATTTCGCCCGCAATAATAAAATTCTGTAAAGCCAAAAATCACAATGCCTTTGGCTAACAATTACACAAGCTTTAGGCACCCCCAAGCAAAAGGCCAAAATTTGAGAATCGCGATCCACTGCAGTATTTGCATAACTGCGCATACCATCTGCATTTTTAGTTTCTTATTGACAAAATTATCACTAGGATTTTTTTAAAAAATTCTTTTTCACTGACGAAATCAATCACTGACGAAATCAACACTGACGAAATCAATCACTGACGAAATCACCGGGCACGAAATCGAATGTTTCGGAATTTTTGAAAGGGTGAGCTTTGCTCGATCACAAAATGTTTTTCTCTAACAGATTTGTTTACATCATGCAAATGATCTCAAAAATAGTGCTAGAAGAAAATGTGGGCAATTTTTTGAAACAAATAAAACAAAAAAAACTAGAGGAAAAGCGGTACGGTACGTTTGAGTGTGGCCGTTTGAGTGTGGCCGTTTGAGTGTAGCCGTTTGAGTGTCGCCGTTTGAGTGTGGCGCCGTTTGAGTGTCGCCGTTTGAGTGTAGCCGTTTGAGTGTAGCCGTTTGAGTGTCGCCGTTTGAGTGTCGCCGTTTGAGTGTAGCCGTTTGAGTGTAGCCGTTTGAGTGTCGCCGTTTGAGTGTGGCGCCGTTTGAGTGTGGCCGTTTGAGTGTCGCCGTTTGAGTGTGGCCGTTTGAGTGTAGCCGTTTGAGTGTAGCCGTTTGAGTGGCGCCGTTTGAGTGTGGCCGTTTGAGTGTCGCCGTTTGAGTGTGGCCGTTTGAGTGTAGCCGTTTGAGTGTAGCCGTTTGAGTGTAGCCGTTTGAGTGTCGCCGTTTGAGTGTGGCGCCGTTTGAGTGTGGCCGTTTGAGTGTCGCCGTTTGAGTGTGGCGCCGTTTGAGTGTCGCCGTTTGAGTATCGCCGTTTGAGTGTCGCCGTTTGAGTGTCGCCGTTTGAGTGTCGCCGTTTGAGTGTGGCCGTTTGAGTGTGGCCGTTTGAGTGTGGCCGTTTGAGTATCGCCGTTTGAGTGTAGCCGTTTGAGTGTCGCCGTTTGAGTGTGGCGCCGTTTGAGTGTGGCCGTTTGAGTGTCGCCGTTTGAGTGTGGCGCCGTTTGAGTGTGGCCGTTTGAGTGTCGCCGTTTGAGTGTGGCCGTTTGAGTGTCGCCGTTTGAGTGTAGCCGTTTGAGTGTAGCCGTTTGAGTGGCGCCGTTTGAGTGTGGCCGTTTGAGTGTCGCCGTTTGAGTGTGGCCGTTTGAGTGTAGCCGTTTGAGTGTAGCCGTTTGAGTGGCGCCGTTTGAGTGTGGCCGTTTGAGTGTCGCCGTTTGAGTGTAGCCGTTTGAGTGGCGCCGTTTGAGTGTGGCAGTTTGAGTGTCGCCGTTTGAGTGTGGCCGTTTGAGTGTCGCCGTTTGAGTGTGGCCGTTTGAGTGTCGCCGTTTGAGTGTGGCCGTTTGAGTGTAGCCGTTTGAGTGTAGCCGTTTGAGTGGCGCCGTTTGAGTGTGGCCGTTTGAGTGTCGCCGTTTGAGTGTAGCCGTTTGAGTGGCGCCGTTTGAGTGTGGCCGTTTGAGTGTCGCCGTTTGAGTGTGGCCGTTTGAGTGTCGCCGTTTGAGTGTATCCGTTTGAGTGTAGCCGTTTGAGTGTCGCCACTTGAGTGTAGCCGTTTGAGTGTAGCCGTTTGAGTGTCGCCGTTTGAGTGTGGCCGTTTGAGTGTCGCCGTTTGAGTGTGGCCGTTTGAGTGTAGCCGTTTGAGTGTCGCCACTTGAGTGTAGCCGTTTGAGTGTAGCCGTTTGAGTGGCGCCGTTTGAGTGTAGCCGTTTGAGTGTCGCCGTTTGAGTGTCGCCGTTTGAGTGTGGCCGTTTGAGTGTCGCCGTTTGAGTGTGGCCGTTTGAGTGTCGCCGTTTGAGTGTAGCCGTTTGAGTGTAGCCGTTTGAGTGTCGCCGTTTGAGTGTGGCGCCGTTTGAGTGTGGCCGTTTGAGTGTCGCCGTTTGAGTGTGGCCGTTTGAGTGTAGCCGTTTGAGTGTAGCCGTTTGAGTGTCGCCGTTTGAGTGTCGCCATTGAGTGTGGCCGTTTGAGTGTCGCCGTTTGAGTGTAGCCGTTTGAGTGTCGCCGTTTGAGTGTGGCGCCGTTTGAGTGTAGCCGTTTGAGTGTCGCCGTTTGAGTGTCGCCGTTTGCGTGTAGCCGTTTGAGTGTAGCCGTTTGAGTGTCGCCGTTTGCGTGTAGCCGTTTGCGTGTAGCCGTTTGAGTGTCGCCGTTTGAGTGTGGCGCCGTTTGAGTGTGGCCGTTTGAGTGTAGCCGTTTGAGTGTCGCCGTTTGAGTGTGGCGCCGTTTGAGTGTAGCCGTTTGAGTGTAGCCGTTTGAGTGTCGCCGTTTGAGTGTGGCCGTTTGAGTGTCGCCGTTTGAGTGTAGCCGTTTGAGTGGCGCCGTTTGAGTGTGGCAGTTTGAGTGTCGCCGTTTGAGTGTGGCCGTTTGAGTGTCGCCGTTTGAGTGTGGCCGTTTGAGTGTCGCCGTTTGAGTGTGGCCGTTTGAGTGTCGCCGTTTGAGTGTGGCCGTTTGAGTGTCGCCGTTTGAGTGTAGCCGTTTGAGTGTAGCCGTTTGAGTGTCGCCACTTGAGTGTAGCCGTTTGAGTGTAGCCGTTTGAGTGTCGCCGTTTGAGTGTGGCCGTTTGAGTGTCGCCGTTTGAGTGTGGCCGTTTGAGTGTAGCCGTTTGAGTGTCGCCACTTGAGTGTAGCCGTTTGAGTGTAGCCGTTTGAGTGGCGCCGTTTGAGTGTAGCCGTTTGAGTGTCGCCGTTTGAGTGTGGCGCCGTTTGAGTGTAGCCGTTTGAGTGTAGCCGTTTGAGTGTCGCCGTTTGAGTGTGGCGCCGTTTGAGTGTGGCCGTTTGAGTGTCGCCGTTTGAGTGTGGCCGTTTGAGTGTCGCCGTTTGAGTGTGGCCGTTTGAGTGTGGCCGTTTGAGTGTCGCCGTTTGAGTGTAGCCGTTTGAGTGTAGCCGTTTGAGTGGCGCCGTTTGAGTGTGGCCGTTTGAGTGTAGCCGTTTGAGTGTCGCCGTTTGAGTGTGGCGCCGTTTGAGTGTGGCCGTTTGAGTGTAGCCGTTTGAGTGTCGCCGTTTGAGTGTCGCCGTTTGAGTGTAGCCGTTTGAGTGTAGCCGTTTGAGTGTCGCCGTTTGAGTGTGGCGCCGTTTGAGTGTGGCCGTTTGAGTGTAGCCGTTTGAGTGTCGCCGTTTGAGTGTGGCCTTTTGAGTGTGGCCGTTTGAGTGTAGCCGTTTGAGTGTCGCCGTTTGAGTGTGGCCGTTTGAGTGTAGCCGTTTGAGTGTAGCCGTTTGAGTGTGGCCGTTTGAGTGTAGCCGTTTGAGTGTCGCCGTTTGAGTGTGGCCGTTTGAGTGTAGCCGTTTGAGTGTCGCCGTTTGAGTGTGGCGCCGTTTGAGTGTGGCCGTTTGAGTGTCGCCGTTTGAGTGTGGCCGTTTGAGTGTCGCCATTTGAGTGTAACCGTTTGAGTGTAGCCGTTTGAGTGGCGCCGTTTGAGTGTGGCCGTTTGAGTGTGGCCGTTTGAGTGTAGCCGTTTGAGTGTCGCCGTTTGAGTGTGGCGCCGTTTGAGTGTGGCGCCGTTTGAGTGTGGCCGTTTGAGTGTCGCCGTTTGAGTGTGGCCGTTTGAGTGTCGCCGTTTGAGTGTGGCCGTTTGAGTGTCGCCGTTTGAGTGTGGCCGTTTGAGTGTCGCCGTTTGAGTGTGGCCGTTTGAGTGTCGCCGTTTGAGTGTAGCCGTTTGAGTGTAGCCGTTTGAGTGGCGCCGTTTGAGTGTGGCCGTTTGAGTGTCGCCGTTTGAGTGTGGCGCCGTTTGAGTGTGGCCGTTTGAGTGTCGCCGTTTGAGTGTAGCCGTTTGAGTGTAGCCGTTTGAGTGTCGCCGTTTGAGTGTGGCGCCGTTTGAGTGTGGCCGTTTGAGTGTAGCCGTTTGAGTGTAGCCGTTTGAGTGTCGCCGTTTGAGTGTCGCCGTTTGAGTGTGGCCGTTTGAGTGTCGCCGTTTGAGTGTAGCCGTTTGAGTGTCGCCGTTTGAGTGTGGCGCCGTTTGAGTGTAGCCGTTTGAGTGTGGCCGTTTGAGTGTAGCCGTTTGAGTGTCGCCGTTTGAGTGTCGCCGTTTGAGTGTGGCCGTTTGAGTGTAGCCGTTTGAGTGTGGCCGTTTGAGTGTGGCCGTTTGAGTGTAGCCGTTTGAGTGTAGCCGTTTGAGTGTGGCCGTTTGAGTGTCGCCGTTTGAGTGTGGCGCCGTTTGAGTGTAGCCGTTTGAGTGTAGCCGTTTGAGTGTCGCCGTTTGAGTGTGGCGCCGTTTGAGTGTAGCCGTTTGAGTGTAGCCGTTTGAGTGTCGCCGTTTGAGTGTAGCCGTTTGAGTGGCGCCGTTTGAGTGTGGCCGTTTGAGTGTCGCCGTTTGAGTGTGGCCGTTTGAGTGTCGCCGTTTGAGTGTGGCCGTTTGAGTGTCGCCGTTTGAGTGTGGCCGTTTGAGTGTCGCCGTTTGAGTGTGGCCGTTTGAGTGTCGCCGTTTGAGTGTAGCCGTTTGAGTGTAGCCGTTTGAGTGGCGCCGTTTGAGTGTGGCCGTTTGAGTGTCGCCGTTTGAGTGTGGCCGTTTGAGTGTAGCCGTTTGAGTGTAGCCGTTTGAGTGGCGCCGTTTGAGTGTGGCCGTTTGAGTGTCGCCGTTTGAGTGTAGCCGTTTGAGTGTCGCCACTTGAGTGTAGCCGTTTGAGTGTAGCCGTTTGAGTGTCGCCGTTTGAGTGTGGCGCCGTTTGAGTGTAGCCGTTTGAGTGTAGCCGTTTGAGTGTCGCCGTTTGAGTGTGGCGCCGTTTGAGTGTGCCGTTTGAGTGTCGCCGTTTGAGTGTGGCCGTTTGAGTGTCGCCGTTTGAGTGTGGCCGTTTGAGTGTCGCCGTTTGAGTGTAGCCGTTTGAGTGTAGCCGTTTTGAGTGTCGCCGTTTGAGTGTGGCGCCGTTTGAGTGTGGCCGTTTGAGTGTCGCCGTTTGAGTGTGGCCGTTTGAGTGTAGCCGTTTGAGTGTAGGCCGTTTGAGTGTCGCCGTTTGAGTGTCGCCGTTGAGTGTCGCCGTTTGAGTGTGGCCGTTTGAGTGTCGCCGTTTGAGTGTCGCCGTTTGAGTGTCGCCGTTTGAGTGTGGCCGTTTGAGTGTCGCCGTTTGAGTGTAGCCGTTTGAGTGTCGCCGTTTGAGTGTGGCGCCGTTTGAGTGTAGCCGTTTGAGTGTCGCCGTTTGAGTGTCGCCGTTTGAGTGTAGCCGTTTGAGTGTAGGCCGTTTGAGTGTCGCCGTTTGAGTGTGGCGCCGTTTGAGTGTAGCCGTTTGAGTGTAGCCGTTTGAGTGTCGCCGTTTGAGTGTCGCCGTTTGAGTGTGGCCGTTTGAGTGTCGCCGTTTGAGTGTAGCCGTTTGAGTGTCGCCGTTTGAGTGTGGCGCCGTTTGAGTGTAGCCGTTTGAGTGTGGCCGTTTGAGTGTAGCCGTTTGAGTGTCGCCGTTTGAGTGTCGCCGTTTGAGTGTGGCCGTTTGAGTGTAGCCGTTTGAGTGTCGGCCGTTTGAGTGTGGCCGTTTGAGTGTAGCCGTTTGAGTGTAGCCGTTTGAGTGTGGCCGTTTGAGTGTCGCCGTTTGAGTGTGGCGCCGTTTGAGTGTAGCCGTTTGAGTGTAGCCGTTTGAGTGTCGCCGTTTGAGTGTGGCGCCGTTTGAGTGTAGCCGTTTGAGTGTAGCCGTTTGAGTGTCGCCGTTTGAGTGTAGCCGTTTGAGTGGCGCCGTTTGAGTGTGGCCGTTTGAGTGTCGCCGTTTGAGTGTGGCCGTTTGAGTGTCGCCGTTTGAGTGTGGCCGTTTGAGTGTCGCCGTTTGAGTGTGGCCGTTTGAGTGTCGCCGTTTGAGTGTGGCCGTTTGAGTGTCGCCGTTTGAGTGTAGCCGTTTGAGTGTAGCCGTTTGAGTGGCGCCGTTTGAGTGTGGCCGTTTGAGTGTCGCCGTTTGAGTGTGGCCGTTTGAGTGTAGCCGTTTGAGTGTAGCCGTTTGAGTGGCGCCGTTTGAGTGTGGCCGTTTGAGTGTCGCCGTTTGAGTGTAGCCGTTTGAGTGTCGCCACTTGAGTGTAGCCGTTTGAGTGTAGCCGTTTGAGTGTCGCCGTTTGAGTGTGGCGCCGTTTGAGTGTAGCCGTTTGAGTGTCGCCGTTTGAGTGTAGCCGTTTGAGTGTGGCCGTTTGAGTGTCGCCGTTTGAGTGTAGCCGTTTGAGTGTAGCCGTTTGAGTGTCGCCGTTTGAGTGTGGCGCCGTTTGAGTGTGGCCGTTTGAGTGTCGCCGTTTGAGTGTAGCCGTTTGAGTGTAGCCGTTTGAGAGGCCGTTTGAGTGTGGCGCCGTTTGAGTGTGGCCGTTTGAGTGTAGCCGTTTGAGTGTAGCCGTTTGAGTGTCGCCGTTTGAGTGTCGCCGTTTGAGTGTTGCCGTTTGAGTGTCGCCGTTTGAGTGTAGCCGTTTGAGTGTCGCCGTTTGAGTGTGGCGCCGTTTGAGTGTAGCCGTTTGAGTGTGGCCGTTTGAGTGTAGCCGTTTGAGTGTCGCCGTTTGAGTGTCGCCGTTTGAGTGTGGCCGTTTGAGTGTGGCCGTTTGAGTGTGGCCGTTTGAGTGTGGCCGTTTGAGTGTAGCCGTTTGAGTGTAGCCGTTTGAGTGTGGCCGTTTGAGTGTCGCCGTTTGAGTGTGGCGCCGTTTGAGTGTAGCCGTTTGAGTGTAGCCGTTTGAGTGTCGCCGTTTGAGTGTGGCGCCGTTTGAGTGTAGCCGTTTGAGTGTAGCCGTTTGAGTGTCGCCGTTTGAGTGTAGCCGTTTGAGTGGCGCCGTTTGAGCGTGGCCGTTTGAGTGTCGCCGTTTGAGTGTGGCCGTTTGAGTGTCGCCGTTTGAGTGTGGCCGTTTGAGTGTCGCCGTTTGAGTGTGGCCGTTTGAGTGTCGCCGTTTGAGTGTGGCCGTTTGAGTGTCGCCGTTTGAGTGTAGCCGTTTGAGTGTAGCCGTTTGAGTGGCGCCCTTTGAGTGTGGCCGTTTGAGTGTCGCCGTTTGAGTGTGGCCGTTTGAGTGTAGCCGTTTGAGTGTAGCCGTTTGAGTGGCGCCGTTTGAGTGTGGCCGTTTGAGTGTCGCCGTTTGAGTGTAGCCGTTTGAGTGTCGCCACTTGAGTGTAGCCGTTTGAGTGTAGCCGTTTGAGTGTCGCCGTTTGAGTGTGGCGCCGTTTGAGTGTAGCCGTTTGAGTGTAGCCGTTTGAGTGTCGCCGTTTGAGTGTGGCGCCGTTTTGAGTGTAGCCGTTTGAGTGTAGCCGTTTGAGTGTCGCCGTTTGAGTGTAGCCGTTTGAGTGGCGCCGTTTGAGTGTGGCCGTTTGAGTGTCGCCGTTTGAGTGTGGCCGTTTGAGTGTCGCCGTTTGAGTGTGGCCGTTTGAGTGTCGCCGTTTGAGTGTGGCCGTTTGAGTGTCGCCGTTTGAGTGTGGCCGTTTGAGTGTCGCCGTTTGAGTGTAGCCGTTTGAGTGTAGCCGTTTGAGTGGCGCCGTTTGAGTGTGGCCGTTTGAGTGTCGCCGTTTGAGTGTGGCCGTTTGAGTGTAGCCGTTTGAGTGTAGCCGTTTGAGTGGCGCCGTTTGAGTGTGGCCGTTTGAGTGTCGCCGTTTGAGTGTAGCCGTTTGAGTGTCGCCACTTGAGTGTAGCCGTTTGAGTGTAGCCGTTTGAGTGTCGCCGTTTGAGTGTGGCGCCGTTTGAGTGTAGCCGTTTGAGTGTAGCCGTTTGAGTGTCGCCGTTTGAGTGTGGCGCCGTTTGAGTGTGGCGCCGTTTGAGTGTCGCCGTTTGAGTGTGGCCGTTTGAGTGTCGCCGTTTGAGTGTGGCCGTTTGAGTGTCGCCGTTTGAGTGTAGCCGTTTGAGTGTAGCCGTTTGAGTGTCGCCGTTTGAGTGTGGCGCCGTTTGAGTGTGGCCGTTTGAGTGTCGCCGTTTGAGTGTGGCCGTTTGAGTGTAGCCGTTTGAGTGTAGCCGTTTGAGTGTCGCCGTTTGAGTGTCGCCGTTTGAGTGTGGCCGTTTGAGTGTCGCCGTTTGAGTGTAGCCGTTTGAGTGTCGCCGTTTGAGTGTGGCGCCGTTTGAGTGTAGCCGTTTGAGTGTCGCCGTTTGAGTGTCGCCGTTTGAGTGTGGCCGTTTGAGTGTCGCCGTTTGAGTGTGGCCGTTTGAGTGTCGCCGTTTGAGTGTGGCCGTTTGAGTGTCGCCGTTTGAGTGTAGCCGTTTGAGTGTAGCCGTTTGAGTGGCGCCCTTTGAGTGTGGCCGTTTGAGTGTCGCCGTTTGAGTGTGGCCGTTTGAGTGTAGCCGTTTGAGTGTCGCCGTTTGAGTGTCGCCGTTTGAGTGTAGCCGTTTGAGTGTAGCCGTTTGAGTGTCGCCGTTTGAGTGTGGCGCCGTTTGAGTGTGGCCGTTTTGAGTGTCGCCGTTTGAGTGTGGCCGTTTGAGTGTAGCCGTTTGAGTGTAGCCGTTTGAGTGGCGCCGTTTGAGTGTCGCCGTTTGAGTGTGGCCTTTTGAGTGTGGCCGTTTGAGTGCAGCCGTTTGAGTGTGGCCGTTTGAGTGTCGCCGTTTGAGTGTGGCCGTTTGAGTGTCGCCGTTTGAGTGTGGCCGTTTGAGTGTCGCCGTTTGAGTGTAGCCGTTTGAGTGTAGCCGTTTGAGTGGCGCCCTTTGAGTGTGGCCGTTTGAGTGTCGCCGTTTGAGTGTGGCCGTTTGAGTGTAGCCGTTTGAGTGTCGCCGTTTGAGTGTCGCCGTTTGAGTGTAGCCGTTTGAGTGTAGCCGTTTGAGTGTCGCCGTTTGAGTGTGGCGCCGTTTGAGTGTGGCCGTTTGAGTGTAGCCGTTTGAGTGTCGCCGTTTGAGTGTGGCCTTTTGAGTGTGGCCGTTTGAGTGCAGCCGTTTGAGTGTCGCCGTTTGAGTGTGGCCGTTTGAGTGTAGCCGTTTGAGTGTAGCCGTTTGAGTGTGGCCGTTTGAGTGTAGCCGTTTGAGTGTCGCCGTTTGAGTGTGGCCGTTTGAGTGTAGCCGTTTGAGTGTCGCCGTTTGAGTGTGGCGCCGTTTGAGTGTGGCCGTTTGAGAGTCGCCGTTTGAGTGTGGCCGTTTGAGTGTCGCCATTTGAGTGTAGTCGTTTGAGTGTAGCCGTTTGAGTGGCGCCGTTTGAGTGTGGCCGTTTGAGTGTCGCCGTTTGAGTGTGGCCGTTTGAGTGTAGCCGTTTGAGTGTAGCCGTTTGAGTGGCGCCGTTTGAGTGTGGCCGTTTGAGTGTCGCCGTTTGAGTGTAGCCGTTTGAGTGTGGCCGTTTGAGTGTCGCCGTTTGAGTGTCGCCGTTTGAGTGTGGCCGTTTGAGTGTCGCCGTTTGAGTGTGGCCGTTTGAGTGTCGCCGTTTGAGTATGGCCGTTTGAGTGTCGCCGTTTGAGTGTGGCCGTTTGAGTGTCGCCGTTTGAGTGTAGCCGTTTGAGTGTAGCCGTTTGAGTGGCGCCGTTTGAGTGTGGCCGTTTGAGTGTCGCCGTTTGAGTGTGGCCGTTTGAGTGTAGCCGTTTGAGTGTAGCCGTTTGAGTGGCGCCGTTTGAGTGTGGCCGTTTGAGTGTCGCCGTTTGAGTGTAGCCGTTTGAGTGTAGCCGTTTGAGTGTCGCCACTTGAGTGTAGCCGTTTGAGTGTAGCCGTTTGAGTGTCGCCGTTTGAGTGTGGCGCCGTTTGAGTGTAGCCGTTTGAGTGTCGCCGTTTGAGTGTGGCGCCGTTTGAGTGTGGCCGTTTGAGTGTCGCCGTTTGAGTGTGGCCGTTTGAGTGTCGCCGTTTGAGTGTGGCCGTTTGAGTGTCGCCGTTTGAGTGTAGCCGTTTGAGTGTGGCCGTTTGAGTGTCGCCGTTTGAGTGTAGCCGTTTGAGTGTAGCCGTTTGAGTGTCGCCGTTTGAGTGTGGCGCCGTTTGAGTGTGGCCGTTTGAGTGTCGCCGTTTGAGTGTAGCCGTTTGAGTGTAGCCGTTTGAGAGGCCGTTTGAGTGTGGCGCCGTTTGAGTGTGGCCGTTTGAGTGTAGCCGTTTGAGTGTAGCCGTTTGAGTGTCGCCGTTTGAGTGTCGCCGTTTGAGTGTGGCCGTTTGAGTGTCGCCGTTTGAGTGTAGCCGTTTGAGTGTCGCCGTTTGAGTGTGGCGCCGTTTGAGTGTAGCCGTTTGAGTGTGGCCGTTTGAGTGTAGCCGTTTGAGTGTCGCCGTTTGAGTGTCGCCGTTTGAGTGTGGCCGTTTGAGTGTAGCCGTTTGAGTGTGGCCGTTTGAGTGTGGCCGTTTGAGTGTAGCCGTTTGAGTGTAGCCGTTTGAGTGTGGCCGTTTGAGTGTCGCCGTTTGAGTGTGGCGCCGTTTGAGTGTAGCCGTTTGAGTGTAGCCGTTTGAGTGTCGCCGTTTGAGTGTGGCGCCGTTTGAGTGTAGCCGTTTGAGTGTAGCCGTTTGAGTGTCGCCGTTTGAGTGTAGCCGTTTGAGTGGCGCCGTTTGAGTGTGGCCGTTTGAGTGTCGCCGTTTGAGTGTGGCCGTTTGAGTGTCGCCGTTTGAGTGTGGCCGTTTGAGTGTCGCCGTTTGAGTGTGGCCGTTTGAGTGTCGCCGTTTGAGTGTGGCCGTTTGAGTGTCGCCGTTTGAGTGTAGCCGTTTGAGTGTAGCCGTTTGAGTGGCGCCGTTTGAGTGTGGCCGTTTGAGTGTCGCCGTTTGAGTGTGGCCGTTTGAGTGTAGCCGTTTGAGTGTAGCCGTTTGAGTGGCGCCGTTTGAGTGTGGCCGTTTGAGTGTCGCCGTTTGAGTGTAGCCGTTTGAGTGTCGCCACTTGAGTGTAGCCGTTTGAGTGTAGCCGTTTGAGTGTCGCCGTTTGAGTGTGGCGCCGTTTGAGTGTAGCCGTTTGAGTGTCGCCGTTTGAGTGTAGCCGTTTGAGTGTGGCCGTTTGAGTGTCGCCGTTTGAGTGTAGCCGTTTGAGTGTAGCCGTTTGAGTGTCGCCGTTTGAGTGTGGCGCCGTTTGAGTGTGGCCGTTTGAGTGTCGCCGTTTGAGTGTAGCCGTTTGAGTGTAGCCGTTTGAGAGGCCGTTTGAGTGTGGCGCCGTTTGAGTGTGGCCGTTTGAGTGTAGCCGTTTGAGTGTAGCCGTTTGAGTGTCGCCGTTTGAGTGTCGCCGTTTGAGTGTTGCCGTTTGAGTGTCGCCGTTTGAGTGTAGCCGTTTGAGTGTCGCCGTTTGAGTGTGGCGCCGTTTGAGTGTAGCCGTTTGAGTGTGGCCGTTTGAGTGTAGCCGTTTGAGTGTCGCCGTTTGAGTGTCGCCGTTTGAGTGTGGCCGTTTGAGTGTGGCCGTTTGAGTGTGGCCGTTTGAGTGTGGCCGTTTGAGTGTAGCCGTTTGAGTGTAGCCGTTTGAGTGTGGCCGTTTGAGTGTCGCCGTTTGAGTGTGGCGCCGTTTGAGTGTAGCCGTTTGAGTGTAGCCGTTTGAGTGTCGCCGTTTGAGTGTGGCGCCGTTTGAGTGTAGCCGTTTGAGTGTAGCCGTTTGAGTGTCGCCGTTTGAGTGTAGCCGTTTGAGTGGCGCCGTTTGAGCGTGGCCGTTTGAGTGTCGCCGTTTGAGTGTGGCCGTTTGAGTGTCGCCGTTTGAGTGTGGCCGTTTGAGTGTCGCCGTTTGAGTGTGGCCGTTTGAGTGTCGCCGTTTGAGTGTGGCCGTTTGAGTGTCGCCGTTTGAGTGTAGCCGTTTGAGTGTAGCCGTTTGAGTGGCGCCCTTTGAGTGTGGCCGTTTGAGTGTCGCCGTTTGAGTGTGGCCGTTTGAGTGTAGCCGTTTGAGTGTAGCCGTTTGAGTGGCGCCGTTTGAGTGTGGCCGTTTGAGTGTCGCCGTTTGAGTGTAGCCGTTTGAGTGTCGCCACTTGAGTGTAGCCGTTTGAGTGTAGCCGTTTGAGTGTCGCCGTTTGAGTGTGGCGCCGTTTGAGTGTAGCCGTTTGAGTGTAGCCGTTTGAGTGTCGCCGTTTGAGTGTGGCGCCGTTTGAGTGTGGCCGTTTGAGTGTCGCCGTTTGAGTGTGGCCGTTTGAGTGTAGCCGTTTGAGTGTAGCCGTTTGAGTGTCGCCGTTTGAGTGTAGCCGTTTGAGTGGCGCCGTTTGAGTGTGGCCGTTTGAGTGTCGCCGTTTGAGTGTGGCCGTTTGAGTGTCGCCGTTTGAGTGTGGCCGTTTGAGTGTCGCCGTTTGAGTGTGGCCGTTTGAGTGTCGCCGTTTGAGTGTGGCCGTTTGAGTGTCGCCGTTTGAGTGTAGCCGTTTGAGTGTAGCCGTTTGAGTGGCGCCGTTTGAGTGTGGCCGTTTGAGTGTCGCCGTTTGAGTGTGGCCGTTTGAGTGTAGCCGTTTGAGTGTAGCCGTTTGAGTGGCGCCGTTTGAGTGTGGCCGTTTGAGTGTCGCCGTTTGAGTGTAGCCGTTTGAGTGTCGCCACTTGAGTGTAGCCGTTTGAGTGTAGCCGTTTGAGTGTCGCCGTTTGAGTGTGGCGCCGTTTGAGTGTAGCCGTTTGAGTGTAGCCGTTTGAGTGTCGCCGTTTGAGTGTGGCGCCGTTTGAGTGTGGCGCCGTTTGAGTGTCGCCGTTTGAGTGTGGCCGTTTGAGTGTCGCCGTTTGAGTGTGGCCGTTTGAGTGTCGCCGTTTGAGTGTAGCCGTTTGAGTGTAGCCGTTTGAGTGTCGCCGTTTGAGTGTGGCGCCGTTTGAGTGTGGCCGTTTGAGTGTCGCCGTTTGAGTGTGGCCGTTTGAGTGTAGCCGTTTGAGTGTAGCCGTTTGAGTGTCGCCGTTTGAGTGTCGCCGTTTGAGTGTGGCCGTTTGAGTGTCGCCGTTTGAGTGTAGCCGTTTGAGTGTCGCCGTTTGAGTGTGGCGCCGTTTGAGTGTAGCCGTTTGAGTGTCGCCGTTTGAGTGTCGCCGTTTGAGTGTAGCCGTTTGAGTGTAGCCGTTTGAGTGTCGCCGTTTGAGTGTGGCGCCGTTTGAGTGTGGCCGTTTGAGTGTAGCCGTTTGAGTGTCGCCGTTTGAGTGTAGCCGTTGAGTGGCGCCCTTTGAGTGTGGCCGTTGTGAGTGTCGCCGTTTGAGTGTGGCCGTTTGAGTGTAGCCGTTTGAGTGTCGCCGTTTGAGTGTCGCCGTTTGAGTGTAGCCGTTTGAGTGTAGCCGTTTGAGTGTCGCCGTTTGAGTGTGGCGCCGTTTGAGTGTGGCCGTTTGAGTGTAGCCGTTTGAGTGTCGCCGTTTGATGTGTGGGCCGTTTTGAGTGTAGCCGTTTGAGATGCTAGGCCGTTTGAGTGGCGCCGTTTGAGTGTGGCCGTTTGAGTGTAGCCGTAGTTGAGTGTGTAGCCTGTTGGAGGTGACGCCGTTTGAGTGTGACGCCCGACTTTGAGTGTGGCCGTTTGAGTGTGCCGTTTGAGTGTAGCCGTTTGAGTGTGCCGTTTGAGTGCGCTTTGAGTGTGGCCGTTTGAGTGTGGCCGTTTGAGTGTGCCGTTTGAGTGTGCCGTTTGAGTGTCGCCGTTTGAGTGTTGGCCGTTTGAGTGTAAGCAGTTTGAGTGTAGCCGTTTAGTAGTGTCGCCGTTGAGTGTTAGCCGTTTGACGTGTAGGCCGTTTGAGTGTCGACCGTTGAGTGTGGCGCCGTTTGAGTGTGGCGCCGTTTGAGTGTAGCCGTTGAGTGGGCCCGTTTGAGTGTGGGGACCGTTTGAGTTGCTGTCCGTTTGAGTGCATCCGTTTGAGTGTCGTCGCCGTTTGAGTTGTGGCCGTTTGAGTGTAGCCGTTTGAGTGTAGCCCGATTTGAAAAGTGGTGGCCGTTTGAGTGTAGCCGGTTTGAGTGTACGCCGTTGGAGTGTGGGCCGTTTGAAGTGTAGCCACGTTTGAGGTGGCCGCGCCGTTTGAGTTGTAGGCCGTTGAGTGTAGCCGGCCGTTTGAGTGTCGGCCGTTTGAGTGTGGCGCCGTTTGAGTGTAGTCGTTTGAGTGTAGCCGTTTGAGTGCGCCGTTTGAGTGTAGGCCGTTGAGTGGCGCCGTTTGAGTGTGGCCGTTTGAGTGTGCCGTTTGAGTGTGGCCGTTTGAGTGTGCCGTTTGAGTGTGGCCCGTTTGAGTGTGCGCCGTTTGAGTGTGGCCGTTTGAGTGTCGCCGTTTGAGTGGGGCCTTTTGAGTGGGGCCCTTTGAGTGAGCCGTTTGAGTGTGCCGTTTGAGTGTGGCCGTTTGAGTGTGGCCGTTTGAGTGTAGCCGTTTGAGTGTGGCCGTTTGAGTGTAGCCGTTTGAGTGTGGCCGTTTGAGTGTGGCCGTTTGAGTGTAGCCGTTTGAGTGTGCCGTTTGAGTGTGCGCCGTTTGAGGGGGTTTGGGCGCCGTTTGAGTGTGGCCGTTTGAGTGTCGCCTTTGAGTGTAGCCGTTTGAGTGTAGCCGTTTGAGGGGCCCGTTTGAGTGTGGCCGTTTGAGTGTGGCCGTTTGAGTGTGGCCGTTTGAGTGTAGCCGTTTGAGTGTGCCGTTTGAGGGGCGCCGTTTGAGTTTTGGCCGTTTGAGTGTCGCCGTTTGAGTGTAGCCGTTTGAGTGTGGCCGTTTGAGTGTCGCCGTTTGAGTGTGCCGTTTGAGTGTGGCCGTTTGAGTGTGCCGTTTGAGTGTGGCCGTTTGAGTGTCGCCGTTTGGTTGAGTGTGGCCGTTTGAGTGTGGCCGTTTGAGTGTGGCCGTTTGAGTGTGCCGTTTGAGTGTAGCCGTTTGAGTGTAGCCGTTTGAGTGGCGCCGTTTGAGTGTGGCCGTTTGAGTGTGGCCGTTTGAGTGTGGCCGTTTGAGTGTAGCCGTTTGAGTGTGCCGTTTGAGTGTGCGCCGTTTGAGTGTGGCCGTTTGAGTGTCGCCGTTTGAGTGTAGCCGTTTGAGTGTAGCCGTTTGAGGTGGCCCTTTGAGTGTGCCGTTTGAGTGTGCCGTTTGAGTGTCGCCGTTTGAGTGTGCGCCGTTTGAGTGTGCCGTTTGAGTGTCGCCGTTTGAGTGTGCGCCGTTTGAGTGTGGCCGTTTGAGTGTCGCCGTTTGAGTGTGGCCGTTTGAGTGTGCCGTTTGAGTGGGCCTTTGAGTGTGCCGTTTGAGTGTGCCGTTTGAGTGTGGCCGTTTGAGTGTGCCGTTTGAGTGTAGCCGTTTGAGTGGCCGTTTGAGTGTGCCGTTTGAGTGTCGCCGTTTGAGTGTGGCCGTTTGAGTGTCGCCTTTGAGTGTAGCCGTTTGAGTGTAGCCGTTTGAGGGCCGTTTGAGTGTGGCGCCGTTTGAGTGTGGCCGTTTGAGTGTAGCCGTTTGAGTGTGCCGTTTGAGTGTCGCCGTTTGAGTGTGCCGTTTGAGTGTGCCGTTTGAGTGGCCGTTTGAGTGTGGCCGTTTGAGTGTGCCGTTTGAGTGTCGCCGTTTGAGTGTGGCCGTTTGAGTGCGCCGTTTGAGTGTGCCGTTTGAGTGTGCCGTTTGAGTGTGCCGTTTGAGTGTCGCCGTTTGAGTGTGGCCTTTTGAGTGTGCCGTTTGAGTGTGCCGTTTGAGTGTCGCCGTTTGAGTGTGCCGTTTGAGTGTGGCCGTTTGAGTGTGCCGTTTGAGTGTAGCCGTTTGAGTGCGCCGTTTGAGTGGGGGGCCCGTTTGAGTGTGCCGTTTGAGTGTGGCCGTTTGAGTGTAGCCGTTTGAGTGTGCCGTTTGAGTGCGCCGTTTGAGTGTGGCCGTTTGAGTGTGCCGTTTGAGTGTGGCCGTTTGAGTGTGCCTTTGAGTGTAGCCGTTTGAGTGTAGCCGTTTGAGTGGGGCCGTTTGAGTGTCGCCGTTTGAGTGTAGCCGTTTGAGTGTAGCCGTTTGAGTGTCGCCGTTTGAGTGTGGCGCCGTTTGAGTGGGGCCGTTTGAGTGTCGCCGTTTGAGTGTAGCCGTTTGAGTGTAGCCGTTTGAGTGTGCCGTTTGAGTGTGGCCGTTTGAGTGTGGCCGTTTGAGTGTGCCGTTTGAGTGTAGCCGTTTGAGTGTCGCCGTTTGAGTGTCGCCGTTTGAGTGTGCCGTTTGAGTGTCGCCGTTTGAGTGTGCCGTTTGAGTGTCGCCGTTTGAGTGTCGCCGTTTGAGTGTAGCCGTTTGAGTGTGGCCGTTTGAGTGTAGCCGTTTGAGTGTCGCCGTTTGAGTGTCGCCGTTTGAGTGTGGCCGTTTGAGTGTCGCCGTTTGAGTGTGCCGTTTGAGTGTGCCGTTTGAGTGTAGCCGTTTGAGTGTAGCCGTTTGAGTGTGCGCCGTTTGAGTGTCGCCGTTTGAGTGTGGCCGTTTGAGTGTAGCCGTTTGAGTGTGCCGTTTGAGTGTCGCCGTTTGAGTGTGGCGCCGTTTGAGTGTAGCCGTTTGAGTGTAGCCGTTTGAGTGTCGCCGTTTGAGTGTAGCCGTTTGAGTGGCGCCGTTTGAGTGGGGCCGTTTGAGTGTCGCCGTTTGAGTGTGGCCGTTTGAGTGTCGCCGTTTGAGTGTGGCCGTTTGAGTGTCGCCGTTTGAGTGTGGCCGTTTGAGTGTCGCCGTTTGAGTGTGGCCGTTTGAGTGTCGCCGTTTGAGTGTAGCCGTTTGAGTGTAGCCGTTTGAGTGGCGCCTTTGAGTGTGGCCGTTTGAGTGTGCGCCGTTTGAGTGTGGCCGTTTGAGTGTAGCCGTTTGAGTGTAGCCGTTTGAGTGGCGCCGTTTGAGTGGGGCCGTTTGAGTGTCGCCGTTTGAGTGTAGCCGTTTGAGTGTCGCCACTTGAGTGTAGCCGTTTGAGTGTAGCCGTTTGAGTGTCGCCGTTTGAGTGTGGCGCCGTTTGAGTGTAGCCGTTTGAGTGTAGCCGTTTGAGTGTCGCCGTTTGAGTGTGGCGCCGTTTGAGTGTGGCCGTTTGAGTGTCGCCGTTTGAGTGTGGCCGTTTGAGTGTAGCCGTTTGAGTGTAGCCGTTTGAGTGTCGCCGTTTGAGTTGCCGTTGAGTGGGCGTTTGAGTGTGCCGTTTGAGTGTGCGTTTGAGTGTGGCCGTTTGAGTGTCGCCGTTTGAGTGTGGCCGTTTGAGTGTCGCCGTTTGAGTGTGGCCGTTTGAGTGTCGCCGTTTGAGTGTGGCCGTTTGAGTGTCGCCGTTTGAGTGTAGCGTTTGAGTGTGCGTTTGGTGGGCGTTTGGTGCGTGAGTGTGGCCGTTTGAGTGTGCCGTTTGGGTAGCCGTTTGGGTGCCGTTGAGTGGTGCCGTTTGAGTGTGGCCGTTTGAGTGTCGCCGTTGAGTGTAGCCGTTTGAGTGTCGCCGTTTGAGTGTGCCGTTTGAGTGTAGCCGTTTGAGTGGCCGTTTAGGTTGGCGCCGTTTGAGTGCCGTTTGAGTGTAGCCGTTTGAGTGTCGCCGTTTGAGTGTGGCGCGCGTTTGAGTGTGGCGCCGTTTGAGTGTCGCCGTTTGAGTGTGGCCGTTTGAGTGTCGCCGTTTGAGTGTGGCCGTTTGAGTGTCGCCGTTTGAGTGTAGCCGTTTGAGTGTAGCCGTTTGAGTGTCGCCGTTTGAGTGTGGCGCCGTTTGAGTGTGCCGTTTGAGTGTGCCGTTTGAGGTGGCCGTTTGGTGGCCGTTTGAGTGTACCGTTTGAGTGTCGCCGTTTGAGTGTGCGTTTGAGTGT